>JAJGRW010001151.1:406370-478357 GCA_025461045.1 Carex parvula | reverse complement strand
CACAAAAATTTAGGATCTAAACACCGTATTTCATCATTAATTGCATGCTACAATCTTCAAACAACCATAGTATAATTTTAAATTATTTATTAATCAAACACGTAGTATTGAGTCTATTCTATTTCTCCCCAAAAAAAAAGGAAAAGGAAACACCACAGTTCAATTCTGTAGCATCCGTTTCATTGCCATTCTAAAAGAAAAGAAAGAAAAAAATCACATATTTGTTCTTTTAGAATTATTTATTGTTGGCGGTCTAATATTTGAGATAAAATTGCATTGACTTTGTGTGAGTGTGTTCTACTTATTCTTTTAAATATTAGCAATAAATTCTCTCCATTTAATTCCATATTACAGTTATCTATCACAAACTACAATTAACTCTATCATGGGAACAACTGGATGATGAACCCCGCAAAGCACAAGATTTTGGAGGAATTTTTTTTTTTTTTTTTTGAAAAAAAAATGGAGGTCTAAGTCTTCAAATTTCATATCCATGTTATTATAACAAAGAATTTTTCTCATTCAGATTTTAAACTCCTGACTGTTTTTTTATATGAAAACTATGTGCCTTTGCCATTAGACAAACACTAGTTCTTAAGATTTTGGAGAATTAACTTCTATCATCCTTTTATGTGCTGAAGTTGGAAACAATTTCAACTATCGAATTAATTTGACAAAGTGGGGTAAATCCAATGATTTCATAAAGAAATCAACATTATTGGTTTTAAAATTTATTTAAGATGTTATATGATAAACGAATTTTTATGATGATCAATTATATCTTCATTATGATTTACATTCCTATGTTGTTAGTAGGGGTGTTCAAATAGATCGGTTCATTCGATTTTACAACCGAACTGGCAAATTTCGGTTTAATTGGATCGGTTGTTCGGTTAAATGGTTCGGTTTGGTTTAGTTTTTGAAGAAGTTTGGTTTAAATGGTTCGGTTCGGTTTTGGGATCTCCAAATCGGTTTGAACCGAACCAATTGGTTTAATAAAAAATGGATCGGTTTATTCTGTGTGGTTTATAATGGATCGGTTTATCAAAAAACCGGCTTATGTGGTTATCAGAAATGTTATTCAAATCGGTTGTGAACCGAACCAACCAGTTTTGAAATGTTTTATTTGTAACTTGAATGGGTATTCGGTTCAACCGAACAACCGAAGTTTAAATTAGTTTAATCGGTTCGGTTTTAGATCGTTTGGAATTTTAATTCGGTCGGTTCGGTTGGGTTTTCAAAATTCGGTTCAAACCGTGGTTCGGTAAAAAAAGTCGGTTTGACCCTAACCTACCGTTGAACACCCCTAGTTGTTAGGGACCAACTTGGGTCCGATGAGTTCCACGTCCGATCCACTTTAAGATCCGTGTGCACTGCTTCAATAAGTGTGTGCATTAGCTTTAATATTGGTTCCGTGTTGTTATTGTTTGATCTGTTAATTGTGGTTGTTGTTTGGAAATAACTATAGCATAACTAACCATACTTTAGTTTTATAGGAAAAATTTATTTTCAACAAGTAGATAAACTATTAATAAGATACACACTTGTTTGCAGAATTTATTTTACATTTCAAAGATTGTAAGCAGTTGCATAAACTAGTTATGCTCATGACAATGGTCTATTTTTTTTTATCCTCAAGAAAAAACGCATAATAAAATAATAGTATCTCCCTCCATTTTTACTATCATAAATTTTGCTTTCCAAAAAAACATTTTTATGAAGGATTTCAAATATAATGAGGGGACAACTTGTATAGAAAACCAAATTTTCAATTAGTATGATGAAAAAAGAAAAAGTTTAAGCAATAAATATGAAATAAAACTGTTGTGTATTTAATGTTCTTCCAATTTCAGTATAGAATTGATAATAGTTTTTGAATTACAATTCAAATACTTGTAATTTCGTAATTTGTATGTTGACCTCAATCCAACTAATTAATTTATGCCCAAGAAAACAACTACTAGGAAAATGACTCTTTGTCACACTATCTTCTTATTTTTATTTCTAAGTCATATTTTATTTTATTTTAATTAAAGAAACATAAATGCCATCTATACAATTGTGACCCGGAGCCAAGATAGAAATAAATAAATTATTCGGTATTTTCTTTCCACATAATATGATAATCATATTAACAGTGTTTTATTTAAATTTTGAGTTTTTACAATTTGACTTGTGAGAAAAAGTGGAAATAATAATAAAACTATTCAATCTCAAACGCCAGTAAAATTAAATGAATTCTTTTTTTATGTATTTTAGTTGAGCCCTATTGAAATTAAGCTTATTGTGCATGGTTGATCACTTATGTGGTTTTGTTAGAGCAGAAAATTAGTCATCGATCAGTTCCGATGTCACGTTACGTCACGCTACGTGTGTCGATCACGTAATGTGACTCGCATGTCACATGAAATGATTATCCCCTACCATTCTAGTCACGTCACACAAATTTAATCCGGTCACATCACATAACAATATTATTTCTTAATTATAATTTATTTTGTAATAGTTTTTTATTTTTTAGTATATATTTGTTTTTTCAACAAACTTAAAATTTGAAAACAATAACTAAACTCGATTAGTCAAGTGATATTAATCATATCACTTGTGGTCACATCATGATCATAAGTGACGTAACTATTTATTTGATGTGAATATTTTCCACCATTTTAAATATGTCACGTTTATTTTAATCACGTACCGTAACGTGATAGGACCAAATTACGGTGTGTTAATCACGTCATGTTTTTCCTTCATTATTTATAGCAGTAATTTACATAGTCCATTAAATTTTTCATATAATACCACTTTATAATAAAAAATAGTAATGCATCAAATAAAGTGCTTCCAAATTATTAAAAAAAACTCAACTCACATGGTCATAATTCTTGGATGTCTTACCGACTTATGTTCATAAAATATTCAAATGCTCGCATCTAGAAATTTATAAAATAAACTCATAATCTAATTGTCGTTGCTTTTTGAATATTTGAAATTAATAAAGATTAGATCATGATCTCATTAGATATAACACAGCTAATACTTGGTAACTATCTCATGCAACTCACCAGGCTTAACCCGGTCAAATTTGCACCAGGAGCAAGCAGCAATTTCTCGAATCCATATCCTCGACGGTACCGTAAAAGATTCCCTTTTAAATTAGCTATGTACGGTTTGAGATTAACTGTCGCCGTTTAGGATTCGGGCTGACTGAGGGGCCAGTATTATTGGGCTTTCAGATCCGTGCCAAGTTAAAAAGAACGTCCAGATCAATAATTGTAAAAGATTCCCTTTTACGGTACCGTCGGTGATATGAATTCGCAATTTCTCCCCCCTCTGCTCGGTACGCTAGCATCTGCGGTCCCAGTCTCTAACGCGGAACCGAAGGCGGTCTGATGGACTTGGGACCAAATCGGTCCGGTGCAATTTAATATCCGTCCCATTTGTCTCAAGATTCGCGTACAAACAACTTCACGATTTGTTCTGATCAAGTTTACAAGCCCGATGCAAATTGGACGGATCTGATCGGATATCGGACCGAATTCAATCCAATTCCCAGTTGGACACCCCCACTCCCTCTAAACGAAACCATTTAATTGCTTTCTCTCATACTTGGTACCTGAACCTCGCTTTCTTCTCCAATCCAGTACACAAGCAGAGTGAAACAGAGAACGAGACGGAGAACGAGAGGATTGAAAATGGCATTCAGGGCTGTGATCTTCTCTGGCGCGATCTCTCAGAGCAAGTGGGTCCCCTCCGGAGGGCTTGCGAGACAGATGTCATCTTGGTTCGGCCACGTGGAGCCCGCCGCAAAAGATCCAATTCTCGGTGTGACCGAGGCTTTCCTTGCCGATCCCAGCCCAGATAAAGTTAATGTCGGCGTGGTAAGTATTTGATTGTTTGATAATTGATAGTATAGAAAAAGGGTCGTTATTTGATCGATGATGTTTATGCTCAGTTCATTCATTTGAATATGATACTGCAAATTTGATTACTAGAAGAAGAGAAAGGGGAGGATCAGTGCAAATTTTGTCTGATCAGCTCAAATTTTATTTATGTACTCGTTTGTTAATTCATTTTGATTGAAGTTATCTCCCCACATAGCAAGATTTTCATCGACCATGGTCTTCTTGCGTTATGTGCTTAATTGCTTGTTTGTTTATTTTCCACGAAATTCTTTAAAATTATGAAAAAAGAAAGAATAAACCCTTACAGTTGATGGTGTTCTACATCACGAGTGATGCATGCACGTCTAATATGAAGAGCAGAGAAACACAATCATCAACTTGATTGCATTTAACAATTTTTTATTGTTATCTTTTTGGCCTCTTGGTCTCGTACAGAACAGTTTCAACAATTTACAAATTATACCTTGCATTGCTTGCCAGTGGCATATTACAAAATTGATATTGTGGATTTTTTGTTTGAGTTTAGGATTTTGAACATATTAATATGGGTGGTTTTGGTAACATGCGGCATAATAGACATTTGGAGCAGGTCCCTACTCACAAGTTAATGTTAGCCAATATTATCATCTTTAGTGGTGAAGCAGATAAAATTTCTATTCCAAGATCAATGAAAATTTCTGTTGTGGAAGGGCTAACATGGTGATCAGAAAAAAGAAAAGAAAAACCAACTACAGGAACACCACTGCTCCAACTTTTTTTGATGGTTTTTTTTTTCTGACTTTTTTTTTTTATTTTTAAGGGAGCATATCGTGATGATAATGGAAAGCCGGTGGTCCTTGAATGTGTCAGAGAAGCTGAAAGGAGAATTGCAGGAAACCTCCATATGTAAAGTCTTCTCTCTCTCTCATCGCTCTTTCTCATGCGCACACACTGAACCGATCTGTACGTCATGTCTTATTCGGTGAGAAAGCACAATTTATGGTCCAGTGGGATCAATCCCTTTTCCTTCTTTTATTTCTGTTGCTTGAGCATGTGGAACCACTTGCTGTTAAGCTTTCTTTTCATGTGGAACCACTTGACAGTCTGCCAATTAGTAGATGTATTAGTGCTGGCATTTTTCGGAAGTTCTTTGTAAAATACATATTTGCTTTACTGAAGCAAATTGTTTTAATTTATTGAATACCTGCACCTAAGATGCAAGTGATTAGTGATGCACAGTGATGTACAATTGAACTGGGCATTTGTCTATTGAATGACGTAGTGTATGTGTGCTCTTTGTTGTAGAGCAAATTCTGGGTACAATCTCTTGCATGTTTTCTATTGGCAATTTGTAGAAAGGTCATTAAAGCTGTCTTTAAGCAATTTGTAAGAAGGCTTATGACCCTTTTTTTTGGGCATGGTATTAAAAAACAGAGTTTTACAAAACTTCTATTGTTTTCCGCCCCTTCAGAGGCATGATTTTTGCATGTTGGCTGTTTTGTAATTGTACATTAATTTTCGTCCTTTTGATTTCATAATTTTTTATTCTTCGATTGCATCTGAATGTTACAAAATAATTCTTTGACTGTGGCCTACTTTAAACTTCTCTACCTTGAACTTGGATCCAATGGCAAGACCTTTGTCAAGATGGTCAAATATGTAGTAGTATTTAAATTTTTTATTTTATATTTTAGTCAAGTCTTATGTCAAAAGCCAACTATTCTTTCCCATGTGGTTACCTCAGTCTACTAATTGTTCTGTTTGTTAATCGACTTTTTTAATCTTAGGGAGTATCTACCAATGGGAGGTAGTTCTCAGATGATAGAAGAATCACTAAAGCTGGCTTATGGGGAAGATTCTGATTTCATAAAGGATAAGAAAATTGCAGCTGTTCAAGCTCTTTCTGGTACTGGTGCTTGCCGGGTTTTTGCTGACTTTCAGAAGCGATTCCTGCCTGATTCCCAGATATACATTCCAATTCCAACTTGGTCTAAGTAAGATCATCTCCTTCTATCATTTAGCATACCTGGAACTGGTGGCCCTGGTGTGGGTTATATTTAGGGATAAAATCTGGATGGGTCTCTCACGTTTCTAAAATGACAGTGTTTCTTAGTAATATCTACCAAACAAATTGTGTAATTAGCATTGACGTGTCCACAATGGATGCAATTTTAAATATTAATTGTTAAAAGTAAACACAACAAAAGGATGCCAAAGTGAAAGAATAATCAGCATTGTGACAAGAGAGCAACAGGGTGCAATACAAACAAGATCACTGTCCCTATGCATGTAAAAGCTATAAATTGAACCATTTTAGAGACATCAATGTGGACTAATTGTGAACTTACTGTACTTTGGTAAACAGCCATCATAATATCTGGAGAGATGCTCGGGTTCCACAGAACACCTTCCGTTACTATCATGCTGGAACAAAGGGGCTTGATTTTTCTTCTTTGATGGAGGATATTAAGGTAAAACAACACTCACAAGAAACTGATACGTTTATCGTTTTCTATTTGAATTACATGTATGGCCCTAAAAAATCTTGAAATTACATATTTCCCTTCTAAAATCCATAATATCATATTTACCCCTCTAAATTTAAAAAAAAACAAATTTACCCAATTATTGTCTTTTCTATTAAAACTCATTTAAATTATAAAGTACCATTTTACCCTATTAAAAAATAAAAAAATACGTAGCATGTTTAGAGAATTCAGTCTTCTAATTGGCCGGTGTGAGGCAAATGGTTCATTTTCTTACTTGTGATGTGCACACAAGTGTATATCTGAATGTCACTGTGTATGAGTCACTAGTAGAGAAATGAACCATTTTCCCTGGTACTGACCAATTATAAGAATGAACATTTTCTTACATATACGGCATATTTATTAGTTTAAAAAGGGTAATGAGAATTCATAAGATTAAAATGAGTTTAATAGAAAAGGCAATAAATTGGGAATTTCTTTTTTTTTTTTTTTTTTAATTTAGAGGGGTAAATATGATATTATGGATTTTAGAAGGGAAATATGTAATTTCAAGATTTTTTTAGGGCCATACATGTAAATTCCAAATAGAAAACGATAAACGTATCAGTTTCTTGTGAGTGTTGTTTTTACCTTAATATCCTCCATCAAAGAAGAAAAATCAAGCCCCTTTGTTCCAGCATGATAGTAACGGAAGGTGTTCTGTGGAACCCGAGCATCTCTCCAGATATTATGATGGCTGTTTACCAAAGTACAGTAAGTTCACAAGTAGTCCAGATTGATGTCTCTAAAATGGTTCAATTTATAGCTTTTACATGCATAGGGACAGTGATCTTGTTTGTATTGCACCCTGCTGCTCTCTTGTCACAATGCTGATTATTCTTTTCACTTTGGCATCCTTTTGTTGTGTTTACTTTTAACAATTAATATTTAAAATTTGCATCCATTGTGGACACGTCAATGCTAATTACACAATTTGTTTGGTAGATATTACTAAGAAACACTGTCATTTTAGAAACGTGAGAGATGCCATCCAGATTTTATCCCTAAATATAACCCACACCAGGGCCACCAGTTCCAGGTATGCTAAATGATAGAAGGAGATGATCTTACTTAGACCAAGTTGGATTGGAATGTATATCTGGGAATCAGGCAGGATCGCTTCTGAAAGTCAGCAAAAACCCGGCAAGCACCAGTACCAGAAAGAGCTTGAACAGCTGCAATTTTCTTATCCTTTATGAAATCAGAATCTTCCCCATAAGCCAGCTTTAGTGATTCTTCTATCATCTGAGAACTACCTCCCATTGGTAGATACTCCCTAAGATTAAAAAAGTCAATTAACAAACAGAACAATTAGTAGACTGAGGTAACCACATGGGAAAGAATAGTTGGCTTTTTGACATAAGACTTGACTAAAATATAAAATAAAAAATATTTAAATACTACTACATATTTGACTATCTTGACAAAGGTCTTGCCATTGGATCCAAGTTCAAGGTAGAGAAGTTTAAAGTAGGCCACAGTCAAAGAATTATATTATAACATTCAGATGCAATCAAAGAATAAAAAATTATGAAATCAAAAGGACGAAAATTAATGTACAATTACAAAACAGCCAACATGGAAAAATCATGCCTCTGAAGGGGAGCGGAAACAATAAAAGTTTTGTAAAACTCTGTTTTCTTAATACCATGCCCAAAAAAAAAGGGTCATAAGCCTTTCTTAAAATTTCTTAAAGACAGCTTTAATGTAACCAAAGGGCCTTTCTACAAATTGCCAATAGAAAACATATGCAAGAGATTGTACCCAGATTTTGTTCTACAACAAAGAGCACACATACACTACGTCATGTAATAGACAAATGCCCAGTTCAATTGTACATCACTGTGCATCACTAATCACTTGCATGTTAGGTGCAGGTATTCAATAAATTAAAACAATTTGCTTCAGTAAAGCAAATATGTATATTTAAGCAAAGAACTTCCGAAAAATGCCAGCACTAATACATCTACTAATTGGCAGACTGTCAAGTGGTTCCACATGAAAAGAAAGCTTAACAGCAAGTGGTTCCACATGCTCAAGCAACAGAAATAAAGAAGGAAAAGGGATTGATCCCACTGGACCATAATTGTGCTTTCTCACCGAATAAGACATGACGTGTACAGATCGGTTCAGTGTGTGCGCATGAGAAAGAGCGATGAGAGAGAGAGAAGACTTTACATATGGAGGTTTCCTGCAATTCTCCTTTCAGCTTCTCTGACACATTCAAGGACCACCGGCTTTCCATTATCATCACGTATATGCTCCCTTAAAAATAAAAAAAAATAAGTCAGAAAAAAAAACCATCAAAAAAAAGTTGGAGCAGTGGTGTTCCTGTAGTTGGTTTTTCTTTTCTTTTTTCTGATCACCGTGTTAGCCCTTCCACAACAGAAATTTTCATTGATCTTGGAATAGAATTTTATCTGCTTCACCACTAAAGATGATAATATTGGCTAACATTAACTTGTGAGTAGGGACCTGCTCCAAATGTTTATTATGCCGCATATTACCAAAACCACCCATATTAATATGTTCAAAATCCTAAACTCAAACAAAAAATCCACAATATCAATTTTGTAATATGCCACTGGCAAGCAATGCAAGGTATAAATTTGTAAATTGTTGAAACTGTTCTGTACGAGACCAAGAGGCCAAAAAGATAACAATAAAAAATTGTTAAATGCAATCAAGTTGATGATTGTGTTTCTCTGCTCTTCATATTAGACGTGCATGCATCACTCGTGATGTAGAACACCATCAACTGTAAGGGTTTATTCTTTCTTTTTTCATAATTTTACAGAATTTCGTGGAAAATAAACAAACAAGCAATTAAGCACATAACGTAAGAAAGACCATGGTCGATGAAAATCTTGCTATGTGGGGAGATAACTTCAATCAAAATGAACTAACAAACGAGTACATAAATAAAATTTGAGCTGATCAGACAAAATTTGCACTGATCCTCCCCTTTCTCTTCTTCTAGTAATCAAATTTGCAGTATCATATTCAAATGAAATGAACTGAGCATAAACATCATCGATCAAAGAGTAACGACCCTTTTTCTATACTATCAATTGTCAAACAATCAAATACTTACCACGCCGACATTAACTTTATCTGGGCTGGGATCGGCAAGGAAAGCCTCGGTCACACCGAGAATTGGATCTTTTGCGGCGGGCTCCACGTGGCCGAACCAAGAGGACATCTGTCCTCGCAAGCCCTCCGGAGGGGACCCACTTGCTCTGAGAGATCGCGCCAGAGAAGATCACAGCCCTGAATGCCATTTTCAATCCTCTCGTTCTCTGTTTCACTCTGCTTGTGTACTGGATTGGAGAAGAAAGCGAGGTTCAGGTACCAAGTATGAGAGAAAGCAATTAAATGGTTGCGTTTAGAGGGAGTGGGGGTGTCCAACTGGGAATTGGATTGAATTCGGTCCGATATCCGATCAGATCCGTCCAATTTGCATCGGGCTTGTAAACTTGATCAGAACAAATCGTGAAGTTGTTTGTACGCGAATCTTGAGACAAATGGGACGGATATTAAATTGCACCGGACCGATTTGGTCCCAAGTCCATCAGACCGCCTTCGGTTCCGCGTTAGAGACTGGGACCGCAAGATGCTAGCGTACCGAGCAAGAGGTGGGGAGAAATTGCGAATTCATATCACCGACGGTACCGTAAAAGGGAATCTTTTACAATTACTTGATCTGGACCGTTCTTTTTAACTTGGCACGGATCTGAAAGCCCAATAATACTGGCCCCTCAGTCAGCCCGAATCCTAAACCGGCTGACAGTTAATCTCAAACCGTACATAGCTAATTTAAAAGGGAATCTTTTACGGTACCGTCGAGGATATGGATTCGAGAAATTGCTGCTTGCTCCTGGTGCAAATTTGACCGGGTTAAGCCTGGTGAGTTGCATGAGATAAGTTACCAAGTATTAGCTGTGTTATTATCTAATGAGATCATGATCTAATCTTTAATTAATTTCAAATATTCAAAAAGCAACGACAATTAGATTATGAGTTTATTTTATAAATTTCTAGATGCGAGCATTTGAATATTTTATGAACATAAGTCGGTAAGACATCCAAGAATTAATGACCATGTGAGTTGAGTTTTTTTAATAATTTGGAAGCACTTTATTTGAATGCATTACTATTTTTTATTAGTAAAGTGGTATTATATGAAAAATTTAATGGACTATGTAAATTATCTGCTATAAATAATGAAGGAAAAAAATGACGTGATTAACACACCGTAATTTGGTCCTATCACGTTACGGTACGTGATTAAAATAAACGTGACATATTTAAAATGGTGGAAAATATTCACATCAAATAAATAGTTACGTCACTTATGATCATGATGTGACCACAAGTGATATGATTAAATATCACTTGACTAATCGAGTTTAGTTATTGTTTTCAAATTTTAAGTTTGTTGAAAAAAACAAAATATACTAAAAAAATAAAAAACTATTACAAAATAAATTATAATTAAGAAATAATATTGTTATGTGATGTGACCGGATTAAATTTGTGTGACGTGACTAGAATGGTAGGGGATAATCATGTCATGTGACATGCGAGTCACATTACGTGATCGACACACGTAGCGTGACGTAACGTGACATGACGGAACTGATAACGATGTGACTAATTTTCTGCTCTAAACAAAACCACATAAGTGATCAACCATGCACATAAGCTTAATTTCAATAGGGCTCAACTAAAATACATAAAAAAAGAATTCATTTAATTTTACTGGCGTTTGAGATTGAATAGTTTTATTTTATTTCCACTTTTTCTCACAAGTCAAATTGTAGAAAACTCAAAATTAAATAAAACACTGTTAATATGATTATCATATTTATGTGGAAGAAAATAACCGAATAATTTATTTTATTTCTATCTTGGCTCCGGGTCACAATTGTATAGATGGCATTTATGTTTTCTTTAATTAAAATAAAATAAAATATGACTTAGAAATAAAATAATAGAGATAAGTGTGACAAAGAGTCATTTTCCTAGTAGTTGTTTTCTTGGGCATAAATTAATTAGTTGGATTGAGGTCAACATACAAAATTACGAAATTACAAGTATTTGAATTGTAATTCAAAAACATATTATCAATTCTATACTGAAATTGGAAGAACATTAAATACACAACAGTTTTATTTCATATTTATTGCTTAAACTTTTTCTTTTTTCATCATACTAATTGAAAATTTGGTTTTTCTATACAAGTTGTCCCCTCATTATATTTGAAATCCTTCATTAAAAATGTTTTTTGGAAAGCAAAAATTTATGATAGTAAAAATGGAGGGAGATACTATTATTTTATTATGCGTTTTTTCTTGAGGATAAAAAAAAATAGACCATTGTCATGAGCATAACCAGTTATGGAACTTGCTTACAAATCTTATGTAAAATAAATTTCTGCAAACAAGTGTGTATCCTATTTATAGTTTATCTACTTGTTGAAAATAAATTTTTCCTATAAAAAAAGTATGGTTAGTTATGCTATAGTTATTTCAAACAATAACCACAATTAACAGATCAAACAATAACAACACGGAACCAAATATTAAAGCTAATGCACACACTTATTGAAGCAGTGCACACGGATCTTAAAGTGGATCGGACGGACGTGGAACTCATCGGACCCAAGTTGGTCCCTAACAACTAGGGGTGTTCAACCGGTAGGTTAGGGTCAAACCGAACTTTTTTTACCAAACCGCGGTTTGAACCGAATTTTGAAAACCCAACCGAACCGACCGAATTAAAATTCCAAACCGATCTAAAACCGAACCGATTAAACTAATTTAAACTTCGGTTTGTTCGGTTGAACCGAATACAAACATTTCAAGTTACAAATAAAACATTTCAAAACTGGTTGGTTCGGTTCAAACCGATTTGAATAACATTTCTGATAACCACATAAGCCGGTTTTTGATAAACCGATCCATTATAAACCACACAGAATAAACCGATCCATTTTTTATTAAACCAATTGGTTCGGTTCAAACCGATTTGGAGATCCCAAAACCAAACCGAACCATTTAAACCAAACTTCTTCAAAAACTAAACCAAACCAAACCATTTAAACTGAACAACCGATCCAATTAAACCGAAATTTGCCAGTTCGGTTTAAAATCGAATGAACCGATCTATTTGAACACCCCTACTAACAACATATGGAATGTAAATCATAATGAAGATATAATTGATCATCATAAAAATTCGTTTATCATATAACATCTTAAATAAATTTTAAAACCAATAATGTTGATTTCTTTATGAAATCATTGGATTTTACCCCACTTTTGTCAAATTAATTCGATAGTTGAAATTGTTTCCAACTTCAGCACATAAAAGGATGATAGAAGTTAATTCCTCCAAAAATCTTAAGAACTAGTGTTTGTCTAATGGCAAAGGCACATAGTTTTCATATAAAAACAAGTCATGAGTTTAAAATCTGAATGAGAAAAATTCTTTGTTATAATAACATGGGTATGAAATTTGAAGACTTAGACCTCCATTTTTTTTTTCAAAAAAAAAGAAAGATTCCTCCAAAATCTTGTGCTTTGGCGGGGTTCATCATCCAGTTGTTCCCATGATAGGAGTTAATTGTAGTTTGTGATAGATAACTGTAATATGGAATTAAATGGAGAGAATTTATTGCTAATATTTAAAAGAAATAAGTAGAACACAATACACACAAAGTCAATGCAATTTTAATCTCAAATATTAGACCCGCCAACAATAAATAATTCTAAAAGAACAAATATGTTATTTTTCTTTCTTTTCTTTTAGAAAATGGCCAATGAACTTATGCTACAGAAATTGAAATGTGGTGTTTCCTTTTTCTTTTTTTTTTGGGAGAGAAATAGAATAGACTCAATACCTACGTGTTTGATTTAATAAAATAATTTAAAATTATACTATGGTTGTTTGAAGATTGTAGCATGCAATACAATCATGAAATACGGTGTTTAGATCCTAAATTTTTTGTGAATGTAGTTGATAAAAAATACTTTAATTAAGATTTAAGATTTTATCTAATATGATAATTTTATAATTAATCTTATTTAATTATCGATACTTTGTCAGATCAGTATGCATGTCTCTGTGTTTTTTTTGTTCAGAAAGTTGCTAATCATTACTAGAGAAATTCTATTTTTTTTTTTTTGGTCTATTACATACTTCACTCTTTTTCGCTTTAAAATTTGCAAAGAATTAAATTTTTAAATATTCAGAACTAATTTTTAATAAAAAATATAATAAATTTTGTATTGAACGAAAGATGAGCATTTTATTTAAAGTACTCCTGGAGCAACCAATATTTTGTGCGGTATTGGGAAGTACGAGACCTAGAAGGGAAAGCCAAGTGCTCAACCATCACTGATCCTTGGCATTTAGTTGTTGCCTGTTCAATTCAGAAAACCAACTTGAAAGCTCTTTTTATAAGAAAGTGGGTTTTCAGTTGGATGGCATGGGATGGGTTCGGATCCTCTCTGCAGCGCGGAAATTGTGGGATACTGGTAGCATAATGAGCATATCGGAACAGCGATCCGATAAGATCTGATCAGAACCGTTCAATCTGAAACGAACAGAAATTGGCTTGCAAGTTGGTAACTTCTTATCTGGGCCAATTGTACTCACAACCATCGATACAATAACTCTTGAGCCATTGTAGCCCGTTAGCGGTTGTAGTTTGGGCCTGAATTTGGCCCAAAGTGACCAAGTTCCTTCATACCTCAAACAAATTGCCTTTGTAGGTCAATTGTTTCCTCTTTCTTTCCCTCAAGCCACTTTATGTTTTTTTTTGTACTCTCTTATTTTTTAATTATGAGAAAAAATAAAGAGAAAAAAAATATAACTCTCCTTGTGATTATTAACTTAATTTTCGTACAATAATTATGTTTGTCATATTTTTTTTACGCAGTAATTGTTTTTTATATATATCAATTAGGTTTCATTTAAAGATGCAAAACGTAATAAAGATGAAAAATATAATTTGACTTTATTGTTCAAATGGACCATATTATTAAATGAGGAGATGGAAGAGATGACTTACTAATTATCTCATTTTTTTTTCTCTACTTAAGTCCATAGTTATATACTTCTCAAATTTATAACAAGTTAAATTAAGAATATATCCATATCTTTAATTAGTACATAAATAAAATTTTAAAACACTAACTAGTAAGTCAATAAGAACATAAATAATTTTTCATTAGTATTAATGTAGACAACAAAAATATACACCTAATAGAAAAGATTGATTTTTCTATAAATTTATTTTTCTATTCCCATATTATAAAGAAGAGGGATTACATGGAACATAGAGTAGCATGAAGTAAAGAGGAGGGGAAGGCAAATAATGGCTTATAAGAAACATGGCGTATCATTTTTCATTTGAAAGGAAGAGCAGTGTGTATTAAAATTTTAAAGGAAGGTGAAAATGTAAAATTTTCCATTAGAGACTAATTCGGTGTTTGGCACTTGAATATCATTTATTCCTCTGAAAATCAAATAAACCGGATCCAACAAACACTCCTACATATGCATAATCCACGCGAAGTAAACTAAAAAGAATACATGTACGAAAAAAAAAGTTAACGCACTCATACGGCTGGTTAAATACTTCGAAACAACTCAAGTCCAGCATGCGTTACTGTTGCTAACAACTACAGCCAGGGGCGGAGGTAAGGAAGAGCAATGGGGGTCAACTGACCCTCATTTTTTTAATTTTTTTTATTTATGTGTGATTTTCTATATAATTTAGTGTAAAATGTCATGGTATTGTTAAATTGATTCTTATTCTCTGTGAGAAAAATTTATATGATTGACCCTCATAGTTCGAAAGTCTGACTCCACCTCTGACTAGAGCGCAACAGTAGCGCCCAGGTGCACCTTGTTAGAGATGATAACATATACTGTTAGTGTGGCCTCTCACTCTACAAATTTACAATTTTCCGAATAGTTGTAGATGATGTAAAGATGGATTGGGTTCCGAACCATTCAATTCGGCTCAAATGAAATATGAATAAATGATAATAGAAGGGAGAGATGTGAAATGAAATTGTATTTTCTTGATTGATCTTTGATTACAACTATGCTTTATATATACAGTCTTGCCTAATTACAATTCTGCCACTAACAATCTCTTAACAACTCTAACAATATTTTTAATATCTAACTAAACTGTTACAACTCTAACCATAATCTCAAATGCCTCTATTAATGAAAAAGGTCCGAAGGAAATATGGAAATGGACCAAACGAAAAATGATATGAAAAATTGACATGACATCAACTTGACCAAAATCTGAAATAAGTATATAACTCAAGTAAACATGACCATTGTCCAAATTCTATTTTCGCTTTTTTTTTCCCTCTCTGGGAACACTGTTCTTGTGTACCAGTTTACCATATTAATGAAATGAGGGCTTTGACCCTCGTTCTTTCTCAAAAAAAAAAAAAAATTCCACTTCAAATTCTTCAAAAGACGCGTGAAAAAAAATATATCTTACAAATCTAGGTACAATGCTGGTGATCTGATACAATCATACAAGTTAACACTGAGATTAAGGCACAACATTTCAAGCTAAGTCATGGTATAGACAATAAGAGTATAGGTAATTTCTTAACACACTAATTTAAAAAAAAAATAAGAAATAGAAAATGCGCTTGACGTTCTCGAAATCTATGTCTAATTAATATAAACATTGAAACATCAATTTTCCAATCAACTCTCTGCATACAATCCTGAAACAAGAGGGGGTATGCTTTGTTCATGCCAAAAGAAATTCTCTGGATCAACCTTTCCCTTGACCAAGGCCAATCTCTTGAAATTTCCCTTGAAATACTTCTCCCCCCAAACTCTAGCATTTTCATAATTTGTATTTCTCTCTTCATTCATACCTAAATCCAAATCCCTAAAATTTACATATGCACCCCTTGGATTCTTGCTCGCATATGCGGTCATAAAGCTATGCATCTCCCGAATCCATCCCAGATACTTCTCCTCTGCCACATCTGCATTATCTGGCCAGAACACAAGATACGATATCTTGTACAGAATCCCTTTCCTATGAGGAAATGGCGTATCAGAATCTGATACTCTACTCATACGTCCGCCCTGTGTTTCGAAGTACATAATACCTGCTCCTTCATATAGAAATTTGTCAAATATGTCTTCCCATATTTTATAAGGGATCAGATCTGTTACAAAATCTGATGTACCTTTGTTATATACCTTAGGTTCAGACCTCCTATCTAACAAAACTGTTTCTGGTTTGGCATGGCCATAACCGGCAAAATACACGACCGATTGAATCCAACTCATTTCTTCACAATCATCTTTCTCAGGACCAAGTTCCGGGAAGTGAAATTGCATGTAAGTTAGCAAGCCAGTACACCTACCAACATAAAATGACTTGAAAACAGCTACTGGCTCTCCCCCATTCATCTTAGGCTCAATAGAAAATTTTAGGAGCACATCTTCACTAAAATTAGGTGCAATACGCTGCCATTTTTCTACAAGACTAATTGCACCCTGCTTTAAGGTCTTGTTAAGAGTAAAAACTGACACAATTTTGGGAACTTGAACTAACCTAATTTTCCATGAAATTACAATGCCAAAACTGCCCCCACCACCGCCTCTAATTGCCCAAAAGAGATCTTCCCCCATAGATTCTTTGTTTAGAACCCTTCCATTGGCATCAATCAATTTAGCATCGATAATATTATCCACTGAAAGCCCGAATTTTCTTGACATAATCCCGAGACCGCCTCCACTAAATAAACCACCAACACATACTGTGGGACATGTACCTGCTGGAAATGCCAACATACCGCTCTTCTGAGATATTGCATAGTACAGCTCCCCTAGTGTTGCACCAGATTGCACCCAAGAAATCCGCTGGTACGGATAAACATGTATGTCCCGTAGGCTTGCTAAATCAATCATGACAAATTGTGTTGCTGAAATAGACCGGTACGAGAGGCCTTCATAGTCATGACCGCCACTACGCACTCTTATAGGTAGGCTATGATTCTTGCAACAGATAATCGATGCTTGTACTTCTTGTACATTTGTTGGTTTGAGAATTAGGAGCGGTTTAGTAGTATCAGGGGATATGAACCTCAGATTTTGTATAGAGCTGTCAAGTAAGGAAATGAACGAGGGGTTGTTTTGGGTGTATACCAATTGAGAGAGATTTGAATTGGGGGCTTGGTGTAACAGGCAATCAAGAAAAGTTTGATAACATTGAATTGGAAGTGCGAGAGATAAGGAGAAGCAGAAGAGTAGGAGAAGGTTTTTGCAGAAAGATTCCATGTGCTTCCTTCTTTGCTGTCAGGGTTTCTTTTTGATTGAAGATTAATAGTGGCAGTCCCACCTAATTAATCTTTGTTTCGTACAGGATCTTTTCTATTTTTCTAGTTTCTGATGTCGTTGTTTTGTTTGAGTGGGTTTAACTATTTTCAATGCTAGCGACTACTCACCTACTCAATTATTGGTGCAGGTTAAAACAAGATTTGGTGAGAACTATTATTTTAATTCAGTTTTCAAGTCAAAGGATGGTTGATTAGTCACGGAAGCTGTACAAATTAAACACAAGAGTAGTATTAGTCCGTGAAACAAGCCAAGAAAAGCACAATGAACAGTCTCACAGTCAACCCGCCCCACAACCAATCGGACCGGACAGAGCACAGAACAAAAAGAAAAGGGTAATGATTTTGATTGCTCAATATTCGTCCAAGTTCACTTTTTTCCAAACGCCACGTGTCCGTTCCTCAAGGGATACGACTCTGCTCGCCCTGCTTTTACCATCTCAATTATCAAATTCAAGTGAGATTCGTTCATGAAAAAAGTTTATACGCAAAAATTTTGAACGGTTGGAATGGAAAAATCAGACCTGCTTTTCTATTGGAATAACAGCAGAGTTCATTCTCTCCTCAAGCAGCAGTATCCCCACCATATCATTTCTAGCGCCGAAATTTTTATTATAATAAAAAAGATTCAAAATTTTCAAATCTACATCTCATTTGTAAAAATTTCAAAATCTGTCCAAAATCGAAAATAATTTCCCGGATTCAGTCTCTGAATCTGCAAAATAATTTTTCGGATTCAGACTTGAGTTTTCGAAAAATTATTTGGAGAAAATCCAATTCCGGGAAATTATTTAATGAATTTAGAATTTTCTGATTTTTATTTTAATTAAATAGAAAATGTTATGATTTATTTATTTTTATTAAAATATTAGAAATATTTTTATGTTTTTGAAAATAGATGGAATACTATATAATTGAATTTATTAGAAAAATTGTGACAAATAACCCGGATCAATATTTTTCAGGCCGAATTTTTTGCGGCTGTAAGAAAAATTAAAATATTTATTTGTGTGTTACTAGAAAAAAAATGTTTTCAATTTGAGTTATTGATCCCGGTTCAAAAGTCACTTCTGAATAAATAAAGAAAATATCGTGGTCCTTCTAGTACATTCAAATTCTAAGATACTGTATCTATTTTGAAAAAAAATTGATATGAAATCATTTCGGCTCTGTAAAATGTCAGATCAAATTGTGTTTTTTCGAAAATAGAAGGATCACGATATTTTCTTTATTTACTTAGAAGTGACTTTTGAACCGGGATCAATAACTCAGATCTAAATTTTTTTTTCCAAGTAACACACAAAGAAATATTTTAATTTTTCTTACAGCCGCAAAAAATACGGCCTGAAAAATGTTGATCCAAGTTATTTGTCGCAGTCTTTCTAATAAATTCAATTATATAATATTCCATCCATTTTTAAAGAAATATAACATATATCTAATATTTAATACAAAATATAAATAAATCATAATATTTTCTATTTAATTAAAAAATTTCTCCTGGATTCGGGAAATAAATTTCCGGTTTGGTCAGATTCCGAAATTTTTACAAATGGAGTATAGATTTGGAAATTTTGAATTTATTAGGATATCAATAGAAATTTTGGTTTCTAGCGGATAAGAAATGACTCGGATGAACACATTTATGAGGATTGACAAATTTCCAAATATCATCATTATAGAATTTGTATTAAAATTCGTACATGATTTACTTTTTAAATATTATAATTCATTTATTTTCGTACGTCAATGTTGTGTCGATATACTAATTGGACAATTTTCTCCGAACCAAACCTTTCTCAAAATTTATTCTTATTCATTCATATTTCATTGTCGCTACCTCTCAACATTTTACTTGTATCATACTTAATTTTTCTTAATGAGATGAAGTAGCTCAGAACTAATTTTTTTTTTTTAAGGAAAAATAAGAATCTAGTTCTCATTTTAGAGTGGGAAAAATGGCACGGCAGAGCTAGCTCCGTCACAGAACGACTCGTGTGTCAGTTACGTGCCGTGGCCATTCGCATGCCGTATTCATCTTTTGAAACTTTGGCACGGCAGATGAAAGATTTGTCACGGCACAGCACGACACGTAGTCACGCGAGTCACGTGTAATTAGGACCATTAGATATTGATTTAATGATGAATCTTGAATAAACTAACCGCAATTATGATTAAATGGTTACGCAAGTCACGTATGGTCACGACACGTTTAGGCACGGCGTGACCATTCCTTGACATTTTGATCACAGCACGGCAATTGAAAATTAACTTGATCACGATATGAAACAGCACGAGACTTAAATCACAGCATATTAGTCACAACACGGTACATTTTTTTCCACTCTACCTCATTTCATTAATATGGTATCCATTACATAGGGTTTGTAACGTAGTAGGTAAGCCTGCGACAATGAGCTTCCAAAATGAATTAAAAACAACAAAAAAAGCAAAATAAACAGCGGATAAGTGAAAGAAGACGAATGACAATGGCCTAACAATATTTGCAACAGAGATGATACTATTTAAATCAATTATGACCTAACATATTTTTTACTTCCCCATATCTTTACTTCTTACTATTTCCGAGATACTGAAAGAAGACAAAACCGGTTAGACCGATCAAACAAAATTTTTAAATCCATCTTAAATGAAATTACAAAAAATTAACAAAAAGAATATTTATTTTTATAATTAATCTTCTTATTTCAGTTCAACCGAACAAATCAAAATTTAGTTTGATTTGTTCGGTTCAGTTTTAACTCGGTTGATAAGTTTATTTTGATCGGTTCAATTATATTTTTGAAAATTGAATAAAATTTTAATTTATCTATTTTATTCGGTTTTAACCAATGGTTTAAATAGCGATTATAGCGGTATAGCGGGACGGTTAAAAAAAATAAGCCATTGCACTAAGTAGCTAGCTATAGCGCCGATAGCTAGCTATATATCGCCCATAGCGCCATAGCTTTTAGGGTCCAAAAAAGCTATAGCTAGCTATTTAGAAGCATGGTTTTAACCAGGGTTCTAAATAGCTAGCTATAGCTACGCTATAGCTGCGCTATAGCTTTTTTGGACCCTAAAAGCTATGGCGCTATGGGCGATATATAGCTAGCTATCGGCGCTATAGCTAGCTATAGCTAGCTACTTAGTGCAATGGCTTATTTTTTTTAACCGTCCCGCTATACCGCTATAATCGCTATTTAAACCATTGGTTTTAACATAACCGAACCGAACCGAACCGAACCGATAAGCCCCCTACTTTGACAGCAGTTTGGGGTCTCTCAAAAAAAGGATCCACAGATATATTGGGCTCAGAACAAAACAAATCTGAGCCATTCCTCGCTCTAGACCATGGGCCTGAACTCTGAAAATATTATTCCGATCGGAGGGTTACCGTTGTTAGAATCTGGACTGTTCTTAGAAAACTAATCGGAACTTTTGGTTAATGTTTTGCTTTAATTCCTGTGCATAAATAACAGATTGTTGGATTTTCGTAGTGTAGTAGTTTTGTTTGAAAGATTAAACTTCAACAACTTGACTTTGAACAGTTCTGACATTGACATATGATCATCGTTTCAATAAATTCCCTCCGTGATTGGATATTTTACTTTGAACAGTGTTGACATGCGCGCATTGCTTCGTGCTTCAAGTGATTTCTTCCTTGCCAAAGGCTCTTATGCTTTGTCTCTGCCCATCAAGTGTTTGTTAGATTTCCTGAGAGGAAGCAATGGCTTACCAGAAACTAGAAAATACCTCAACAAGCCAAAAATGTCAAGTAAGCGTATGTATCTAGCACAATTTGTATGTTGCCTCTTGTAAGCGAAACTATAATGAGCCACCTCAATATCATGTTTGATGAATCCTGCATTGTAGCACTGCAATTTGATGTTGGTAACATAAGCGAGACTCAACCTAAAATTCATTTCCTAAGTAACTCAACTAAATAACTATAATTGAAAAGTAAAGTTGGGTGGTACTACAAAAGTGTATCTCAAAAATAGAACTTTAATCTTTTGATTGAAACAGTTCAGCTTTAATGAAAGAGATATATCTTTGTTCATATTCTCATGACCGCTTTCTGAAACCAATCCTAATAATAGAGGGGGTATGCTTTGTTCATGCCAAAAGAAATTCCCTGGATCAACTTTTCCCTTAACTTGAGCCAATTTCTTAAAATTGTGCTTGAAATACTTCTCTCCCCAAATCCTAGCGAGTTAATAATTTGTCTTTCCTTCCTCATTGGTACCAAAATCCAAATCCCTGAAATTTACATATGCACCCCTTGGATTCTTGCTCACATATGGTGTCATATAGCTGCGCTCCTCTCGAACCCATCCTAGACACTTATCTACCATGTCGTCATCATCATCTTGCCAGTAAACCAGATAGCGTATTTTGTACAGAACTCCCTCCCTGTACGGAAATGGGGTATCAGACTCGGATACTGCATTTATATGACCACTGTGTGTTTCTATATACATAATTCCAGCCCCTTTGTAGAAAAATCTATTAAATATTTCTTCCCATGTTTTAAGCGGTATCGGATCTGTTACAAAATCTGTTGTGCCTTTGTTAAATTGCTTTATTTCTAATATCCTTTCTAGTAAAATTGTTTCTGGTTTATCTGGGCCATAACCGGCAAAATGCAGGACCGATTGGATCCAGCTCATTTCTTGACAATCATCTCTTCGCAGACCAAGTTCTGGGAAGTGCACTTGCATGTAAGTGAGCGTATCAGAGCATCTACCCAGATAAAATGATGTAAAGATAGCCACTGGCATTCCCCCGCTCTTGTCAGATTGAATAGCAAATTTTAGGAGTACATCTTTACTAAAGTTAGGTGCAATATATTGCCATTTTTCAACAAGTGTAATGGCACCCTGTTTTGTAGTCCTGTTTAGTGTGGCAACTGATACAGTTTCAGGCACTTGAACTAACCTAATTTTCCAAGAAATTACAATGCCTAAGCTACCGCCACCACCTCCTCTAATAGCCCAAAAGAGATCTCCCCCCATAGAATCTCTGTTTAGTACCGTTCCAGAAGCATCTACTAATTTAGCATCCAAATATTATCTACCGAAAGCCCGTATTTTCTCGACAGCATGCCGAAACCTCCCCCACTAAATATACCACCTACACATACAGTGGGGCACGTACCTGACGGAAAAGCCAAAGGACCACTCTTTTTAGATAAATTATGGTATGATTCCCCAAGTGAGACACCAGATTGAACCCAAGCAACTCTGTGGTGTGTATCAACATGTATGTCACGTAGGTTGGCTAAATCAATCATGACAAATCGGTGCCCGAAATCGACCGGTACGAGAGACCTTTGTAGTTATGACCGCCACTTCGTACTCTTATAGATAGGCTATGGTTTTTGCAACAGACAATAGAGGCCTGTACTTCCTGCACATTGGATGGTGTAAGAACTAAAAAAGGTTTTGTGGTATTAGGGGACATGAATCTGAGGTTTCGGATAGAGGAGTCTAGTATGGAGGTGTATGAGGGGTTGTTTGAGTGTACACCCATTGAGAAATGTTTGAATTGGGGCACTGATACAACAGACAGTCAACAAAGGTTTCAGTAGATTGGATTGGAAATGCTAAAGACATAGAGAAGCAGAGAAAGAGAAGTATTTTGCAAATTGAGATGGATTCCATTTTCTTCTTCTTTTCCCCATTCCCCTATGATGTCTTCTTTTATGGATTCCATTTCTTTCAGGTTTGGGTACTTTGTCTTTTAGATTCAAGTCAGTACACGGTACAAATTATTCCAGTTAGAGTGGTTGCTGTCATATAGGTTGACTCGAGTTAAAATCAGGTTGGGTAAGAATATAAAGCATTGAGATTGAATGCCATTTATTTTTCAGTGGCGACATGGCCAGAGGGTTATATTATATATATTGAACCCAGTAATGTCCCTGACACCTATAAAATTTAACAGTAAAGTTTTGAGTTTTGACTTGATGCAAAAGAGAGTTCATTCATTTTGCTAGATTTCATTTATAAAGAAATGAGAAACTGTTCTCAACAGTTTTGCAAATTACTCTTTGTTACAGTTGGATGTTGTTGCATTGTATGGTCTTTTAGTTTGGTTGGCTTGAGACGTTAATATTAATTAATATATTTAATTCAGGGAAAATTTCTGGTATGCCCATCTAAACTTTTGAAATAGTCAATTTACCCATGAAGAGTCACCATAATATCCAATTTTTCCATCAAAAATTCACTTTCTTTCTTCTATCCCTTTTAATTATTTAACATTTTAATTAATTATTGTTAAAATTATATTGACTATTATACCCTTTATTTCTAAACGGAGGTGTCCAGTTCTTGTAATTTTTTGTGTTCTTTTAATAACTTGTATTCTAAATCCTCAATTTATAAATTTGGTTTATTTACATCAAAACCAGTACCTCACTGATCGAGTAGATGTTAGTATGGTATCAGTATTGTTTGGGGTCTGTGGATAATACTATCAAAACCAGTACCACATATTCCCATTTGATTTCCCTTATTGATAACTGACGGTAGCGAACTATCTGACAGCCTCTATAGAACTAGTATTGATATGTGGCTCTCTTATGCTTTCTGGTTTAGTAATAACTTTTTAATGTATTTACAGAATGTATTAGGCATGGGACCTGACAACACTGCACAGGGTCTTTTGATCTCAAAGCAAAAAGGTTAATTTGCTCTAATCAGAATCCAGGTTTCCGCGCGCACATTGCCTTAATCTCATCAAGATCCGCAGTTAGCCTTAATCAGAACCCAGAATTCCTACTCTCTCATCCTGGTTGGTGATTTTCCAACCACAGCTGGCCTAACTGTTGACGGGATTGGCATCGTCGTGATGTCAGAAATCGAATGACCCTTTTGTCGGCGGCCGACCATCATTGGAACGGCCAAGTCATCACTGACTTCATCAATTAGGGAGTTTTGAGGCTAGAAGCTGATCTTCACGAACTTAGTCGTGTGTTTCACTAAACTTGCTTCATACCTCGCATAAAAGAAGCATGGTTTCTATATTTCAAAGAGGTTACTGGCAACAATTCGAAATTGAAATCAACAAATTAGATACTGTCATGAATGATTGAGACTGGTTCTTGTCTTCTTTAGTGCTCTTTGACAAATTGTGTTGATTTGTTCGACATTTGAGACTATTTGTTCTTAGTTTAGATGTATTTGATGTTCTCAATTTTGGATGAAACTATTTCGTGCATTAAATAGTAAGGAGATGTACTTTAATGGTAATTCGTTTAGATGTATTTGTTGCCACTAATTTTCTTTCTGTTTGTTTTTCTTTTATTAATCTTTTCATTTGACATTTCTACCTAAACCGTGTCTCTATATTATAGAGTACTTTTTCTTAGAATTCAGATTAAATATAGAAGAAAGCAAGAAACAAAGAAATCTCAAAAAACTTAAAAATTAATCAAGAACTTTACTAAAACACATGATATCAACATTTCTCATGATTAGCATATTGGAAACTCAAAAGAAGAGACACAACTAGAATTTGAAAGACTTAGCAACGGCTGCCAAGTATTGCGTAAATTAAATTTTTGTGTTACATCCATGCTCTCTTAACACATACATTACATCAACTAAACTTGTACACTCACATCAATTCTTGTCAATATTATGAACCAAATACATCCTATAAAAGGTAATCTAATCTAGCAATGCAACAATCATTTGATTCAAGTTTCTTTTGTTTTGTTTAATTTGTCTTTGGTTATTTTTATTCAGACTTGTAGTGCATTGTTCAGAAAAGTATGTAACAAACGCCAATGTAGCACTGTTATCGTAGAATGTTCGGCTAGTTTGGTTTCTTTAATCTGTGTCACACCAAGCTAGTAGATTTGATTTAATGCAGCTGATTGTAACAGTGTAATGGAGGAACATTTCTTCACAATGGCCAGTTAGAGGCACTGCGTTGGTTGTTGGTAAAATCCAATTTCAAATTGATGGAGAAGAGGCTTCTCCGCATTTACTGATAAGAGCATGAAGTTGTCAGAGGGGGGAAATGGAAAGTTACAATGGGATCCTTCTTTTATTCAATTTTTGAAGTAAGAGGCGGGTAGTTAGAACTCAGATGTACCCTTTCAAATTAGACATTTTTATATAGTTACGGGTAGGTTCTCTTTTTAAAAAGAAGAAGAACACGGAGGAGGGGAGAGAGAAGTGGAGCAATAGTAGCAACGGAAGGAAGAAGAATAGATCAAAGAAAATATTAGAGTAGACTCTTTCTTTTTTCAATGCTCCGTTAAATTCAATGTTATTACAAACTCAAGTGACATCTCCATTTACAATTGGAGGGCATAATGGTCAATATAATTTTAAAAATAATTAAATAATTAAAAAGGGATAGAAGAAAGAAAGTTAATTTTTGATGGGATATTGGATATTATGGTGATTTCATGAGTAAATTGGCTATTTCAAAAGTTTAGATAGACATATAAGAAATTTTCCCTTTAATTAATTATTGTTCCTCAAGCTAAATGACGTTAATTTTTTTATATTATACGCTCAATTTTCCTAATGCACTGTTGAGTGTTCGTCAAAATATATCGTGCAGAGATATGATCCACACCTTGCATGTGATGGAATGAAGAGAAATTAGCAAGTAACCACGTGGACTCGAATAAATTAAGGCCCAATTAGGTGTCCGACTGTACGCACATAAACCCTCCTTCAGATCTGTTCAATTCACCAAATATATAATCCGCTTTAATAGTCATACGTCCTATTTTGGAGAGAGTAGGCTGTATGTGAAAAGTAACTGAGTTGGGCTCGCCCTGTTTCTGAAAGACAGGCCGAGATTGAGTAAAAATGATGTCGGTTCCCGAAGTGGAAAGGTTAGGAGGTATTCGGACTTTATCCTCTATGATCCCTCACCTGTGTAGCAAAAGTTCAACCCTTCTTTCATGGGGCGTCCTGCCTTAAATAGCTCATCCCCTAACCGTCATTCTGCGTTGTCAGAGCAATTAGGGGAGTTCGCATAGGAGCGGTTACACTCGCATAAAAACAGTTATCCTCGCATAGGAGCGGTGACGCTCGCATAATTTGGCGGTCACTAAATCGCACCCGCTGTACGGACATGAAGGCGGTGACCATAATTCGAGTCCGAGCTAGACTCATGTTGGACGAGGCCTTGTTGGGCCTTATTGGGCCTAGTTGCTACCGGACCTCGGGCTTTTCGTGTTTGATCTCGAGTTGGCCCCTAAGAGGGGTCCAAATCCCAGTCTATTCTTAGCCCATAACCGATCCGTGAGGGCTCTTAATACATGGCCCTATCAATTAGGAAAATCAAAATTGTTAAAATGAAATGCTTATCATACCAGGAGTAAGAAAAAAAAAGCACAAACATTTTTTTTTACCTCCCTTCTTTTCATGCTAGGAAGAGCAGTTCAGCTCACTGGAGAAAGGTTTGTAAGGGGTTCTGATTTCTGAACCTGAATAAGGCCAGAGAAAAATGAAAAGCGGATCTGGGCACCTTTTTTAGCGGTGACACTAAGATAAAGATCAAATGATCATTTCCATTTTCGCTAAATAACATATCACATGATCATAGTTAGTGGTCTGCTAAGGGGTACCTCGGGCAGGGCAGGGTAGTGCCCGAGGCGGGCAGCGGGTAGGCGGGTACAGGGGTAGGCGGGTAGGCGGGTACAACGGGCACGGGTAGGCGGGTTTTTTTTTTTAAAACTCCGCCCTGCCTGTCTCAAACCCGTGCCCGTTGCGGGTAGACGGGTACAACGGGCACGGGCAGGACGGGCAGGGGTATTTTTTTTTTTTTGCTGTTTTTTGTTTTGTATTTTGATTTGTTTTCTTATTTTTTATCGTGTCGTACGAATATTATTACGTGTCGTACGAATATTATTACGTGTCGTACGAAAAATTATTTCTTTACACGGGTAATTTTATTTTATTTTCAAACTCTCATTCTAATTATATAGTTTCATAATTTATTTATATCTCGAATTTGTAGTTTACATTTTAAATTGATAATATATTTTGTAAACGTTCAATTTAAATTGATATATAAATCTAAATTAAATAAAAATTCAAATCTAAATTTAGATGCAAATTTTTAAATTAAATCTAAATTAAAATTAAAATTGAATCCAAATCTAATTTAAATCTAAATAAATTAAATAAAAGGAAAAAAAAAACTTCTACCGAATTTCAAAAGAAAAAAAACAATCTAAATATAAATTCAAATATAAATTAATAGGTTAAATAAAATATAAATCAAAAATATCTTAAATCAATTAATTTAAAACAATAAACATTTTAAATTGATAATATATTTTGTAAACGTTCAATTTAAATTGATAATATAAATCTAAATTAAATTAAATAAAAATTCAAATCTAAATTTAGATGCAAATAAAATTAAATCTAAATTGAATATAAATGTAAATCTAAATTAAAATTTAAATTGAATCGAAATCTAATTTAAATCTAAACTAAATTAAATAATAGGAAAAAAAAAAAAAAAACTCAAAATATGCCTCTGGAATCTGGATTCTGCCGAAAAAAAAAAAAAAAAAAAAAAAATAGCCTCTGCCGAATTTCAAAAGAAAAAAAAATCTAAATCTAAATTCAAATCTAAATTAAATCTAAATCTAAATTAAATCTAAATTCAAAAATAAAAGTTACCCTCCTCCTTTATTCCGGGCTTGGGACCGGCTATGTAAAATAACATAGGCGGAGTTCTAACTTTTTTTTTGTTAGTAATTTTTCTTTAAAATGAATAATTTAAGAACTAATTGAAACGTTTAGAAATTATAATTTAAAAAATAACCATAGAGATTAAAAGAGGTTAGAAATGTATATCGACACTACCTATCTAGTAGTTTGGATTCATATACCATTGTTCGCTCTCTTCCGCACCGTCTGAATCCGAATTAGCCGCGGGCCGCGTATCGGTACCGCTTTCTTCAGTGTCGACTCCGGATGATGATTCTTGATGATCTCGATGTTGGTTGCGCTCATCAGCATCAATCAATCTTTCAAGCACACAAGTCTCTCAAAAACATGTGCACCCAACTTACTGCGTTTGTCGGAGAGGATCCTGTTCGCCGAACTAAAACAACTTTCGGAAGGGACGGTTGACACGGGTACGGCAAATACGTCGCGGGCCATCATCGCCAGTGTTGGATAGTTTCTTTGATTCCTCTTCCACCACGTCATGATGTCAAGTCCATCTTCTCTTTCGTTTACTCCCGCAAAATAACTCAGTAACTCATTTGTGGATGTGTGCGGTTGGATCTCCGATTGGAAATCTGCTAACAATCCACCGCTGCTAGTGCTCCTGGAAGTGGAACTATTAAAAAAAATAAAAAAATTAGTAGACAAATAGTGTAGATATTATAAATAATAAAGATTAAAATAATGTAGATATTTAAATTGTTACCTAGGATCGGCACGGGACGAAGACGGGTTTTGGTTGTCACCCATTCTTGAGTGGTATATGCTAAACATCTCATCGAACTTCGAAGTCACGAATGCCTCCACCCCGGTGTTGTCTAAATGTAGATTATCTTTGTACGCTGTAACTATTTTGATTGTGTAAAACTTCTTGTATGCCGGGTTGAGGCAGCTTGCGATAATGGCCAGGAGGGGTACATCGTCCCAATATTTTAGAAATTTTTCTTTCATGGCAACTACGATCGGTGTGAGAGTGGAGTACTTGCTTTCAGCGATCTCCAATTCACGGTACACCTTGGAGATGCTATAGAGATGTTTGATCAACTCAAATGCCGTCGGTGAGTACGAGCAGGATAATTGGACGGTTGCATTAAAAAAGGTTCGTAAGAAATTACTCAGGGTTAGTAGTTGCTCCCATTCTTCGAGGCTGGGCTCCAATGCCATTCCCTCGGGGGTGGAGCCTCTCAAAAACTCTCCTATGACGGCTTTGTATGGAAGGCACCGGTTCAGAAACCTATAGGTAGAGTTCCAACGGGTATCTATATCCCAAGGAACTTTCAACTTGCTCAATCCATAGTTGACACACATCAAACCAAACCGTTGTTTTCTTTCTTGGTTTGAAACAATGTGGGACAGACAATCCTTTAATTTAATGATCAAATCTTTTACTGCTTCTGTTTTAAGGCCCGCCTTCACGACAAGGTTAAGTATGTGGCAAGCACACTTTTGGTGAAACATTGCCCCATTCATAATCGGGTTTAGTGACCGTTTAAAAATCTCAATGGAAGCTACATTGTTACTAGCATTATCGAATGAAATAGAGAAAACCTTGTTATCCATATCTCTCTTAAGGTTATACTCTTCTAACACCTCAATAATGGATTTGAAAATTACATGTGATGAGTGCGGAGAATCTAACACACGAAAACTTAATATCTTTTTTGTAATACCCACTGATCATCGATCCAATGGCCGGTAACACATGAGTACCCAAGGCCATGTTTACCGGCAGTCCATATATCGGAGGTAATTGAGACCTTATTTTGTTGGTATGCAAATATAGCTCAGAGCTCATCTTTTATTTTGGTAAACTGGTTTTTAATTTCACCAACCATCTTTCTATGATGGATCCTCTTGTACATTGGTTGAGCACACCCCTGAATGACTAACCGGGCAAAACTCATGCAACCACCCATGCTTATTGGTTGTTCTTTGTGGGTAATGTACCGTGCCAATTCACTAAGCATTTTTGATTCATCGTATTTTGGGTTGGTTCTAGTACCATCCGCGTTTATAAGGGTTTGGATTTGTCTCGGTCCAGCATTTTCAGATATAACCTCACCCTTCCTTTGGTGCATTTCGACATGTCTTATAATGCTGGTCATACCACTACTTTGTTTATACACAAAAAATCCTTTCTTGCAATTTTGTACCTTACATTCGAGGGTGGTCATGTTGCCGTTCTCATCTAGCGAAATCCTGTACCATTTGGCCCACGGCTGATTGTATTCAGGAACTCTTTTAGTCTTCTTTACCACTTGTCCTTCTGGGGGGACACTTGTCGGAGGAAGGATTGGTTCTTCAATTCCAGTGACACTTCTCGACGGAGTACCTTCCATAGCGAGGGTGGCTTGACTCGATGCTACAGAAGAAGTGCCTCCATATGCATTCGATGGTGGCGGTTGATGTGTTCTTGTGGAATAAACATGTTTGGATCGTTTGAAGTATAATACGGTGCATACATTTGGGGGGGTTGTTGATAATTTAAATCTAGCGTTTGATCCCTTCTTTGATAATTAGGTGGATAATTAGGTGGATAATTTTGTGGATAATTTTGGGAATAATTAGGTGGATAATTTTGGGGATAATTAGGTGGTGGTTGCATAGGTGGAGGTGGGCCAAAAATGTCGAGTGACAATCTTTGGTCCAAAGGTAAATCCTCATCGTGATTAGGAGGAGATGCCATCTTTTAAACCTATTCAAATAAATAAATGAAAATTACTTCACATATTCAAAAAAACAATCTAAATCTAAATTAAATATAAATGTAAATGTAAATTAAATCTAAATTAAATGTAAATGTAAATCTAAATTAAATTTAAATTGAATATAAATGTAAATTAAATCTAAATTATATCTAAATTGAATATAAATGTAAATGTAAATCTAAATGTAAATCTAAATTGAATATAAATATAAATGTAAATGTAAATGTAAATCTAAATTGAATATAAATGTAAATTAAATCTAAATTATATCTAAATTGAATATAAATGTAAATCTAAATCTAAATTAAATCTAAATTGAATATAAATGTAAATTAATGTAAATGTAAATGTAAATGTAAATCTAAATTGAATATAAATATAAATGTAAATGTAAATGTAAATCTAAATTGAATTTAAATGTAAATGTAAATGTAAATGTAAATCTAAATTGAATATAAATATAAATGTAAATGTAAATGTAAATCTAAATTGAATTTAAATGTAAATTAAATCTAAATTAAATCTAAATTGAATATAAATGTAAATTAAATCTAAATTATATCTAAATTGAATATAAATGTAAATGTAAATGTAAATGTAAATCTAAATTGAATATAAATATAAATGTAAATGTAAATGTAAATCTAAATTGAATTTAAATGTAAATTAAATCTAAATTGAATATAAATCTAAATGTAATCTAAATTATATCTAAATTGAATATAAATGTAAATGTAAATGTAAATGTAAATCTAAATTGAATATAAATATAAATGTAAATGTAAATGTAAATCTAAATTGAATTTAAATGTAAATTAAATCTAAATTATATCTAAATTGAATATAAATCTAAATGTAAATGTAAATGTAAATCTAAATTATATTAAAGAAAAAAAAAATTGCCTCTGCCCTCTGTCTCTGTGACAGGAAAAAAAAAAAAAAAAAAAATGCAACAGCCGAATTTCAAAAGAAAATAAACTATATAAAAAAATCAATCTAAGTCTAATTCATAATAATATAATTCAAATTTTGAAATTCTAAGTCTAATTCAAAATAAATACAACTTGTTCTAACTTATTCAAAATATAAATCTAAATCTAAATTAAATTAAATCTAAATTAAATTAAAAAAAATAAATCTAACATATTCAAAAATCTAACATATTTATATATTCAAAAAATATAAATCTAACATATTAAAATCTAACTTATTTATCTAACATATTTAAAAATTAATCCGAAATTAAAAAATAAAATCTGACCTATATTAAAATAAATCTAACATATTCAAAATTTAAAAAATAAAATATAACATATTAAAAAAGAAATCCAACATATGTATATATCCAACATATTTATAGATCCAACATATTTATAAATCCAACATATTAAAAAATAACCTATTTGAAAAATCTAACAAACTAAAAAAATCCAACATATTTATAGATAAACCTAAACATATTTCAAAAAAATAAATCTAACCTATTCAAAAATAAAGCTAACATATTTTAAAATAAATCTAACCTATTCTAAAAATAAATAGAACTTATTTAAATCTAACATATTAAAATCTAACTTATTTATCTAACATATTTAAAAATTAATCCGAAATTAAAAAATAAAATCTGACCTATATTAAAATATATCTAACATATTCAAAATTAAAAAAATAAAATATAACATATTAAAAAGAAATCCAACATATGTATAGATCCAACATATTTATAGATCCAACATATTTATAAATCCAACATATTAAAAAATAACCTATTTGAAAAATCTAACAAACTAAAAAATCCAACATATTTATAGATAAACCTAAACATTTAAAAAAAAAAAATCTAACATATTCAAAAATCTAACATATTTATAGATTCAAAAAATATAAATCTAACATATTAAAATCTAACTTATTTATCTAACATATTTAAAAATTAATCCGAAATTAAAAAATAAAATCTAACCTATATTAAAATAAATCTAACATATTCAAAATTTAAAAAATAAAATATAACATATTAAAAAAGAAATCCAACATATGTATAGATCCAACATATTTATAGATCCAACATATTTATAATAAAACTAACAATAAATCTAACATATGTAAGCTACTTTAAAAATTAATCTAACCTATTTATAATAAAACTAACAAAAAATCTAACATGTTTAAGCTATTTAAAAATTTATCTAACCTATTTATCATAAAATTAACAATAAATCTAACTTATTTAATAAATGCAAAAAAATTAATCTAACCTTTGCGAGATGAAAACTTGCGCCTTTGCGGGATGAAATAATCTTGCTCAACCGTATCTCGCGCCTTTGCGGAATAAAATAAATTTCCAACTATATTTTTTTTCTAATAATTAAATTAATTTCTGAAAAATAAAAAAAATGATAGAGAATTAGAGAGTATGAGTGAGAGAGAGTATGAGAAGGGAAAATCAGAAATTTAGTGAGTGAGGGAGAGTGAGAAATTTAGTGAGTGAGGGAGAGTGGGTTTGGGGGTTAATTTATGGGGAAATTCGGAACTGTGGGGGCCTGGCTGGGTGTGAAATTGGGTGATTTCAGTCAAAATTCGGAACAGTGGGGGGCACTGTGGGGCAGTGTACCAATATTCCAATAATACAGCTCTCTGCGTTAGACCGAATCTCAAAGCAGTGAGAGTTAATCCCAAACCGTAAAGTGAAGGGAATCTTTTAGACTAATGGAGAGGATACTTGTACCTTCCCTATGAGGCTCTGCCTCGTAAAGTGAAGGGAATCAATGCAGAGGGAGAGGGGGGCCTGGCACTGGCGCGGGTACCAAAAAAAAAACTTTCGACGCTACCGTAAAAGATTCCCTTAACAATTAGCTATTTACGGTTGAGATTAAATCTCAGCCGGTTTGGGATTCGGGCTGACTGAGGGGGCAGTATTATTGTGCTTTGAGATTCGTGCCAAGTTAAAAAGAACGGTCCAGATTAAGTAATTGTAAAAACTGTACAACTGGCGCAAAATTCACAATTTCACATCCAGCGCAAATTAACAGAGCAGTTTTAGCTTCATGCAGCGCAATATTCACATGAAAACTATATAAAAATGCACTGTCCGTAGCCAAAAATGCTCTGTTAATATTTACAGAGGGGGGGGGGAAATTTTTGAATTAAAGTTGCGGCGGGCAGCGGGTGCGGGTACGGGTACGGGCACGGGTACGCGGGTGCGGGTACACCCGTGGCGGGTGCGGGCAGACGGGCAGCGGGCACGGGTTTGGCGGGTACGGGTACACCCGGATTTGGTACCAAAAACAGCCACCCTGCCCGTTTCAGACCCGTACCCGCGTACCCGTTTACCCGCCAATACCCGGGCACGAGTACGGGTACCCCGGGCACCGGGCACGGGCGGACCGGGCACGGACAGCCCCAGGCGTGCAGTGTCAAACCACTAATCATAGTATAGTTTTAAAAAGGAAGTTATACTTTTTTTTTTTTCTCCGCAAAAAAAAAAAAGTATAACTTCCTTTTTAAAACTATACTAACTAGTGTAGGAATGAAATTGAAATATCAATAAGCTTATAGTTTTGATGAATAAAATATAACTTTAATGTTTGAATAAAAAAAAAATTTATCTGGGAACAATTGATGGAACGTGTCTAACTTTATTAAATTGGGGATACGCGATTTATATTACTCTTTTAATATTATAACTCGTGATAGTTTCCGCGTGAGATATTGTAGATTCAACATCCGAATAAAAATTATTTGTGACTATTTTTGTTTTTGATGAACTTGTGAATATTTAAGGACATGAGATTTCTCTTATCTTTATCTTAAAAAAAGAAAAGAAAAGAAAAAACAGTCGCAATACTATTAAGAAGAAAAACAACAATAGTGGCACTTATTATAATACCGAGAAATGACAACAACAGACGACCTATAATGGATATCTTGTGTCAAAGTTTTTATTAACAATTAAGTGGAGGTATGCTTTGCTCGTGCCAGAAAAAATTCTCCGGATCAACCTCGCCTTTGACCAAAGCTAACCTTCTAAAATTGTCCGTAAAATACATCTCACCAAAAACCCTAACATTCTCATAATTTGCATTTTGACCCACATCGTTCCTTCCCAATTCCAAATCCCTGAAATTAACATATGCACGCCTTGGGTTTTTGCTTACAAGAGAGGTCATATTGCTACGAAACTCCCGTATCCATTCCAAATACGTGTCCGTGTCCCCGCTTCTCCATGTTACGAGGTACTGTATATTGTACAACACCCTCTCTCTATGTGGATACGGTATTTCAGACTCGAGTATCTCACTCATTACACCACCATGCGAAATCATATACATTGAACCTGCACCTTTGTACCTAAACCAATCAAATATGCCTTGCCATGCACTCAAAGGAATTGGATCAGTAACATAATCGGAGGTGCCTTTGTTGTAGATCTTAGGTTGCAATCCTCTATCAAGTAAAATCTTAGGGTTGGCATCTCCAAATCTGGCAAAATACACAGCTGATTGGATCCAACTCATTTCTCTACAGTCAGTTTTTCCCACCCCTAGATCAGGGAAGTGCACTTGCATGTAATTCAACATCTCAGTACACCGACCAAGATACAGAGAATTGAATACAGCTCCTGGCTCAGTCCCATTGATGTTGGGCCTAATGTCGGCTTCTAGAAACATATCGGGATCCATTTGAAATGCAATGTATTGCCATTTGTAAATTAAATCTATAGCACCTTGATCCAAAGTTCTGTTGATGGTGAATATAGAGACAATTTGTGGCACTTGTACTAACCTCAACTTCCAGGAAGATACAATACCAAAGCTACCACCGCCGCCTCCTCTAATTGCCCAAAAGAGATCTTCGCCCATAGCTGCTCTATCCAAAATCCTTCCATTTGAATCTATTATTTTTGCATCCAAAATGTTATCTGCCGACAATCCATACTTACGTATTAATGTGCCGATACCACCTCCACTAAACTGACCACCTACAGCAACAGTTGGACATGTACCCGCTGGAAAAGCAAGCGTACTGCTCTTTTTTGAAATCTTGTAGTAGAGTTCACCAACAGTGGCGCCAGATTGGACCCAAGCAGTACCTTGATTTGAATGGACATGTATGGATCTGAGTTTGGTTAGATCAAGCATGACAAACATACTCTGGTTGACCGAGCGGTAGGAAAGACCTTCGTAATCATGACCGCCGCTTCGGACACGCATCGAGAGGCTCTGGTTTTTGCAACATGATACTGAGGCTTGAATTTGCTGTTCATCAGTCGGTATGAGAATTAAAATTGGTTTTGTGATGGTTGGAGATGTGAATCTTAGATTTTGGATTGTGGAACTGAGCAGATCTTTGTAACTAATACTGGTTTGGTTATACACTATTTGGGATATGTTTGAGTTGGGGGAATAAAAAGAAAGGCAATTGAGAAATGTATCATAAGTGTTGATTGACAAGGCTGGAGAGATGGAGATGAGGAGAAGCCACAGGAGTGTCATTTTCTCTGTTGCTCCTCTTTCTACCATGAAACTTTTTTTTTCTTTTCCGTTATGAAAGAGTGGACTTTTATGGAAGGAAGCAAATGTCGCAAGTCATAATGTAGGAATGGATCCACATGATATTATTTGGCAGATAAGTATTTATAAGCACATGGTTGGTACGGCAAATCATGATCGTGAAAGCTTCTACTTCAAACCTTGAATCATTTTCTGCTAGTTGGTGCTTGTCAATTACGCTATGGGTAAAAGGGGAAATTCAAAATAATAACATTGCGATTTGTACAAGGAAATGCTTTATATGTTGCAGGTTACAACAGTTCCTCGACCGTAATTAGAGCAACAACACAATTGAGGCTTAAAAATGCACAGCTCTCAATAAATTCTTCATTCAATCTTTATTTAGATTTAAGTAGTTAATAAATAATAATAAAGGTATTTGAGGCTTAACAATGCAAATGACAAGAACTTGTCTTTGGTCTAGTGGCAAAGACACATGGCTCCCGTGTGAGAGGTCATGGGTTCGAAATCCACAAAGTGAAAAAATTCTCTATAATATACATAGGAGTTTGAAAGTGTGTTGGATGATTTAACCCCAACTCATGATTTCAAAAAAAAAAAAAAACAATGCAAATGATAATCTAGCATATTTATAGAAGTCATAATAAGAAATACAATTATTTTGACTTTTACCCTTATAATCATGATTACAATATAAAGCAAATTTTTTTATCTTAGGAAAAAAAATATATATTAGTATTGAAGTACAATAAACAATCTCTACAAAAATGGAATTATCTATTATTATTCACAAATAAATTACTTAGAAATTTACAAAAAACTTTTATGCTTCTAAAGTTTAGTCAACGACTCAAATGACAAGGTTCCAAAATCGAAAATGTTTTTTTTATATAATTTTAATAGCACATATTTGAATTTAAAAAATTTGACCATCTTTGTTGCTATCCAAATAATCTTCGTTGGATCAAACAGAAGAATTTTTTGTACCATGATTTTTTAACTACTCTCAATCGAAGACATTTATCAGAGTTTCGATCACTCGAAAGATTAGTTCTAAATGTAAATCAATACGGGTTGTACATGGATAATTTTATTTCTAATTCCACTTTATAAAAAAATTATCTCAATTAACTCTGTTAGGAAGGAATCAATAGCAGGAATTGTTTAAACAAAAAGCTTCATAACCACGTAGGCATGAGTTGCCCTTTATTAATTTATAGCAAAAAATAATTATAAGCAAAATAAAAAAAGTATCTAACAAGACGCATAACACGATTAAAACAAAAAGAATTCTCTCATCGCTAAACAGTGGAATTCATGCTCAAATAGAGCTCCCCAAAACAAATGAAGAGAAATCTGATACTCGAACCTTAAATAATCTGCTTCACCAAAAGCGCTGCACGTTATTTTGTGAACTATATCAACCACCCATATGCAAGCTTCGGTAAAAATTTATAAAAATATATAATAAAAAAAGCAGCATTGCTCCTTCGCCATCCTCACTAGTCAAAATACAACCGTTCAAAATCTTAACAAGGCAAAATTGACTAAATAAAACAAGTATTCAACAAAACCATCTCATTCTTAAAACAGAAATGCCAGCTAACAACAGTACTAGAAAGTTCAATATTACTACTAACAAGTAATACAGCAAAAGAGAACAATTGAGTAATATTGTTTAGGTGTTCGCCTGTGCCTTGTTAAGAATGACACCTTCATACTTGACCTGGAACCACTTCATGGCATCATCCTTGGTGACTCTGTGCTGGATCCCAACACGTGCCTTGCACCTACGTCTGCGTGCCACACGGTACCCCGCACGTTCCAACACCACAAAGAAATCCATACCATAGATACCAGTTGATGGATCGTACCTGAAACGTACAAATTTACATTATTGTCAACTGATGTTGTTAACCCAGACAGTACAATTTAAAAGAATGAAAATAAACAGCATCAATGCCAAAATGCAAGGTAAAATATTATTCGCAAATAATCATATCAGATAGCATTATTATCAAAGGGTATTTAGTACACTTAAATAATGCTGGAAAAACCTAGAAGATAGAACGGGCAATGACAGAGCAGCTAATAATAATCCAAAATTACAATCATAAATCTGCTGCATACCCAACAGGAACAGATTGAAAGAGTATAAAAATAAAAAAACTTACTTGATGCCAAGATCGATGTGCTCTTGGATACCAAATCCAAAGCATCCAGTGTCACTAAAATTCCTCCTGAGCAACTCGTACTCCTTGACCTTCAACCCGCTCTCCAACAGTTGCATGGCCTTCTCGCCCCTCACTGTCACGTAGCAGGCGATCTTCTCATTACGCCTGATACCAAAAGAACGCACAGTGTACCTAGCTGAAATATTGAAGATATTGCATTAGCTTCAGATAACTGGATGTAGTAGAAAGCTGGTGATGCCAAATTTAAAATGGAAGCAAAAGATAAATTCAAAATGGATTTACCCTTGGAGAAGACAGGGCTCTGTCCACTCAATTGCTCCAAGACCTGGATAGGTAACAAATTGGATGTGTTAAAGCAAGAATAAGCTCATTTCAAATATAAACATGGAATATATATACAAGTGAGATTAATTCTGCAGTGCAGTAAAACAGATCCATGTAAGTTTTACTATAATGTAAACAAAGATCAGGTGTGATATTCTACAAGCACCAATAACAATAACAAGAACATTTTGAAAAGAAAATTTCTACATTTTACACTGAACGAAAAAGGCCTCCATACGTTTAACCAATCAGAATGTCTACTAACGATAGTTAAGCAGCTATCTATACTAGTTTAAGACCCTTAAAAGGAACATTCAGCATATGTGCAGACAGTCATGTGAAATTAATTATCACCAATGCCATATTCTCACTTGCATATACAACCAACCAGTCGGGAGCGAAGAAAACCCTCAACGAAAACCAATGCAGGTACATTAAACAGATTTTATGAGGTATATCAAAGCTAAAGCACTACGTTTAGGCAAGTAGCACAAGCGATGAGCTATTTACTCAGTAATAAACTGGAACAATTTATATTCAATGGAAATGAAGTAAGATTTAGTACTAATCAGAACCTGCTACAAATATGGTTTAGCATCTATAAGCAGCTAAAAATCAATAAGTTTGTGAAAATATTTGCAACAAGGCAATAATATAACAACAAATCCTAACATTTCACGTCTCCAATTAGAATAAATAATACTGAACATCATGGAACTATTTCACAAGATAGTAATTTCTTACAGGATGGTTACTTAACTATACCAATATATCAAATAATGTTCTACTCCATTTCAATAACTAAACGATTCAATGACTGACTATCCATAACGAGACGAAGTAAGGACATGTAGCTACCTAAACAAGCCATGATAAAATTACTCATCCAAGATCTAAGAACGGAGGCCTTTATTACCTTGGCGGCCCTGGTAAGACGATCACCGCTCTCTCCGACGGAGATGTTGAGCACGAGCTTTTGCACTTTTATCTCCCTCATGGGATTCGACAGCTTCTTCTCCGACGCCTATAAATCCAAGAGAAAAACGTTAAGAACATGGAGATTAGCGTGGCCACAAAGATAGAGAGAAAGGGAGAGAGGTACCATTGTAGAGATGTTAGAAGAGAGCGATTCTGAAGAGGCGGCGGCGGAGCGAGCAGAAAATATATATGCGTAAAACCTAAAACCTAGCTCCAGACTCCACTTTATACGCAATCAACTCTGTAGGCTGACTTACAGATCGCAAGGCCCATTGGCCCGTAGTTTAATTGGGACTACTAAACCAGACAACCAGTAATTATTCTTCCGGCCCAGTTACGATCGTTTGTAATAGCCTCCAACCCAATGTTGATACGGACAAGTATCCTCTTTTGAGATTAACTCTCAGCCGCTTTGAGATTCGGGCTAGCGCAGGCGCAGTATTATTGGGCTTTGAGATTCGTGCCCAGTTAAAAAGAACGGTCCAGATCCAGTAATTGTAAAAGATTCTCTATTACGGTACCGGGGAGGATGTGAATTCGTGTTGATACACGCTAGAATATGCTGTGTTGTTCAAAAAATTTTATTCATATTCTTAAAAAAAAAATGAAATTTCAAACATTACCTCGGAATTTTGGAAATTCGATGCGTGCCCGCAGTAGGAGTTGTCCACTACCGCTGACATGCCGAGTATTTTTTTTAGATATTTCTTTTGCTTCATTGATGTTTTGTAATGAAATATTAATGTAATTATGTTGGAATTACTCAGAGTATAAAATATTGATGTGTATATAGTGTTTTTGTTTTGTCTTATATTTATTCAGAGTTTATATTGTGGAGTTGATATTCACATAAAATAACTTATAATCAATATTGTATTCATTGAAAAAATTAATTAAAGGACAATTTTATTCCTCAATTAATCCTCCATCTATATGCTATTTGCTAAGGGCAATTTACCAGCAGTAAGAAGCAGGGAATACCGCTAGCAGTGTCAACAATAGTGGCATATTTCGAGTTCAAAATTCCGAAATTATGTTTGAAATTATTTTTTTTTTTTCAGAATATGAATACAAGTTTCGGTGTGTTGTTAGTTGTTAAGCCCATAACAAAATTTAAATTTTTTTTCTCTATTTTCGGATCAAACTCCATAATAATAGACGAGTTTGGTCTGATCATGGTCCACTCCTTTTTCTCCGCATGAAAGAACCCGCTACGAGGGACAAGTTCGGTTCTCACAAATTAATTTATGGGAATTTATACCTTTGAATATGCTCGAAAGTGACTATAGGAATATGATGAAATTAATATTCGGTCTGTGAAAACAGTTACAGAAAATTCTAATTTGAAAAAGATATTCATGAAAAAATATATGTTTTTTTTTCTTTTTAAAGACTTGTTGTCAATTTTTTTTAATAATTATTGATAAATTTCTGATCACTCTTAATAATATTTAGAAAAACTTATAAAAACTAAAAGTTGTCGTAAAACAATAGTAAAAATATAAGTGATGGTGAAAAACTAATTTATAATTAACTAAATAAAGAAATGAAATAACGCACTTGTCATGAAAATAAAAAAATAAACTTGATAAGATGCAAAGGGAGAATAAACAAGAGATAGCATGTGAGAAAATAAATTTAAGTTTCACGTTGTGTTTTTTCTCCATGAATTTGTATACATATTTGATTTTCATATATATTCCCACAGGCAATTTTTTCATTATCAAAACATCACTTAACAACCTTTGGGATATAAATTCCATCCCATCAAAATTCTCACAAATTAAAAAAAAAGAATAGACCATCCAAACATGTCCTAAGATAAAATCTGAAAAATATAATTCGACCTGAAAAACTTACTAAAGTCATTAAAATCCAATGTAAAGTTTGTAAAAAGAAAAGATACAGCGTGACATCAGTGACTTGAGAGTAGGTCCGATGGGCATCGGACCTACTCTGGTTCGATGGGTTTAATCACCGTTGATTTGCTTTAAACTTCATGCGGAACGCTTTAAAATTAGTGCGTGTTATTTTCAATGTTCGTGCGCACAAATCTCGAACTTGATCAGACGGTTGCCGTACTCGTTGAACCTAAAAGTAGGTCCGATGGGCATCGGACCTACTCCGTTCTCGACATCAGTTGCTAGTGTTTGTCATGACACAACATGTTCTTGACACATGTCAAATATGATGTGCCACGTGCAATGTAAAAAAAACGTGTTGTCATGCGTTATATAAAATTTTGACATATTTTGACACAGGAAGCAACTTGGGTCCGATGCCCATCGGACTCAAATTTGGAGGTTTCGGAACCGTCTGATCTGTTTTAAGATTTGTGCACACTAATTTTAAAATAGACGCGAAAGTTGCAGGATGTAAATTTTAAAACAGATTAGACAGTTATCGAACCCATCGAACTCACTTTGAGTCCGATGGGCATCGGACCCAAGCTGCTCCCTTTGACACAATATGACATATGTCCAACAAACAAAATTGTCAATGAATGAATAACTTACAAAATCTGCATGTGGGTCCCAAAATTATATCTGATAACTTATTTATGGAATATGTATGGAGATGTTGGAGCGAAATTTTTATAAGTACCATTTCAAAAAATAAATAAATCAAAACACTATTAAAATTGAAGAATTCGAAAAATACCAGAGCCTCAAATTCAATCTGCGGCCTCTCAAAACTTTAAATATCAGTATATTACAGTGCATTTTTGGATTTTTGGGGGCTTCCAAGTCAATCTGCGGCCCCTCAAAAATGGAGCCGCAGATTGACTTGGAGGCCCTGGTATTTTTCGAATTCCCCATAATTTTATTTTTACAGTGGTATTAATAAAATTTTCGGAATGTTGGAAGATGAATTGTCTAATTTATTGGATTCACATTTCGATCTAGTAGGATCAGAGTCTCAATTCATTATGAATTCAATCAAAAAATTAAACCCTTTCAATAGTAAAATATGTGTATTTGTGATTATTATTCATTATGAATACCCTCTAACATTTTAAATAAAAATATAGTGTTTGTCTAGATACATAATTATAGTGATGATAAGTATTTTTTATTATTAGATAGTAGTGATAAGTAATTATGATTGTGATCTATTTAAATCTAGTCTTTTTTTAAGAGAAAGAATAAAAGATTCTAGCTCTCATTTTATTGATAGCTGGGCTATGGTGAGTTGTGAAGTAAGAGGTCGTTTTTACTTCATGCTCATATTTTCATTTTGAAAATTCAAACAACCGATCCGAACCGTTCAACATGTTCTAAATCTTGAAATGTGCTTGGAGACTAAATTTTACATTTTTTTGAATTTTTTTACTATTTATTAAGCCACTTTGAAAATCGCTGATCCAGTGGTCCAGAAAATTTTACTGTTTTTTACTGTTTACAGTGGATCAGCGATTTCAAAGTGGCTTAATAAATAGTAAAAAAATTTCAAAAAATGTAAAATTTAGTGTCCAAGCACATTTCAATATTTAGAAAAAGTTGAACTGTTCGGATCGGTTGTTTGAATTTTCAAAATGAAAATATGGCGTGAAGTAAAACGACATTTTACTTCACAACTCACCATAGCCTATCTCTTTATCTATCTATATATATAGTCTTGTAATCATCCCCAATGTGTTTACCCCGATATTTTTATTAATACCCCAAAAAAAAAACAAATTATCAAATCTGCCCCCACCCCAAACTTATTTTTAAATCTACCCCAACCGCCAGTTTGCTGGGCGGTCCAGATTTAGAGCAGACCGCCCAGCCACTGGGCGGTCCACTACCCATAGCTGACCGCCCAGGGAGCGGGCGGTCCACTTTTTTTTTTTTTTAAAGAGACTATGAACATCAAGATGCTGAATTCTAACGCTAAAAATTCGTTGTTTTAAATATTAGTTAGATTACTCCTTTTAAGCATATTTATACTAAAATACGCTAAATTACTTAGAATTATGTTAAATTACGTTGAATTACACTAAATTACGCTAAATAACAATAACTTTGCTAATTATGCTAAAATACGGTAAATTACGCTAAAGTAGACCATTCTGTGCCATCTTTCATGAATCATAAAAAATAGTAAAAAAAATTTCAAAAATAGTAAAATTTGGTATTCTACAAGTTCATTATGTAACTAATTTACTGAACTACTTGGATTGAATAATATAAATGAAAATCTTAATCGGAAACTTCAACTCAAGTTTTGAGGGTCTTCCCTTTGTTTTTTGGCGATTTTGAATTTTGGAATCTGGCATTGCTAGCACAGACGCATGCGCATTTTTGCAAGCTTTCCGAAAAGTGGTCATTTGCTGAAATCGGACACTCGAGCGCCGTTTTATGACCGTTTGAAGTTTCGCCGTCGTTTTTCGCCTTTTTAGTGAAGATATCGTCCCTGTTTATATGTAATTTATTGTAATTTACCGTATTTTAGCGTAATGTAATGTAATTTAGTGTAATTTAACTTAATATAGTGTAACTCAACGTAATTTAACATAATTCCAAGTAATTTAGCGTATTTTAGTATAAATATGCTTAAAAGAAGTAATCTAACCAATATTTAAAAAGAAATTCGAATTTTTAGCGTTAGAATTCAGCATCTTGATGTTCATAGTCTCTTAAAAAAAAAAAAAGTGGACCGCCCGCTCCCTGGGCGGTCAGCTATGGGTAGTGGACCGCCCAGTGGCTGGGCGGTCTGCTCTGGATCTGGACCGCCCAGCAGACGGGCGGTTGGGGTAGATTTAAAAATAAGTTTGGGGTGGGGGCAGATTTGATAATTTGTTTTTTTTTTTGGGGTATTAAGAAAAATATCGGGTGTTTACCTTATTCTATCAATTTTTAAAATAATTTATTTATGTCTGAATAGTAAATACCTTTATATGATTATGAAGTCGTTATAGTTTTACAAACGTTAATTTTTCTGTGTCTGCAGGTTCATTTATTTTGGAGTAGGGGTGTCAATGGTACGGTACGGGTTGGGTGGAGGCATTTTCATACTTGTACCTGTTATGATAATGAAAAAAATCTTTATCCATACCTCTTTTTTCAAATACGGTACGGGTCGGGTAAACGGATAAAAAAATGCCATTGACATCTCGATTTGTGCTTTCGATAAAATATTTTTCAAAACAAGAAAAAAAAGAAAAAAAATAATAATGAATACAACTAATTTGTATTATAAAATTTAATGAAATACAAAATTTTATTGTATCATGTATCATTTTCATACAATTATATATCTATATATATAATTTTATTTTTAAAATTTATCTTACATGATAACAGGAAAGATAACGAAAAAAAATTCTTACTCTTACCCGTACCCAATAAGCTAACGAAATTTTTTTTTACTCTTATCCGTATTTTTAAATACGATACGGGTAGGATAAACAGATAAAAAAGTGCCATTGACACTCCTATTTTAAAGTTCCAGTATGCATGACACATTTATTTGTCAAATAAGCATTTTGTTATTTTGATCATTGAATACAAAAATTATTTCGAATCAAAACCGACATCCACCAAGATGACGGAGACAATTTTTTACATTTAGATTGTCAAATTCTAATTCGATATAATTCAAATATAATACACTGACCACTAAATTTGATATCCAATAATCATTTAAAATCAAACTAGTACAAAAAACAAAACTGTCTAATTAACTTGTTCGGTTGTCTTATGTAACTTTGACACCACTGTACCCATTGCAATGGAATATGAGAAACTTGACCCCCACATTTCTACTTCGAAACAAAAAAAAAAATTGTCCGGTTGCCACCTGCTCACCTCTAGATTATACTCGGAGATATTAATATCTAATAAGGACATTATCATGTTGTCATGTTGGGTGAGTCTATGGTACTATGTGCACGGATTAGTCCGTACTACGGAGTCATATTTTTATTTTGAAAATTCTAATGGTCGATCCGAACTGTTCAACGTGATTCTCACATGAATATGTACTTGCAGACAAAATTTTATATTTTTTCTAACTTTTTTACTATATTTTAAGATAGATAGAAAATCACTTGATCTAAAAATTCTGGACCATCTAAAAACAGTGATTTTCTACCTATCTAAAAAAATAGTAAAAAAATTCTAAAAAATAAAAAATTTAGCCCACAAGTATATTATCATATGGAAATCATGTTGAACGGTCGGATCGAATGTTAGAATTCTTAAAATGAAAATATTGATCTGTAGTACAGACCAATCTGTGCTATGCATAGTACCATAGACTCACTCTAATGTTATTATTATAAAGAGAAGGTGTCGTTCATGTACCATGCGTTGATTTGCTAATAAACTAGAGCTGCATATGTAGTGCTAATCCCTATCATTCCCCTTCATGAAAATAATTAAGAAAAAGCAAAAAAAAAAAAAAAAAAAACAATGAAGCCCAATAAAACGGGAGGAAAGTGTTTTGTTGTGTCGAGACGGATTAAGAAATAATTAATTCCTTTAATTTCGCCAATGATGTTTTCCAGAAAGAACAAAAACACAGTTATAATCTTAAATAAATTATAAGATTAATATATCATACTCCATTTTAAAATTAAAATACGCTTTCGCTTGAATCCAATATGTGTTTTAGGCTCGTTGCTGGATGAATTCATATCACCGACGGTACCGTAATAGGAAATCTTTTACAATTACTTGATCTGGACCGTTTTTTTAAACTTGGCACGAATCTCAAAGCCCAATAATACTGCCCCTCAGTCAGCCCGAATCTTAAACCGGCTGAGAGTTAATCTCAAACCGTAAATAACTAATTGTAAAAGGGAATCTTTTACGGTACCGTCGAGGATATGGATTCTGGCTGGATTCGGTCTGAACTTTAACTAAGCGCAGTTTCTGTTCAAACTACGGTCCAACAAGTCATGGTTGAAAACAAGATAATGTCCGTTGACCTGGTCAACTTGACCATGGCTCAAGTAATTTTTAATAATATTTTTAGTTTGGATGGCACAAATTTTCTAATATATACATATCATTAAATAGTAACTAATGTATTTTTATCGCTGAATTCAATAATTTTTATCTGAATCCAAGTTTACTCAAATAATACTCATTGAAATATTTAATTAATACGAATTATTTACATGTTTGCTTATATTATGAAACTTTTCATACATTTAAGCTGCTCTACCAACTTTTCCTCGAAAATAAATCTAAAAAAAACTCTGCTCCAAGTCAAGCATACCTGATCTCTGAGCTTTGAACGCAGTGTAGGTCCGATGCCCATCGGACCTAGTTTGGTTCCGATGGGCAGATCTACCGTAGGAGAACGGAGTGATTTGTGCGCATGAAACTTGAAACATACACGCACGGTTTAAAGCATTTTGCACGAATCTAAAAGAAAATCGATGGTGATTAAACCCGTCGAACCGAGGTAGGTCCGATGCCCATCCCAGTTCCTGAGCTTTCCATTGGAAATAAGCACAAAGTATAACTAATAAAGACAAAAAAATCTCAACTCATTCCACCCTTTCACGGGTAAATATCCTCCCCGGTACCGTAAAAGAGTTCCTTCACCTTACGGTTTGAGATTAACTCCCAGAAGCTTTGGGATTCGGGCTGAAGGAGGGGGCAGTATTATTTGGCTTTGAGATTCGTGCCAATTTAAAATGAACGGTCCAGATCAAGTAATTGTAAAAGATTCCCTATTACGGTACCGGGGGTGATGGGAATTCCCCTTTCACAGAGATAAAAGTAGTCTTAACCTACTAATTTCCAATAACGACAAAATAATATTTTATTTTTTCTCGGTCTTCACCGAACGGTCGATGCGACCACATGGGCCCACCGCCGAAGCTGCTCCTTGACGTGTTTTTCATCTCCATTTGTCAAAACGCTCCAGTCTCTCAGCACCCTCCTCCTCTCCTCTACGTCTATGAAACGCCACGCCTCTGACAAGTAGGGCCGCCTCGCCACCTTCACCTCCCCCTCGCTTCTCCTCTTTCTGAGCCCTGGCACAATATCTGCTATTTTTGAATCTCTCTCCACTTCAGTGTCAGAGAAATTGAACCCCAGGTCCATTAGTCCCTTCAACTCCTCCAACTCCAGCTCTGACATGCTCCTGCTCAGTCGGTTTTTCGGCTGTCTCTTTTTCTCCATGGCATCCATGTCGGCTTCATGTAATTGGCTTGATTGGATTGGATTTAGTGATACCTTTCCAGATAGGATTGTCTGGAGGCGTGGTGGTTTGACTGGACGGGGAAAGAAGGTGGAGATGGATTCGCTGCTCCGGGTGCGACGGTGGCGGATTGGTTGTGACGACAGTGAAGGTGGTTCTGCATGAAGCCCCGAGAAAGCCGGTGGTGGTGCAGTTGGGGGAGGAGGGGAGTACGAGAGAATTAGGTGGTGGAACCAGTAGAGATCAAGAAGGGTCAGGATTTCGTCAAATCTGTTGCGTGTTATTGCTGGTGCTACCTTTTCTTCTCCTTCTTCCATGGGAAGGACAGGATGTAAAGGGAATATGCAAGAGAGAGGGAATTCGTAGACTTGGGGGCTACATCGTTTTTATATTTGGTAGATTGATTTGGGAAGACGTGAAAGAAGGAGGTCAATTTGGGTCCGATGCCTATCGGATTCAAAGTGATTCGATGGGTTCGATGACCGTCCGATCTATTTTAAGATTCGCGCTCGTAACTTTCAAGTCTGCCTCAAAATTCGTGCGCACAATCATTAAGCAGATCGGACGGTCCCTAAACCCATCGGACCCAAATTTGAGTCCGGCCCGATGGGCATCGGACCCAAGCTGCTCTCGGAAAGAAGAGGTTACTTCCTTGGAATGAGAAAGTACCAGATTCGCCAGGAGAGTTCCCACTAGGCGCTAGTCTCCGCCTAGTCAACACACTCATCACTCAGTATTCCACATTTGCGCGGGTACAATTACAAGCTGTGTTAACTGTGCTGAATCCGCGCGAACACGATCTTGATGAGAAGGTATGGTACAGATTTTGACTATCACCTGTCCTATTAGATGTAGATAGCAAGTGTTAAAGGAAGAATCCGAGTAAAATTCCATTGCTGGTTAGATTTTTAGCCCTCAGATTCTATGAAACAAGTATTGAGCCGGCCCATCGTGTAGCGATTTGTTGAGGATAAACGGATTCATCGTTTAAATTTTACATTTCTAATATTAGCAATAATAATCATAATAAATTGTAAGCTGTGACAAAGAAATCCTCTCTTTAGTCTTTACCTTATACTCTTTTTATTGGTCATTGCATTACACATATGTTGTGGCCCGGTCTAAGGGCCTGTTCGGCGGAAAGAGAGGAATGGACATGGGCACCGGAATTGAACTAAATTTTACTGTGCGCGTGGGGAAAAAAAAATTCAATCAGAGTAAATTTTTTTTTCCCACGGATACTGTCGAACAGGCCCTAAAGTTGCAATTTTCCAAAGCAGCGAGTTCCTCCGTGTGTGTTGACAGTGTTGTTGTGGATCATAGGGGAGTTGTCGCAAGTCATATATATATATTTGCCAATTAAGCACGTATAGGTAAAAGGTTTACCAGTATTTAGATGTAGAAGACATAGAGATATTTTAGGCATTTTGTATTTAAGTATTGTTTTGTATTTCATTAATTTGAACCGAGAGATTACATGTCTTAAATAGGCAGCGCTTATTACATTCTCATCTCTATGATCTGTACTAAAAGTCAAAATAGAAATATCTAGAAATACCAGCTATAACAAACAAGAAGAAGAATTTCGGTTGTTCTCATGAAGGGGAATTAGTATTTTGTCTCAAGTGTAGATGAAATGGACACATCCATTTGTATCTTTATTACAATAGGCCTAAACTAATTCATACTTATCACACACACAGAGTGAGTCTACGGTACTATGCATAGTATGGATTAGTCTGTACTACGGATCAATATTTTTGTTTTCAAAATCTTAATGGTTGATCCGAACCGTTTAACGTGATTTCCATGGGAGAATATACGTGTGGGCTAAATTTTCTATTTTTTAGAATTTTTTTAGAATTTTTTTAGATAGGTAGAAAATCATTGTTTTTTTTATGATCCAGAATTTTCAGATCAAGTGACTTTCTACCTATCTTAAAATGTAGTAAAAAAAATAAAAAATAAAAAATTTAGTCTGCAAGTACATATTCATGTGGGGATCACGTTGAACGGTTCAGATCGACTATTAGAATTTTGAAAATGAAAATATAGCTCCGTAGTACGGACTAATTCGTACTATGCATAGTACCATAGACTTACTCATATATATATAGAGTGAGGCTACGGTGCTATGCATAGCACGGATTGAGCCGTGCTACGGCTCAATATTTGAGTTTTTAAAATCCTAACGGTCGATCCGAACCGTTAAACATGATTATAAAATGAATATGTACTTGCAAATCAAATTTTACATTTTTTTGAATTTTTTTAGATAGGTAGAAAATCACTGTTTTTGGATGGTCCAGAATTTTCAGATCAAGTGATTTTCTACCTATCTAAAAAAATAGTAAAAAAATTCGAAAAAATATAAAATTTGGTTTGCAAGTATATATTCATTTTATAATCATGTTGAACGGTTAGGATCGACCGTTAAGATTTTGAAAACTCAAATATTGAGCCGTAGCACAGACCAAACCGTGCTATGCATAGTACCGTAGCTCACTCATATATATATATATATATATATATATATATATATATATATATAGAGGAGGGATCGGATGACACCCTTTTTTGGTGACATCAGATGACACTGTGCATTTTCAAAGTTTTTAAAGTCCAAATAGTCGATCCAAACCGTTCAATATGATGGATATATTAAAATGTGCTTGTTGATCAAATTTTATATTTTTTTGAATTTTTTTACTATTTATTAAGTATTTTACAAAATGGTTGTTCTCAGACCGTTGAATTTTTGTATCCATCTTAATAAATAGTAAAAAAATTCAGAAAAATGTAAAATTTGATCTGCAAGCACATTTTAATATATCCACATATTGAACAATTTAGATCGACTGTTTGGACTTTGAAAATTTAGAGTGTCATCCGATATCACCAAAAAAGTGTGTCATCCGATCCCTCCTCATATATATACGAGGAGGGTTCAAATGCACTATGATTTTGTGCTCCAATACTCCACATCATTTATCTCTGTTTTCAAAGTCCGAACAGTCGATCCGAACCGCTCAACATAATCTTCATAATAAAATATTCTTGGAGACCCAATTTTATATTTTTTTAGAATTTGTTTACTAAGCACAATATCACTTTTTTCGGATGGCCCATAATCTCCTTAAAACAGTGATTTTGTACCTATCTAAAAAATAGTAAAAAAATCTAAAAAATGTGAAATTTCATCTCCAAGCATATTTTATTATGAAGATCATATTTAGCAGTTCGTGTCAACTGTTCGGATTTTGAAAACGGAGATAAATGATGTGAAGCATATTGGAGCACAAAATCATGATGCATTTGAACCCTCCTCATATATATATATATATAATATATAGACACACACCTTATTAATTCAGGATGGATCAAAAACAAAAAAAACTAAGACTTTCCTTTTGAAATGAATCTTTTATCTCATTACAATATTTTCTCTTATATCTTTCTTTATTTGTCAAGTATGTCGTGTGTTGATTGATTGTGCAAAAATAAGAAAGAGAGTCTACGGACAAATTAGGTATAATGAAAAAAAAAATCTCTCAACTCAATGACCAAAATCTGTTCTCAAAATAGCACCTCCTTTTGACAACGCCAACTTTAGAATTAGACCTATAAACGAACATTTCGTAGATATAGGTCAGGGTACTTCAACTAAGAAATTCGCTGTAGAATTGAAACGGACGGCTCAGGTACCTGACTCAAGCAAATTGAAACGGACGCCCAGATTAATCCTATCTGGGCCAAACTCAATACGGTGCTTATGGAGACTGTAGGGGCTCTGTTTTGAGATTCGTGCCATATTAAAAGAACCGTCCGATCATAATTTGCTTCAGTCAGGTAACCTGAGATGATGTGAATTCATATAATAGTGGATTGATTCTACAATCTTAATAATTGTCAAAAATAGTTTTTAATTATTAAATTATAACATTTAAAATACAATTATAGTATATATGTCGTGTAAAAATGATAAAATTTGATATAAATTTAATTTTAATCAAGCAACTTGAAACTTACTACGTTCCAAAATGTAATTGTTATTGATGGATTTCAAATAACACTAAATTGTATTTTTATAGCATGAAATTTAATACATAAATCAATCTATAAGGTCAATAATAGCTCTATATTTTTTTTTTGAAAAGATTTTTTTGCTTGATTTAAAAAAAATATAATTTTTTTAGTGTGCCATACAAACTTTCAAAATAGCTAAATTTATATATGAAAACACCATAATATTAAATATCCCCACAAAAACTTGATATTTTTTCTCTATATCATTTTATTTATTTAAACTTGATACTCTTTTTATTCATACCCTTTTTTCTCTCTAGCTTGCCTACTTCTCCCTTTCTTCCTGCCTCCCGAGCGTGTCGTCGGCTAGCTGCCCTCAGCCCCTCAGAGACTCACCCGTACTCCCTCCCATCCTCCCTAGTTGGCAATATTAAAAGACAAAATATAGGATTTTGATCTTCATTCAATAGGGAGGGGGAGGGAGTAGGTAAGTTAAGAGGAAGGATTTGAAGTGAAATGATGTGCTTGTCCATTTAATTTTGAAAATAATCAAATAAAAAGTTAGATGAATAAAAGAGGACTGAAGAAAAAATGTTAAGTTTTTGTGGGGATATTGAATATAATGATATTTTTATGGAGAAATTGATTATTTTGAAAGTTTGTATGGGAACACTACAAATTTTCTCTAAAATATATGGTCGTTATTTTTATCGTAAATGGATTCCAAAATCCTCAAACATGTATGTTTCTAGTAACCCAACTAAGAAGATACCTACGTTACTGGTAAATGCATTCTGTCTTCAACCCAATACTGGTCACCTAAATATATGCGCAATCGAAGTAAAACAATAATAACAAAATAACAACAATAGCAATAAAAATAAAAAGAGAAATTTGAGACCCAATCGAAGACAAAGGCATTTGATGATCCAAGGTTTTATCTACAACCCTCTTACAGGGCAAAATCCCAGATTTTCAACTTTCAGATGGCACACTAGAAAATTCACCTCGCAGCTAACTAGAGCAGCACCCAACTCTCCTAAGAACCGAGGCATCCTCCTTGACATTGATTCTCTCCCCATGACCTGGCACAGATGTGGCTGCATCACCCCCCATCTCAACTGCCCTCTTGCTGACAATCTTGTATATACTCGTCAACACCTCCGCAAAAGCATTTTCCACATTGGTCGACTCCAAGGCTGATGTCTCCATGAAATAGAGGCCCTCCCGCTCTGCAAAGGATCTGGCATCCTCAGTAGGGACCGCAACCAAGTGGCGCAAGTCAGACTTGTTGCCAACCAACATGACAACTATGTTAGGGTCAGTGTGCTCCTGCAGTTCCCGCAGCCACCGCTCGGCATTTTCAAAGGTCGAATGGCGTGTTACATCGTAGACGAGTAGTGCACCAACAGCACCGCGGTAGTATGCGCTTGTGATTGCACGGTATCTGCCGAGATGTTGAGAGGAGAAAAAAAAACAAATTAGAACTGCACTGGGTAGCCATAAGGAAAAATCAAATAAAGGTGCCAATTTCTGAATGCATAGAGGGGAGGAAGAGGAGTGATCATCCCATCAGGTACCTGAGGATATCACAGGCAGATCAGCTTTTTGCTGGACTAATATCTCGCTGATTTTGAAGTCAGAAAGCTTTTTATCCTTACCGTACAATTGTAATGAGAGGTCCGGATGCTGCCCGTGGGATCATCAGGTACCTTAGAAGACGGGAATCCGAAGGGGGAGCCAAAATTTTTTTGTGTGTGGGGGGGGGGGGGGGGCTATTGGATGCTGGTCCCCACTCTGCCGCCCCGGACACTTTGTTTGCCCCTTACTAAAAATGAAATGAGATGCCCAAGTACACATCATTGACCCAAAACAGCACAATAAAGCACACTGCAAAACTCAAAATTCTGGAAAACAAACCTATTTGAATATAACAATTTCAGACAGTAAACAACAACCAAGCTTTTAGTCCCAAACAAGTCAGACGGTATAACCACCATATTAAGCTTGATTTAACACATATTATATTAGTTCATTCTTCATTGTTAAGAAATAAAAAGTGAAATAAATTGGAATTATACATTCATGTAACATGATCTACTAAAAAGGTACATGTTACATCAATCAGGCGCACCTTGATTGGTACAGAAATATATAATGTTTACTTGCTTTACAGAACAAATTGAATGCACAGGAAGGATTATTCAGTACTAGAATATATTGCAGATTGAATTTTAAGAAAATATATTGCAGAGATTATAAAAGAGTAAGCTCGTAGAATAAGCAAACATCGGTAATTTTTGCTGTCAAATCCTTATTATCACATTTAATTAGCCATAAGCCCATTTGCACAAGTGGAGCAGATTGCATGTCCCACCTGTTTAGTCATGATTTGACAACATAATACAGAATGCAAATTAATGTGAATAACAACTTAACAAATGAAAATCACCCCATTTTCTGTATCATTCCTTATTCTAATTCTCATTTTTATAGTCTTCAAACTATACTCAAAGGCATATGTATATAATTTTTCTTGTACCAGGTTTCCATTTTGACAAAGCTTGTTTATTTTAGAATTTAAAAACTTAATTAACTCCTCTTGACCAATTTGAGCTGAGGCTTAACTCATCATACAACTAAAAGGATAACTACTACTCACTAATTCAGGAAAACAGTAAATCAATTATGCATTAAAAACCTGTAAACAACCAACCACAGTTCCATCTAACAAAACAAACGACACTTCAGTTTTCAGGTAGGGTTTTGTAGAATAATCTTCGGTTAATACCTTTCTTGTCCAGCTGTATCCCAAATCTGAGCCTTGAGCACCTTTCCTTCCACCGTGAGACTTCGTGTGGCGAACTCCACACCAATAGTCGACTTTGATTCCAAGTTGAACTCGTTCCTAGTGAACCGAGAGAGCAAATTCGACTTACCTACGCCAGAATCGCCGATCAACACCACCTTGAACAGATAATCGTAGTCGTCTTCAGCTCTATAGCCCGCCATGGCTAAAAATTTAAATACTTTCTGAATTATAATTTTTGGAGGTGGCAAGGATTTTGAAATAGAGTGAACAAGCCACGAAAGAAAAGAAAAGAAAAGAGCAGCGGTGTCTTTACCTCTTCAGAGGGAAAGGCACAATTTATTATTTTGGAATTTAACTTTTTAATTTAGATAGATATTTTGTTTTTCGCAAGGGATGCGATGAGACTCACATATAGTGATATAGGCGCGGCTTCAGTGTTCAGGTCACGGAGGGAAATAAAAATTGATCAAATTGCCCCAACATTTAATAAGCCGATATTTTTATTAATACCCCAAAAAAAACAAATTATCAAATATGTCCCCACTCCAAACTTATTTTTAAATCTACCCCAACCGCCCGTCTGCTAGGCGGTCCAGATCCAGAGCAGACCGCCCAGCCACTGGGCGGTCCACTACCCATAGCTGACTGCCCAGGGAGCGGGCGGTCCACTTTTTTTTTTTTTTTTTTTTAAGAGACTATGAACATCAAGATGCTGAATTCTAACACTAAAAATTCGTTGTTTTAAATATTAGTTAGATTACTTCTTTTAAGCATATTTATACTAAAATACGCAAAATTACTTGGAAATTATGTTAAATTACGTTGAATTACACTAAATTACTTTAATTACGCTAAATTACACTAAATTACGCTAAAGTACGGTAAAATACGGTAAATTACACTAAAGTAGACCAATTCTGTGCCATCTTTCATGAATCATAAAAAATAGTAAAAAAATTCCAAAATAGTAAAAATTGGTATTCTACAAGTTCATTATGTAACTAATTTACTGAACTACTTGGATTGAATAATAGAAATGAAAATCTTAATCAGAAACTTCAACTCAAGTTTTGAGGGTCTTCCCTTTGTTTTTTGGCAATTTTGAATTTTGAAATCCGGCATCGTTGCCACGGACACATGCATAATTTCTCAAGCTTTCTGAAAAGTAGTCATTTGCTGAAATCGGACACTTGAGCGCCGTTTTATGACCGTTTGAAGTTTCGCCGTCGTTTTTCGCCTTTTCAGTGAAGATATCGTCCATATTCATATGTAATTTACCGTAATTTACCGTATTTTACCGTATTTTAGCGTAATGTAATGTAATTTAGTGTAATTAGTGTAATTTAAAGTAATTAGTGTAACTCAACGTAATTTAACATAATTCCAAGTAATTTAGCGTATTTTAGTATAAATATGCTTCAAAGAAGTAATCTAACTAATATTTAAAACAAAATTCGAATTTTTAGCTTTAGAATTCAGCATCTTGATGTTCATAGTCTCCTAAAAAAAAAAAGTGGATCGCCCGCTCCCTGGGCGGTCAACTATGGGTAGTGGACCGCCCAGTCAGGGGCGGACCCAGGAATTTGATCAGGGGTGGGCACAATACTAATAAAAAAGATTTCTGGACCAGGAATATTTCAATGGAGTTTGGGCCTTGCTATTTAAATTTTTCTGGGCCCAGGGATAGGCATAATAATGAATCAGGGGTAGGCACTTGGGTAAATTTATACTGGGCCTAATTTTTTTTTAAAATCCAGGGGTAGGCACTTGCCTACCCCTGGGCCTTTATGGGTCCGCCCCTGCGCCCAGTGACTGGGCGGTCTGCTCTGGATCTGGACCGTCCGCTCCCTAGGCGATCAGCTCTGGATCTGGACCGTCCGCTCCCTGGGCGGTCAGCTCTGGGTAGTGGACCGCCCAGTGGCTGGGTGGTCTGCTCTGGATCTGGACTGCCCAGCAGACGGGCGGTTGGGGTAGATTTAAAAATAAGAATGAGGTGGGGGCAGATTTGATAATTTGTTTTTTTTTTATGGTATTAATAAAAATATCGGTTTAATAAGTTGGCAGCTGGGAGCGTTCCCCGTTCATCAGCTTTAAAGCTCGTAAAAACCGCGTACCAAACAACAAATTCGAAATTCCCAGCTAAGAAACGATTAAAATCGCAGAATATGTCGTACATATTACATATAGCGGTGAAAAATACGGCATTTCTTTTTTATTCTTCCGATATGCTGGATAAAAGTGTAAAATTGATTTAAAACGGCATTTTTTGAATGATGAAAATTGTGTAACTTTTATATTCTATAATAGTATAGATTTTGGAGTGTGAATTCGTATGCTTATTCAAACCTTTGACTTTTTTGTTAGAGTAAATTTCATCGAAGATTATTAAACTTTATTTTTTTTCACGAATTGATTACTCATGTTTGATTTGTTCCAATTAAGTCACTTTATAACTTTTTCGTCCAATATACTAACAGATTATTCTCATTCTGTTAGTATTTGGACAGAATATGCTCATTCTGTTAGTGTTTTAGATGGAATGAATATAATCCGTTAGCATTTTAGATGGAATGAGCATATTCCGTTAGTATTTTGAACGGAAAAGTTATATAGTGACTTGATTGGTACAAATGAAAAGTTCAATGACTTAATTAGAACAAATCAAACTTGTCACCAATTCATGAAAAAGAATAAAATTTAATGACCTCCAGCGAAATTTACCCTTTTAAGTTTTTATTATAACTATGTGATTCATAGTGGTAAATCTTTTTGTATAGAACACAAAGGTTTAAATAGCGTTTATCGCGTCATAGCGGAATGGCTGAAAAAACAGCGCTATGGTCATATAGCGCCGCTATAGCGCGAAATAGCGGCGCTATATGGCCATAGCGTCATAACTTTTTTGGTCCGAAAACACTATAGCGCGCTATTTATAACATTGATAAAACATCTTAATACATAAAGTCAACAAGTACTATTTTGAAAAACATCTTTGAAGAAAATGTTACTTGAGCAACAAATATGATGTCTTCTGCCATATTACATGAGATTTGGCAACATTTTTTTTTTTCATAATTATTGAAAAATCATTTTTAAGATGATATGTTCTATGTCTTTTAATAAGCTCAGACAATTGTGAGACATTCTCTTAAAAAATGTTGTGAGAATGTGAGTTTGAAATTATGATGGATACAAAAAAAATGACTAAATGAGTTTAGAAATATAGACGTCAAACGAAATTTAGAAACAAAATTTTATTAACAAAAAGTATCAAAATTTTCAGAAAAAATAATCTTATAAATTAATATAAGTAGTTTTTAAAATATATACAGTATTTGATAGGGCCATGTTCCACAGGCCCTTTTACTTGTTCCAAATTGGGCCATGAAAGACTGGGATTCGGACCTTTACAAGGCCAACCCGACGTCATATGAAAAAGCCCAAAGATTCACTAAACTGGGGCCCAACTCGGAGGCCTCAAAAGCATGCAGCCCGAATATAGGTTAAGGCCAACCGACATACGGGATAGCCGTGGAAACGGCTAGCTTAATACCCACGTCCCAGAAACGGTCGGTTTAATGCCCACGTCCCAGTAACGGACGACATAACTGCCCACGTTCTCCCATAAACGCCCGAGATGGCAGTTATGGCTAGACTATATAAGGCAGTGATTCCCATGAAACAGGGGACGCAATTTTCACATAGAGAGACTATACAGGTTAGAGTCAGAATCTCTCACAAATACCCCGAGTTCATAACTCAACTCGCACCTCGGCCTGTCATCTCTTGACAGGACGATTCCAACTTAGCCCATAATTATCATACGGCCTCATCCCTCGAGATAGGACGTATCAACCACCGTGGGGCCACGCCTAGCTCGCTCGACGAATTAGATGGCTCATCCATCCACATCGACCCTGCTCCCTCCGGGGGTGACAACCCCTCCAGGAGTAACAATCACACCCCCTCCCAGGGTGACGCCACCAACAGTGAACACTTCGCAGAGCCAACCTCTAGGGGCGAGGCCTAGCAGCTCAATGATGCGACCCCATGGTCCCCAATCTGCTCAACCTCGTCGCACAAGCCCCGACGTCACTCGACCTCTGTTCACCGAAGGAAACACTACCATGCCACTCCACACCGAGCACAATCAAATGGCTGGTACATTTCACAATCAGGTAAACGGTACTTATTACAATCCGATAGCGGGTACCTATCAAATACCGTACATACCATACTACCAAACACCGTTGTACCAATATGGTGCGACCCCCTACACACCTTACACTCCAATTGGTCCCCAATACGGTACGATCCCATATGTTGCACCCTCCGGACAATGGGGGCCGGGAGGTACCCAGGGGATGTATCCCATGACGGGTCCCACTCCATATTCTCAGCAAATGCCAATACGGCCTACAATGCCTGTACCTCGGCCATTATCGGCAAATCGTGTCCACAGCCGAGCAGTAAATATCTCCCCGAGGAACCTGGGCTCTCAATTTATACAATGCCGAACCGGTAACGAGACAGATACCCCTTCACTACCAGAGCAACAGGTCCAATCCGAGCGCAGGGACCAGAATGCCGTACCAACAGGGGTACACCCCGATGTGGGAAGACGCCCGGAAGGTCAGGACGAGAATGGGGGACCTCATCCTGAGGAAGAACCACATGCCGCAGGTCCCGAGATCCACCGTATCAACGAGCGAGGATCAGCCTATCAAGGCGGAGGGCCGAGAACCTCTCGCCGAGAACAGTCTCGCTCCCATAGAGAACGTAACCAGAGTCCGCCCCGAGGTCGGGATAGAACACGCCGCGATGACCGAAGAAGGAGGCGGCGATCACCTACCCCTACCCGAGGTATCAGCATGGCTCAGGTCGAAGAACTGATTCAAGCCAGACTTGCGACCAAACTGGCTGACCTCGAGTCCCAAAAGGCAGGCTCCTATTCTCGCCCTATGGGAATCGAAGATGGCCCGTTATCCAGAGATATCTACCGCCATTCCATGTTGGATTTCAAGTATCCGGCAACCCTTCCCAGCTTCCGGGGTAGTGGAGATACACAGGATCCGCACAACTTTGTGTACGGGTTCCTTGAGCGACTCCGCCTTCTCGGAGCTACTGATGCCATCATGTGCCGAGTTTTCACCACCTGTTTGACTGGAGAAGCGTGGGACTGGTACATGACGTTACCCCGGAGGTCCATTAACAAGTTCGAAGATTTCGCAAAACTGTTTTTGGAAAGGTACACGATCATAAAACCTCCACCCGCCACATGCGAAATGCTCCTGGATATCGTCCAGGGACAGCGTGAAAGAACAGGCGCGTTTGTCAACCGTTTTATACAGGCATCCCGGCGAGTTCAAAACCTGAATGAAGAATTTGCTCTGGCTGCTATCAAGAAGGGACTCCGCAAAGGGGGTCCAGGAACCTTGCGTTACGAAGCCCATATGAGAAAGATGACTACTTTACGAGAATTCGTAACCTTTGCGGAAGGCTACATCCGCGCTGAAGATGACAATGGGAGCCCCACGAGGCCTAGATCTCGGTCTCCCCGACGTCAAACCAACCGACAACCAGCTCAAAACAGGTTTCGCAACCAAAGAGAACCTCAGCGAAACCAACCAAACCAGCCAACCGAGCAAGAGCACAAATCTGGCACTGAGGGATACCGCCAACACTTCGTGAAGTATGCACCTCTCACCAAGAAGCGACATGAGATGTACAACATCATTGAAGAAATGTTTGAGCTCCCACCCCCATTGCCTAAAGGCATTTTTGCAGTTCAAGATAACTCTCAGGAGTGTGCGTACCACGGATTCAACGGGCACTCTACTGCGGATTGCCTTCAACTCAAGGACATCCTGGAAAGATTAGCACGGGAGGGTAAGCTGATCGAGTTATCAACCCCGACTTCTTCAGAAAATACTCCAGGAAATACAATGGTAAGGGTAAGATTTTCAAGAAACCTATCCCTTACAGAGAAGACTATACTGGACCCAGGGTTGGACAAACAGGTCCCCAGACTCAAGGTGGGACCGAGAACAGACGCCAAGAGAGACAGAACAGTCCAGTCATCAACGTAATCAGTGGTGGCCATCGCGGTGCCATCCGAAAAATCGCACCTCGGGACAACCGAAAGCCATACCCTACGGTCCTGCAGGTTGAAACTGCCACTGACAAGAAGCGACCGCGACCCGAGGAAGCAATATCCTTTTCCGAGAAGGACTTAGGAGACATCTTGAGCCCGCATGACGACCCTGTAGTGTTGAATCTCAAGATTAACACACACCGGGTTAAAAGGGTGTTAGTCGACACTGGAAGCTCAGCAGACATCCTGTACCTATCGGCCTTTACACAGATGGGCCTCGATATTCGTGCCCTCCAACAACACATTTCCCCTCTGATAGGTTTTACAGGCGATGCCCTTCGACCTCGAGGGATGATGCCCCTCAAAGTTACATTTGGCACCCATCCTCGAACAGTGGAAGTCATGGTGGACTTCCTCATTGTTAATGCTCCCTCAGCATACAATGCGATTCTAGGGAGAGGAACTCTGAACAAGATCGGTGCCATCATTTCCCCTTCCCACTTGAAAATCAAGTTTCATACAGATAATGGGATAGGAGAAGAATGTGGTCAACAGCAAGTGGCCCGTGAATGCTATTTGACTTCCATTCATAGTGAAGGAGGATCCGTTCACCAAGTCGAGCAATCGGATGCAAAGACCAACCAACAGCGGTTGCGTTCAAGTACTGATTACCTACCTCCTAACACCAATCTGACGCTAGATCCAGTTGATAAGGCTGAGACCAAAGTTTCCCTTGAGCCGGCGGACGAGGTCGAACAAATCGATTTAAGCGAGGGAAGAACAATCAATATCGGAAAGGCAGTCCAGGGGCAAGCAAGGAAGAATTAATTAAATTTCTCCGAGAAAACCAGTCTGTTTTTGCCTGGACAGCAGCCGACATGCCGGGGATTCCGAGGTCAATAGCAGAACACCGACTACACATCAAGCCGGGTTCAAAGCCGGTTAGGCAGCGGAAACGCAATATGGGGAAGAACGGCAGCAGGCCGTAAAACGCGAAGTCCAAAAACTGCTCGACGCAGGTTTCATCCGAAACGTCGAGTGTCCCGAATGGACAGCCAATCCCGTGCTTGTCAAAAAGTCCAACGGCGACTGGCGCATGTGTATCGATTACACGGATCTTAACAAGGCATGCCCTATGGATCCATTTCCTTTGCCAAAAATCGATCAACTGGTCGACTCCACCTCGGGACATGCCTATCTCAGTTTTATGGATGCATTCTCCGGGTACAATCAAATCCGGATGAACCAAGATGATGAGGAAAAGACCGCCTTCACTACCAACTCGGGGCTATATTGCTACCGGGTAATGCCCTTCGGGTTACGCAATGCTGGGGCCACTTTCCAACGCATGGTCAATGCAGTGTTTCAGGAACAGATCGGACGGAATGTAGAGGCGTATGTAGATGACCTGCTTGTCAAGAGCATGTCCGACTTCGATCATGTCCGAGATCTTCGAGAGACCTTCGCGACATTGAACTCAGCCAGCATGAAACTCAACCCAAAGAAGAGTTTTTTCGGACTAACTGGTGGTAAATTCCTCGGTTTCATGGTTTCTATGCGAGGTATAGAGATCCATCCTTCCAAGTCACAAGCCATCCTCGATATGAAGCCACCTCGGAACCTCAAAGAGCTACAATCCCTTACGGAAAAGTTAGCTGCCCTCAACAGATTCATTGCCCAATCCGGGGACGTCTGTTTCCCGTTCTTCAAAGCCATGCGCAAGTCGGCCAAGTTCGAGTGGACAGAGGAATGTGCCATGGCCTTCGAAAAGATAAAAGCATATCTTGCCAATCCACCATGTCTTAGCAGGCCTACAGCGGGCGACGTCCTCGTGTTGTATTTGGCAACGACGGGTCATGCAGTAAGTGCTGCCCTTGTTCGAGAAGAAGGGCGAGATCAGAAGCCAATTTACTTCGTCTCACATGTACTCCGAGATGCTGAAACCAGATATTCTCAGATTGAAAAGGCAGCATATGCTCTGGTCATAGCTGCAAGGAAATTGAGGCCTTATTTTCAATCCCATTCCATTAAGGTTTACACCGGGATTCCCCTCAAGAAGGCATTCGCAAACTTCGACTCATCCGGGCGATTGTTAGCTTGGGCGCTCGAATTATCAGAGTTCGATGTTTCCTTCCACCCCCAGAATGCACTAAAATCTCAGATCTTCGCTGATTTCATCGCCGAGTATTCTGGAGTTCCTCCCGAATCTGAGGGACGTTGGACAATCCATGTCGATGGCGCCTCTTCTTTACAAGGGGCAGGAGCCGGGGTGTCCCTTACTGGCCCACAAGGGGAGACCCTGAACTATGCTCTTCACTTCCAGTTCCCAGTAACAAACAATACCGCGGAATATGAGGCCATGATAGCAGGCCTCAAACTAGCCAAAGAGTTGGGCGCCCGTGAGGTTCATCTCCGCAGTGACTCCGAGTTGGCGGTCAAACAAATCAATGATGAATGCCGAGTTATGGATGAGAAGTTACGCAAATACCGACAACAATTCCATCTGCTCAAAGGTCATTTTGACGAAGTCAATATTCAGCATGTCTCGCGCAACAAGAACTGCCAAGCTGATGCTCTATCCAAACTCGGTGCCACGGGTAATCTGGACAAAGATCGCCCCGTAATTGTTATGGATATCCCAGAATCCAGCATCAATCTTGAAACCACCAACGTGCTTGCCATCAATGACCCCGGAGAATCCTGGTATACCCCTATGTGGAACTTCCTCAACACTGGGATTCTTCCCACAGATCAGTTGGAAGCCCGACGTTTGAAGAGAATCGCACCGATGTACTCCATATTCAACAATCAACTTATACAAACGAGGATACGTGCGACCTTGGCTCAAGTGCGTTAATGAGGAAATGGCTTTACGAATGCTTTCCGAAGTACATGAGGGCATTTGTGGAAGTCATCAAGGGGCAAAAACTTTAGCTAAGCGAATTCTCAGAGCCGGTTTTTATTGGCCGACTATGCAGCAAGATGCGACAAATTTGGTTCGAAATGTGAGCGCTGCCAATACCACAGCAAGTTGAGCAACATCCCGGCATACGATCAGATATCCATCTCGGGGGCTTGGCCTTTTGACCTATGGGGGATAGATATAGTCGGTCCGTTTCCCAAAGCTGTCCGACAGCGCCGTTGGATTATCGTAGCCGTCGAGTACTTCACCAAATGGGTGGAAGCCGAAGCACTAGCCAACATCACTGCCGCCGCAGCAGAAAAGTTCATCTGGAGGAACATCATTTGTCGTTTTGGCATACCACATGCCCTCATCTCGGACAATGGAACACAGTTAATGCAGCCAGCACCGTGACGTTCCTTTCCAACTTGGATATCCAAAACAATTTCACCTCGGTCAGCCACCCGGCTAGCAACGGATTGGCAGAAGTTACCAACCGCACTATCCTGGATGGACTCAAGAAAAAAGTGGCGGCAAACAAAAAGAATTGGCCCGACCTCCTCGATGGAATCCTGTGGGCTTATCGCATAACACCTCGCGAAGCCACGCAACAAACGCCTTATTCTTTGGTGTTTGGGATGGAAGCAGTTACCCCTATTGAAATGATGGAACCATCTCTTCGCACTCTGACATATTCCACTGAGGAGAATCGCGATACCCGTGCTGCTGAACTCGACCTTATCACAGAAGGTCGGGAAAAGGCTCGCATCCGCACCACGGAGTATCAACGCAGGGTTAAACGTGCATTTGATAAGCATGTGGTACCTCGGGAATTCCAACCAGGCGATCTAGTTCTCAAGACAGTGGAAGCAACCGGCAAGCCTGTTAGTAAATTGGCTCCTCAATGGGAGGGACCTTTTAAAGTCATCCGCCCACGAGGAAAAGGCGCTTACGAGTTAGAAGACCCAAGTGGTTTCATACTCACGCGTCCATGGAATACTTGTCATCTCCGGAAATTCTACATTTAATGTATGTCATTTACATTTAAGGCGAGATAAGCCTTTGTTTTTTACGATTTATTGTATGGTTCTAAACTTTTATCAATTATGAAGATTGTGTTTGGGTCCGAGATTATATGAACGAAAACCTTTTATGGCAACGAATTTATCTCGAGTATTATTCCTGACATATACATACAACTTCATGTAGTCCCAAGGGACGATGACTGATGATCAGTAATTTGAATGTCGGAAACATTTATCGAAAATCCTAAGGGGTAACGCATACGTTTTTCCCGACTTTCCTTTTCCCGATGTTGACCACTAGTCGAAAATAAAGATAAAAAAAGGGGGGAGAAGGTTATCCTTAATATTAGGCTCGTTTACCAAAGACATTCATATAATACACCGAGATATATTTCAAAATCGAAAAGAATCTCGGGAGATACGTCACATGAATGCAACGAGAAATTTAAACAGAGCATTCAAATAATACACCGAGATATATTTTCAAGAACGAAAAGAATCTCGGGAAAAGATAAAGTAAATGTAACAAAAGTTTTAAACACATTACACAAATACTGTTAATCCTCACATCCCGAGGATATAAAAATACTAGTACAACATACTCTGTTAACCCCCACATCTCGGGGTATAAATAAAATAATACGACACAACATTGTTCAGACCCCCACATCCCGGGGGTACAAATAAAATTTCCACACACTAGAACAATCGACGTTGCATCCACTGCTTGACCATTACACTTCTGTAGACATAATAAAGGAGTAAGATTAAGTATGAAAGTAACATTCCGATATCTAGATAATAAAAGTTTTTGCTTACCGAGGTCGGAACCTTATCGGACTCAAGAGCACCGGCTCCATCGTCACAAGGCAAGCTGGAAACATCCTCCGGACCGTTTCCATCACCTTGTGAATCTATAGGGTTCTCTGGCGGGACAACTGGGTCTATCCCGATATTAACCTCGGTGATTACAGCAGTGTTCACCTCGGCGTCTTCCGTGTCATCCTCCTCGCTTTCCGAGGTCTCGGATGGAAACCCGTCATTCAACCCCTTCGGCTTCGTTATCAGGAAGCTCGAGACACTTAGGCCATTTGTCTTTCGGCCAAGGATGAATGATCCTCCCAAACGGATGGTTTTCAAGTTCCAGCTCCTTCTGGATGGAGTACCATCCGGGTTTAATAACACATCCCTCCCTGTCGTCCCAACTATAACTCGAGAGATCTTTGATAACAAGCTTCTCGCGGTTCCACTTTAGTAAAAACCCAGATGCTCGGGTTTAAAGGGGTAGATTCCGGCCAGCGTACTCAAATAAGTATAGACAGTCTCTGTCATCATTTCTTGACACGCGTAGGGAACGGCTTGAGCAAAGGCCTTGCTGCCTAGAAAGTTGCTAAGTGTTTTCTTTTTCAGACTTTCCATCTCGGCCTTTAGTCGGACATTCTCCGACTTCATCTCTTCCGCCTCCTTGGCTTGAGTCGCCAACTTAGAATTGAGGACATCGACCTTATCCTTGTACTCTTTAGCTTTGTGCTTATAGCGCTTCGCTTTTTCCTCGTGATCTTTACGCTCGGCATCAGCCCTCAAACCAATAATCCTCGCCATCTCGTATTTCGCCTTGGCAACGGCCAGATGACCGGTGGCTAACTTGTTTTCCTGGTCTTTCAACCTCGCCAGCTTAACCCAATAATCCCTCTCCAGGATCGCCTTATTGATCATCTCTTGATCATTAGTGATAGTAAGAGGGCTACGATTTTCCAGGATGTCCTTCAGGAACCCAAAGTACACCCCGGCGTCATGCAGCGACCTTACCACCTGACCAACCACTTGATCAGGATGCTCTTCAGCCCATTTTTTCTGACGAGCGGTGGTAGTCAGCCTAAACGTTTCCCGAGAAAATGCGGCATGGACCTCGGGATGTTCTTCTTCTTCCTGCATGTCAGAATATCCAGGGAGGTAAGCCAAAATACTATCGGGAAATCCCTGTGAGATATGGGTCCCCCACACGAATCCAGTCGCCCGACCTTGCTCGGATATATTCGACTTGAGGTGTTCGGCTCCTTCGCGGGATCCCACACGTCGCGCGCAGCTTCTTCAATAATTCTTTGAAGATCCTCCTCAGCAGCCTTAACAAGAACCTCAGGCGACTCTTCTTTGGCGACCTCGGACACCCCTAACACGAGGTCAGTTTGAACCTTTTGCTTCTTCGACTCAGGTTCTCTTATCGCAACTTCTTTTCCCTTCTGTTGTCTTGTTAAACGCACGGGAGGGAGGGGTAGCGGGAACTTTTCTCTTCTGAGAACTCCCGAGCTTGGAGGAACCAGAGGCACTGCCCTTGACTCCTTTGGCAGTTGTTGCAGTAGACTTCGGGCGGATTATTACAGGATTCCCGACCCCGACTTTGCAGTCTTCGGATCCTTGGAAGAGGAAGCCGGCTTTTTAGAGGTCGCAAAGTAATTCTCTTTCGCGAAGCCGTCCTCCGGAGATTCAAAAACAAGCACTGAACGACCGGCCTTCCAAGGTAAAGCCATAAACCCGCGTCCTGCGATAATAACATACATTAATAATTTGGGTATAAAAAATATTGATGAATAGATGCGATGCAAAGGTATATCGGGTGAGGTAAAACAGAAGACTAACTTGTGAAATATTTATCAAGAATATCAACAGCCTTTAAATCTTCCGATGTCAGAGAAGGGGGAGAATTAGGGACCAAAGTTTCCTTCGTTAGACGACGCCATTTCCTCCGTATCTCGCGGAAACAAGACAAATCGCCGGGATTCGCGAGATAAACCCAACCTTGATTCCAATCGTCCACCTTAGATATACTCTCAAAAAGTGCAATCTTACCACGCTTCCGGATTGCAAGATGACTCTCGGTATTATATATGGGAGAAAAATAATGAAAGAACAACCCGACGTTCGGCCAATACAGCTGTAACTCGGGCATATAATCGAACAAATATTTAAAGCTCATGACATAACACCAAGCAGGCCCGGTTAACTGTGCAGGGGGCCACGTCGAGATGTCGTAATATTTCTCGAACGAACCTAGAAACCCTGATTTTAAACCCACACTTGGGCATTTTCCATATATACATGTCCCCCGTTTCCAGTCATGTGCCCGGTCGTCCGGGGCCCGGGGCTACCAAATCAAGTACATGTTCAGGATAGTCTCCCGGTCGCCTCTCATCCACAAGTTCCTCGTAAAAAGGCATTGGCGTAATCTTCACATTGCACAACCCGCTTGGGGAGCAATATCAGCGATGTAGGAACTTCAGTCAAGTGGACGACCCTCACGAGGACCCATGTTTCATGAGTCTTTTTCTTTCTTGGCTTTCGAGGGCCTTGAGACGTCCGGCTTGGGATTAAGCAAGTTCCCCCCGAGATTGATTTTCTCCGCCCTCTCTTCATCACTAATTGATTTTCCTCAACGTCTTCTAGTAATATGTCGGGATTTGGGGGGGTCAACCATACAGGACTCTTTCCCCGGCCTGGTCGGGGAGGATGGGTGAGACAGTGGTGATACTCCCCGGAGGCATCAGATGATTGATCTCGAGATCCACCCTTGTTCATCGGCCATTTCTAAATTTTATAAATAACAGGATTGGCTTAGGTAACCAGTGTTTTTGGACTACCGAGTTACAATCATCATTTTAAACATATACATACAATTGCCGGAGATAATGAAATTTGGATAGGCATTAACTACATTACCATACCAGAGTTAACCAGTTCAACCATTCTTTCAAACTCGGCAATGCATATGCATAATTAGTTAACATAAAAAGCATGTTAGCGAGATAGCAACGTTACCTAGTATAGAAATTCCCTTCGCACCTCGGTCTTCTTTCTCCGACGTACCCACGAGAATCGCTTGCACACGTTGGTACTTCCTCTCTCCGAGTCACTTCGCTCTGCTGCTCCGAGATCGATTAGCTCAAGAAAACAAGAATAAATGAACGGATCGGGATGGAGAGTATATATAGGGGTTCCGTTTTCCCGCTCAATACTTGCACGAATTCCGAAAAGCAAACACGGAGCGTCGCGTCTTTTCCCTTCATCATTGCGACGCCCTCGATTACGCGCATCGGATTCTCACCGAGCTAGCGCGCGCCATGTGTCACACGAGAATTGCGCCATAATCCCGTACCCTGACTGATTTGATGGCTGACGACAGTTAACGGAAGACGAGGCGTCGAGCATTTAATGCCGACATATTATAAATACTCCTTCCGTCTTCTTCTAACGGAACATCCAGCGATCACTACCATCACGTCCAACTCGAAATACGACACAATGGCCAAGAACAAACAAGTGAAGGACGGAATCAAGTTGGAACAAGATAATATTCCGCCACTTCAAGCACATATCACCATGAGGTCCCCGAGGTCAACATCGCGCTACCAATAAACCGTCCCGAGAGGGACGACGATCACCCACTAGCATGGGATAGGTGCGCTATTTGCCGATCCAGAGGGAACTATCGGCACATGTTACCATTGTGATGGATGTGAAGAAGCTTTTCATCCCGGGTGTTTAGCCCGTAGGATCACCTCGGAACCATGGCGATCCACGCTTCATATCCTTCACTTGCAGAAAATGCCGTGATCAAGAACGCCGAACCAAGCGCTCCCGCCATGAATAACCTTAGATATATATAGAATATCGCGAGGATAGTCCGCCTTTTGTTTTTAATTGGTTGTCAATTTTTAAATTTTACTCATCTGTCCGTGTTGTAACCTTCAGCCGAGGTCCTTTACCTCGTGTTGTTTTGAGTAATATATGTTTCATAGGCATTTCATTACTACTTGATACCGTTTGACGTAAGTTAACTTAACTACCTCGGAAACGCCGAAAAGCCTGTCATGTCGTATAACTTACACAACGCCCAATGACATTTATGGCTAATAGCTGGCGGCTCCTTATTTTAGGCAATATGGCCCACGGTATTTATGGCAACCTTCGCCCATAACGCCTATAAATAACCAGCCACTAATAGGACAAACGCACATTCTTCCTATCTTTTTCCTCAAAACCTCAAAACCTCCGAGATGCCTATCAAGAGAGTTGTTTCCAAAAACAAAACACCTCTCGATCGAAGTCCGAATAGCAATGACCAACCGTCAAAACGTCGCCACGACATGCTTCCCCCCAATTCCCGATATTCTCGGGACACAATACGGGCCCTATCTCGGCCTGAGAGATGGACACTCCTCCAACATTTCCCCGAGAAAGACCTGGATTGGATGCTCGTAAACGAGGACCTCCAAATCGTGACCCTTATTGACCTCACCCTTGCTAACCGCACCCTCATTCACCAAGGAAGACGAGAACGACATCTATAAATTCAATCTCGAACCCAAGATGCGTAGATGCATCATCTGCCGTAACAAAGATGCTCAGCACGAGATGGTAAAATGTCGGGGGGTGCTATGAATGGAGTTGCTTCACCCATTACGACATCCAAGGCCGGTCGGACCCTAGACGTCGGTTCTGGAAATGTCCTGGGTGTTTATCCCGCAATACTGGAGGCCCGAGTTTGTACACCGCTACCCAAGACGAACTCGACGCCGACAATCTTTTCGAAGACACCGACCAGGGCAGGGTATAAGCGGTCCGAGAAACGACATCACACCCGTCTATTTGAACATGGCCTCACCGTGCTTGGAAGGCGCGACATGACAGACATGGCGCTCATAGTGGAAATATTCTTCCAGGCGCTATATAGCATCATGTCCCATGTTCAGTCTAATTAGGCGTTGTATGATTTCGATGTTTTGTTATATTTAGACTTGTTATGTTCTTGCGATATTAATGATTACTTATAACTTCAATGTTTTAACTTCTTTCATTTTTGACTAACTCGGATACTATCTCCCTTGTCAAAAAATAACTCGGATACCATCTCCCTTGTCACGTAAAAAAAAAAAAAAAAAAAAAAAAAAGAGTGAGAAACATATCAACAATCAGACGTCACACTCGAGTTATTACGGCATGACTAGTACACTAACGTCGGTTATAAAAAATCCTCGACACTAAGTACGCTTAGTTGTCTCAGGTTACTCACTATGATAACGCGTTAACTTCGGGTTACGTGCCCGGGATAGGTGACCGACATATCTTTAACCCAAGATATAGATAACATTTAATAAAGTATGTTTTATGAGTTATTCACCCTCAAGTCGAAAGCATCTCGCTGATGCATTCCGACTTCGGGGGCTAATGATAGGGCCATGTTCCACAGGCCCTTTTACTTGTTCCAAATTGGCCATGAAAGACTGGGATTCGGACCTTTACAAGGCCAACCCGACGTCATATGAAAAAGCCCAAAGATTCACTTAAACTGGGGCCCAACTCGGAGGCCTCAAAAGCATGCAGCCCGAATATAGGTTAAGGCCAACCGACATACGGGATAGCCGTGGAAACGGCTAGCTTAATGCCCACGTCCCAGAAACGGTCGGTTTAATGCCCACGTCCAGTAACGGACGACATAACTGCCCACGTTATCCCATAAACGCCCGAGATGGCAGTTATGGCTAGACTATATAAGGCAGTGATTCCCATGAAACAGGGGACGCAATTTTCACATAGAGAGACTATACAGGTTAGAGTCAGAATCTCTCACAAATACCCGAGTTCATAACTCAACTCGCACCTCGGCCTGTCATCTCTTGACAGGACGATTCCAACTTAGCCCATAATTATCATACGGCCTCATCCCTCGAGATAGGACGTT
>JAJGRW010001151.1:388998-401870 GCA_025461045.1 Carex parvula | reverse complement strand
TCTCCATATAATAGTGCTTGGAGACTAAATTTTACATTTTTCTGAATTTTTTTACTATTTATTAAGCCACTTTGAAAGTTTCTGATCTGGTGGTCCAGAATTTTGGAAAAACTGTTTTTACTGTTCACCCAGATCAGCAATTTTCTAAGTGGCTTAATAAATAGTAAAAAAATTCCAAAAAATGTAAAATTTAGTCTCCAAGCACATATTAATATGGAGAACAAGATGAACGGTCGGATCGACCATTTGAATATTGGAAACGCAAAAATGAGTTATAAGCATATGTGGGCTTTTGCTTATATAAGCATAGTAGCCAAGCTCTATATATATATATATAGGATAAAGGGCCTCCGTGCTACAGCTCAATATTTGAGTTTTCAAAATCCTAACGGTCGATCCAAACTGTTAAACATGATCTCCATATGAATATGTACTTGCAAACCAAATTTTATATTTTTAGAATTTTTTTTACTATCTTTTTAGATAGGTAGAAAAACACTTGATTTGAATGGTACATAATTTTCAGATCAAGTGATTTTCTACCTATCTAAAAGAATAGTAAAAAAATTCTAAAAAATGTAAAATTTGGTTTGCAAGTACATATCATATGGAGATTATGTTGAACGGTTCGGATCGACCGTTAGAATTTTGAAAACTCAAATATTGAGTCGTAGCACGGAGGCCCTCTATGCTATGCATAGCATATTAGCAATACACACACACACACACACACACAGAGTGATGCTACGATGCTTTGGGAAGTAAAGAGGGTGTTTTATTTCCCGCTCATATCTCCATTTTCAAAGTTCAAACAGTATCTGAACTTCACAACATGATCTTCATATTGATATTTGATTGGAGACCAAATTTTACATTTTTTGGAAATATTTTACTATTTTTTAGAATTTTTGAAAACCGCAACTTTTCTTTAAATAAAATAATAAAAAAATTCAGAAAAACACATATTTTCAAAAATTCTAAAAAAAAGTAAAAAGTTTCCAAAATGTAAAAATTGGTCTCCAAGCACATATCAGTATGAAGATTATGTTGAGAAGTTCGATTGACTGTTTGAACTTTAAAAATAGAGATATGAGCGAGAAGTAAAACATCATCTTTTACTTCCCAAAGCATAATAGCCTATCTCCATATGTATATTGAAAATGTGATTATAGAAAATATTTATAATTACTATTAATAAAAACTACAAAAGTGATATTCTTACATATCCAACTAAGTGTTTAACTTGAACTTCATGAAGATTATTTAGAGAAGGAAAAAAATGAAAACCCTGCATACTAAGTATAAACACATGTCGATTCAGATATGAATAAATTAAATGTCAAGTATAAATATTTAATGTACTTGTGTTGAACCTTGAACAATTTAAAAAATGAAAGAGTTTGTTTAAAAAAATAAGCAAAATATCAATGATGCTGTTGTAGTTTACTATGTGTTCTAATTATATGACAAGAACACATCCTTTGATTTAAGCATAATAACAATTCAGATTTAGCTTTGAAATGAATTTTGAATTTATTAAGTTACTAATTATTTTTACTGATGCATCTAAATATATTTGGGAGTAGAACTAGGGTGCACTTAAGTTATATTAATTTTGAAATTTGAATTTATCTTACTAAGGAGGTTGACAAGTTTAATTCTAAAATATATTGAATTTACTTAAAATGATGAATCTCAATTGTTAAAATCGATATATTTTAGATAAATAAATGAAAGTTTATAAGTTATTTAATTAAATGCATTTTTTTTTTAGGAGGGTTTAAATGCCTCTATTTTTTGTGCCTCCACCATGCCTCTATTTTTAAAAACGTTAATAAATCAAAATTTAAATCATAAATGTTAAAATAAAAACCGTTAGATGTGATCTATGTTATTTTCTTTATGTACTCATAAAAAAATTATCACATTTCGATTTTGTTTTTATGTGAATCAATCATTTGAAAAATCAACGTTTAGAAATTATCTACATTAGTACGTTTTGACAAGCTCTTGATGACAACCAAAACAAAGTTGAAATGTTCAAATTTTTTACACGTGCATAGATAAAATGATATAGATCATATCCAACAGTTTTATTTTTACTTTTATTTTTTTAAATTTTGAGTTATTAAAGTTCTTAAAAGTGGAGGCATGATAGAGGCACAAAAAATAGAGGCATTTAAATCCTTCTCTTATTTTTTTATTATTTGTTAAGTATTTCACTTTACACTTAATAAAATTAATAAGCTAACAACTTTAGCATATAACATATCATTCATCTAGTATTTAGATTTTAACCGTTTAAATTTGTCTTTTGTAGCCGACTCAATAAATTTTATATTAAGCTTATCAATGATCACATTAGTAAATTTAAGTGTGTGCATATATATATATATAGAGCTGGGCTATGGTGAGTTGTGAAGTAAGATGTCATTTTTACTTCACGCTCATATTTTCATTTTGAAAATTCAAACACCCGATCCGAACCGCTCAACATGTTCTAAATATTGAAATGTGCTTGGAGACTAAATTTTACATTTTTTGGAATATTTTTACTATTTATTAAGCCACTTTGAAAATCGCTGATCCGGTGGTCCAGAAAATTTTACTGTTTTTTACTGTTCACAGTGGATCAGCGATTTCAAAGTGGTTTAATAAATAGTAAAAAAATTTCAAAAAATGTAAAATTTAGTCTCCAAGCACATTTCAATATTTAAAAAAAGTTGAACAATTCGGATCGGGTGTTTGAATTTTCAAAATGAAAATATGACGTGAAGTAAAACGACGTTTTACTTCGCAACTCACCATAGCCTATATATATATATATATTCACTTTATCTCTTTGAAATAAAGAAAAAAGAATTATAAACTATCAATAAACTAATTAAGATAAATGAAATTAAAAGGTTAAACTCGGATGGATAAGAAAGAAAGATACCTTATGTGTAAAAATTTGGAGACTCGTTATAAATTACGGACTACGACTGCATGTTTCATTGTTTCCTAATCCGTCTGATACGGAAATAAATCTGCTGTGATTCTTGAGAATCACATAACTCTGTTATTTCAAATCCATCCTTCTATTTTTTTGAAATGCATAAATTTCAAAAGCTATTGTATTTTATGAACAAATCTCAAAACAGATAAATAGTTGAATTTGGAACAGCAAGATCATGTGATTCTCAAAGAATCACATCAGATTTGCTTCCGTCTGATACTGCACTTGAGAGTAGGTCCGATGGACATCGGACGTACTTTAGTTTGATAGGATTTAATCACCGTCGATTTGCTTTAAGATTCGTGCAAAATGCTTTAAAATTTGTGCCTGCAAACCTTAAATTAGATCGGACAGTATTCATGATCGTTGTAACCCAAAAGTAGGTCCAATGGACATCGGTCCGTTCTCCTGATACTGATAATAGCACAAATCGCTGAAGACAGCTTCCAATAATATGCTATGCAACTTGGGCACCACGGGCAGATGATTGGTGGCCGACGAGTGGGGCCCTGAGAACCAAACAGGGATCACCGAAATGCGAATGCAACGTGGGTGTGGCCCCAACGTAATCTGACCGAAGCCGGTACGGTTTCATTTGGATCCAGCTGTGTCTGTGACCCGTGATTATAGTAAAATCCGAAATATACTATGTAGTCAATTATGTAGTTACATAATAATGAGGTGTATTTTCACCTGCTACATAAATATTATACAGAAGTTGCTTATGAGGAGCGACAAGATATACCTTTCTCAAATTCAGAGTAGGGAAACCGTGTTTGTGTTTCTTGTTCATGTCCCATAATGGGATCCTGTTCAGTGTACTTTCAATCTCATCTTATCTCTACCTTTCTCAATTATTTAATTCACCAAATCAAATTTGTCGGTGTGAAACAATAACGGAGCTTACAAAAATAAATAAAGCAGTAATTCATTAGTTCTCGCCTTCTCGGAAGTATATATATATATACAAAGTAAAAAAAAAAAATCTCTCTCCAATTTAATCATACATTTCCATCTAATTTGCATTATATATATAAGAGTATTAGCGAAACTAAAAAATGTACAAGAATTTAGCAGTATTATTTCAATTTCCTTTAATAAACCATAATTACATTTTATTCTAAAAAGTCACAAATAAATGTTAAATCAGCAAGCAGAAAACAGCCCTTTATTAAATATTTAATGTTACAAATAAAGAATGCAAGAATTGAGGTCAAATAATCTACCTCCAACTTTATAAACAATTAGCTAGTTATATTACATGTATAATCTCACACTGTAGCAAAATCCTAGTTCGTCTTCCTACAGCTCAATCTAACCTCTCCATTGTTTCCGGTCAAGGGACTCAGGTTCCCCATCTTCACCATGGCCTTGGCGAAATCCTTTGCGAAAACCGCCCCATTGTTGCTGTACTGCTTCACCTGCTTGTCCAGCGAACCGCCGTTGAACAGCTCCTGATCCGAATGGAACAAACCCTTTTGATTCATTAGATTCACATAATACGCATTGTCAAAAGTTGTCGGGCTCTGTACGTCAATTGGCGCGAGGACGTTATCGCTGCCGGTCTGAGGACAGGTTTGCTGCCGCAATGTTGCGAAACTAGAGTTGATGTTGGCTTCGTTGAAGATGCGGCTACGAAAGATTTGGCAGCGTGTCTGACCGATCGTGTGGGCGCCGGAGAGTGCTGTCATTTCGCGTGCAGTGAATCCCTTTGCACCGAAGATGGAGATTAGCGTGGCTAGACTGGATCCGGGCCCCGGTAGGTTTGCGTTGGCTGCGCTTTGGCTGGCTGTTCGTGAATCCCTCCGACCTAGTGGTACATTCCATGTTGGACCTCCGAGCTGCATAAACAATATATATATTTATATATATAATTAATTAAGTAAACAATTAATGTTGGCTGCTCAAGTAGATTAGTGCCGTAATAATTTTGTTCCGATGTTATCAAAATTTATAATTATGCAAGTTGTACATACCAAATTGACACCGTCACGAGCAGCGAGAGCGAGGATATCGGCGCAGGATACAGTGGCATTGCAGGATGCTTCCATCTGAGTTTTTATGGCATCAATGATTTCATATCCACGAACTGAGTTCGCATTCGGCCCGGCATTCTTCTCACCGGTAAATGTCGACGTATCATCTAATAGGATTGATGCATCACATCCCTTCAGGAAACAAAATGACAATAGGTCAATTTTGAAAAAAGAAAAGAAAAAGGGTTAACCGATTAACCATTCTGGTTCTTACTTGAACAAAGCAATCGTGGAAGAAAAGGCGAAGAATGGAGGCGCCCATTCGCGGCTCCTTAGTGACCGCCTGAGTCATGACTGATCGGACGATCGTTTGCACATTCGGGCATGTCTTCTTGTAAAAATTATTTGATAACTGTCCCTGAACAGAGAAGAGCAATAGAGAAAACAGAGCAAGTACAAGAGCTCTACTGGTACTGGAGGATGCTGGCAATGCCATGCCTGCTTCAAAAGTCAAAAACTAAGAAGAGATCGAGTGTTGGGTTTTAGCTTTTAGGAGAGTGTTCTGGATATTAAAGTTTCTTTCTCGAAAGGTTGTGTTCTTTCTTTCTTTTTCGAGAGATTGGGTGATGCAGATGGTTTCTGGTTGCTTATATAGGGAGAAAGGTAAGAAAGAAGATTGGACGCGCAACAGTGTGCAGTGGCGCATGGCTGGACAGGATTTATTCAACGCGTGATTCCTTGACTAATGCTAGCTAGTGGTTCTTCCATTCTTTTCATTTACAGAGAGACAAGGCAGCGCATTGGGAGGACCGGAGATGCGCAACGCCGCCTAAAATGGTTTTACCGCCTTACTAGAATACTTCTCTGGAAACAAATCGGCTGTTATTCTAATGACAACCGTTCAGATTTTTTTCGTGTGCGAATCTCGATGAAAACACATTTTCATGTGTCAATAACGAAGTTGAACAGCTGCTAATAAAATAACAGAGTCCTGTTATTTCATTAGAATAAGAGCAGATTTTCTTCCTACTTCTCAATGATTGATAGGTGAAATAATTTGAGTGAGGCTATGGTACTATTAATAGTATGGATTGTTCCGTACAGTTTAATATATACCAGTAAACTAAATTTTATATTTTTTAGAATTTATTTTACTATTTTTTAAAATATGTAAAATATTGTTTTGTTGAATAGTCCAAAATTTTCAAATCAAGTGATATTTTATTCATCTAAAAAGATAGTATTTTTTTAAATAAAATAAAATTTAGTTTACAAATATATATTTATATGGAGACCATGTTAAACGGTGCGAATCGACTGTTAGAATTTTCAAACTTAAAATTTGAATCCATAGCGCGGGCCAATAAACACTATGCATAGGATCCTCACTCAGATAATTTTACTGTAAAACAGGGACAAATATTGAGTCGAAATTTTCGTTACTGTTTTCCCTGTCATACTAATGTCATATAGAGCAGCTTGGGTCCGATGAGTTTCAGAACGTCCGATCTACTTTAAGATTCGTGCGCACGCATTTAAAGTATATGCGAAAGTTGCGGGCGTGAATATCAGACGGTCATCGAACCCATCGAAACTCACTTTGAGTCTGATGGACATCGTACCCAAATTGACCTTGTCAAAACCGAGCGAGTAGTTTGTTTGATTTTACAAAGAAGGATGATAATATATTTGTATCAAATTAACAACGATACAATTGATAAAATAATTATATGTTAAAGTCAAAAATTAAATTTGTGATGATAATATTCATAATTTTATATTAAATTTGATTCAATTATAAAATTAATTAAAACTCACAGTTTTCAACAAATATAAATGATAATATAATAAATAAAATAAAATAACAGAAATAAAAACATACTGTAAAAGACTGATTAATAGAAATTATACATGTTTATTGTTATAAGGGAATCTCATATAAATTATCAAATAGCAATTCAAGATAATATAATATTACAAAAGTTGCATCAAATTCGGTACTTATGTATTCTACAAATAGTAATATATATTGATAAATTATGAATTTGTCGTGGAATGTTACTATATTTTGAATATTAATTTTGAATTTGATAATTTATTATTGGATGATTTTAATTTATTATAATAATATAATTCTCAACCTTCAATGCATAAATTTTATAAATCCATTGAATTTCGATACACTATGTAAAGTTCCAAGTTCCAACCATTTTGGTCAAACTACAATAGTTGTTAAATATTATAATAACTATATTTTACGAAGAGAGGTTCAATTAATACTTTTATCTTTTGTGTTTTGTTTCCATGTACCTTTACATTTTAAATTTTTATTGTTAAAAATAATAAAATTTATGTCTATATAAAATTGTTAGATGTAATTTATATTATTTTATCTATTTGTATATTAAATATTTATTTTCAATTTGTTTTTATATGAATCAATAAATTAAAAATCTTTTTTTTTTTAAAAGACTAGTAGGAGCCACCAGTAGTCAATAAGTTATAAATCAACATCCAGAATTTATTCATATCAATTTATGTTTGCAAATTCTTGATACTGATCAAAACAAAATCGAAATGTCTTATATGTGCAGGGAAAAGGATGATATAGATCAAATCTAACGTTTTATTTTGATATTTGATTTTTTTATTTTAAGTTATTAACGTCTAAAAAATGAAAGCATGATAAAGACACAAAAATAGAAGCATTTGAACCCTCATCGAATAAATTTAGTGTAAATTCAATTTTTATGAAATTAATCAAATTATAAATTTGTACTATATATATTTATAAAATTATTTACATGGAGAAGTTAAAATTATAAACTTGTATTCATTTAATTAGTCAGGACATGTAAAATTTGTATATATTTGAAATTTAATTGGTTATTCAACTTTCATTAGAACTCCAACGTTAAATTTTTTAAATTGTTTTATGGAAGAATAATATTTTTTCAAATCGATCCAAATTTTATCCATGTCCTATGTAAATAACTGAAAGTACATTTACAATTCTAATTTTTATTTTGACTAATAATTTTAAATATATATATCACAAATATTGGACCTACAATACAAGTTAAAATGTACATTAAAATTATTTATAGTCAATACAAAATTACTGACATGACACACACACAACCCCAACACAATTACACGCTAAATACTAATCAATGTAATAGCTTTGCGCTGATAAAGTAAGAAGTTGATGACCGTGATTTTTATTTTTACCCAAAAAAAAAAATATTTTAATATAAATAACCACGTTTTTAAAAGAATTTTATTTCTACCCAAACCGCAAATAATATTTGCAGTTTGAATTAACAATTCAAATCGCAAGAAATATATGCGGCTTGAATTATTAATTCAAACCGCAAATATTCCTAGCGGTTTGAATTAATAATTCAAGCCGCATATATCCTAGCGGCTTGAATTGTTAATTCAAACCTAAAATATAAAATTTCATTTATTATTTTATTAAATGGTAATTTTTCACCGATAACCCTAGAAATTTATTCACCGATAACTCTAAAGTTATTTTTATTACAAAGAATTATATTATAAAAACTTATTAATAATATAAAATTTCATTTATTATTTTATTAAATGGTAATTTTTCACCGATAACTCTAGAAATTTATTCACCGATAACCCTAAAGTTATTTTTATTACAAAGAATTATATTATAAAAACTTATCAATAATATAAAATTTCATTTATTATTTTATTAAATGGTAATTTTTCACCGATAACCCTAGAAATTTATTCACCGATAACCCTAAAGTTATTTTATTACAAAGAATTATATTATAAAAACTTATCAATAATATAAAATTTCATTTATTATTTTATTAAATGGTAATTTTCACCGATAACCCTAGAAATTTATTCACCGATAACCCTAAAGTTATTTTTATTACAAAGAATTATATTATAAAAACTTATCAATAATATAAAATTTCATTTATTATTTTATTAAATGGTAATTTTCACCGATAACCCTAGAAATTTATTCACCGATAACCCTAAAGTTATTTTTATTACAAAGAATTATATTATAAAAACTTATCAATAATATAAAATTTCATTTATTATTTTATTAAATGGTAATTTTTCACTGATAACCCTAGAAATTTATTCACCAATAACCCTAAAGTTATTTTTATTACAAAGAATTATATTATAAAAACTTATCAATAATATAAAATTTCATTTATTATTTTATTAAATGGTAATTTTTCACCGATAACCCTAGAAATTTATTCACCGATAACCCTAAAGTTATTTTTATTACAAAGAATTATATTATAAAAACTTATCAATAATATAAAATTTCATTTATTATTTTATTAAATGGTAATTTTCACCGATAACCCTAGAAATTTATTCACCGATAATCCTAAAGTTATTTTTATTACAAAGAATTATATTATAAAAACTTATCAATAATATAAAATTTCATTTATTATTTTATTAAATGGTAATTTTTCACCGATTACCCTAGAAATTTATTCACCGATAACCCTAAAGTTATTTTTATTACAAAGAATTATATTATAAAAACTTATCAATAATATAAAATTTCATTTATTATTTTATTAAATGGTAATTTTCACCGACAACCCTAGAAATTTATTCACCGATAACCCTAAAGTTATTTTTATTACAAAGAATTATATTATAAAAACTTATCAATAATATAAAATTTCGGTTTAAAATTACCATTTAATAAAATAATAAATGAAATTTTATATTATTGATAAGTTTTTATAATATAATTCTTTGTAATAAAAATAACTTTAGGGTTATCGGTGAATAAATTTCTAGAGTTATCGGTGAAAAATTATCATTTAATAAAATAATAAATGAAATTTTATATTTTAGGTTTGAATTAACAATTCAAGCCGCTAGGATTATATGCGGCTTGAATTATTAATTCAAGCTGCTAGGAATATTTGCGGTTTGAATTAATAATTCAAGCCGCATATATTCCTTGCGGTTTGAATTGTTAATTCAAACCGCAAATATTATTTGTAGTTTGGGTAAAAATAAAATTCTTTTAAAAACGTGGTTATTTATATTAAAATATTTTTTTTTTTGGGTAAAAATAAAAATCACGGAGTTGATGATGTTAATTCAATATTTTTTCTTACTAATAGCACAAGATACTATAGATTCCAGTGCAACAGAAGATCAGAACATTTGACAGCGTTGCTAACCAGAAATAGTATGAGCCTATGAGCAGTAGAGCGGCTTGGGTCTGATGGGTTTCAAGACCGTCCGATCTGCTTTGAGATTTGTGCGCACGTATTTAAAGCAGATACAAAAGTTGCGGGTGCGAATCTCAAAGCAGATCGGACGGGCACCGAACTCATCGAACTTAGTCCGATGGGCATCGGACCCAAAGTGACCTCTATGAGCAGGGCAAGACGCGTGGTTTCTGTCAGTGAGGACAAGAATCAGGTTAAAATAGCTTATTGGATTTAAATACATTAACTAATCAGGTACTAGATAAAAAAAACAATTAACATAATAAAAAATAATAAAAATAGTATAGTCTTACGTAATAAAAAATAACAAAATAATTTGATTAAAAACAACAAAGTTAGTTCGGATCCGTAAATTTCTATAAAATTTCTATAAAAATAATAAAGTTTCTCATTAACAGTGCTTTTAAACTGATCTGATGGACTTTCCAATTTCAGAGAAGACAAAAAATTTCCATAGGGAACAGCTGTCCCCCTCTAGTTGTGTGTGAGTCCACCCTGCTTATGAGGTAACATAATGTTTGAATTTGAATCCAACCAGAAACAGTATGGGCCCTTTAATATCTGTATTAATCAAAGTAGATTGGACTGTCTTATTTCAAACTCAAATATTATGTTACCTTAGATGATATAAATTCTCAATTAATCGGATCCGAACTAACTTGGAATTAATTTATGCATCTCTATGAAACAAAACTTGTACTATTTTATACAATAATCATAGCTTTTCAACTCATGACTTTTTTTTTTTTCCTAATTTATCTAATTAACGGGGGTGGAACCACTATTTAAAAAAAAATTATTTATGTGTTTTGAGAAAAAAAAAAAAAATACTAAAAATACAAATAATTATAAAATTATGTTTTACTTTAATATTTTGTTCTATTTTAATAAATATTTCTCTTACGTGGCACTATAATGTGAAATTTAAACTTTTAATACGAGTTCTTTGAAACATTTGTGAGGTTTCTCATTCAATGAGTTGCAATATTTAACACAGGAAATTTGGACTTTTCGATTGTTTTTGAAAAAATTTAGTATTATAATTTCGGCGGAATTTTTGTGTATATTTTTTAATTTTTAAAATAGATCAAAGAAGTAAGAAGCAAGTGCTATTAGTAAAAAATGGTTGCATGGGGCCGACATTCTCTCTGCTCTTTTTTTATAGAGGAAAAAAAAGACACGGGAACATATATCGATTTGGATTGGACATGCAGATGATACCTGTCAAATTTTTTCAGTGCGCGACATTGTCTTAATGTTCTTTTTAGGTATGCGCAGATAATGTCTGCGCACCGGTAACTTTGAATTTTTTTTCAAAGCACGAACAATTTTAAATTTTTAATATTTTTTAATGGTTGATAACAAAGTTTCGGTGTATGATTGTATGTAGAGTGGGAAAAATAGCATCGGAGTCAGCTCTGTTACAGAACGGTACGGTTACAGTACGGAATGATACAGAACGGCACGACACGCGTGTTAGTTACGTGCTGTGATTCGCGTGTTCCGTGCTATGACTATTTGCGTGCCGTATTTATTTTTTGAAACTTTGATACGGCACGGCACGTGAAATATTTAGTCACAGCACGGCACCACACTAGTCACGCAAGTCATGTGTAATTAGGACTATTAGATATTATTTTTAATGGTGAATCTTAAATAAACTAACTTAAATTATGATTAAATTGTCACGCGAGTCACGTATGGTCACAACACGTTTAGGCACGGCTTACATGGTGTGACCATTAGCGTACCCTGATCATTCCTTGATATTTTGTCACGGCACAGTACGACACGAGACCAAAGTCACGGTATTTTAATCACATCACGGCACGGCACGTTTCTTTCCACTCTAACTGTATGTACTATTAAACTACTACTAATAACATGCATGTTCATGCAATAGAATCCGAGTACATCAATAGAATATAAAGGCTAGACCTCTATTTTTTTCTATAAAAAAAAAGAATCCGAGTACATCGATGTGATGACAACCCTTCTAAATATTCTGTGCTCACATATAAAATATTTTATAGATATTGACGAAAGTGAATTTACATCGGTTGAATATTAAAATTATATTGGTCAGAATTGTTAAGCCAGACTAGATTGAAAATGTTGCTGATAATTGTACTTCTAATTGACGATAACAATTTTTTAAAACTTTGACTGGATTTAAAAAAAAAATGGCCGTATTTTCCGAGTACGGCCATGAATACTCAAATCAAAACCATATAAAATTATTTAATACAAATTTTGGATAAGATTTCCGCATTATATTTTTATTATGGCTAAGATTATAATTAGTGATTATCGCGTCACTGCAGAAAATTTAAAAAAAATACTACAACCCGCTATAGTTAATTATAACGCTGAAAATAACTGCTAGCACTGTAGTTTTTAAGGTCTGAAAACGTATAACTAGCTATTTAGAACTCTAATCCTAGCCAACCAACGTGAATCTAATATGCCTGCCATTCAAATAAATAAACTTGTTTTATTTTAGAGGGGATTTTGTCCAAACGGCTTTAGACAAAGTTATATAAAGTCAGACCTAAACCGTCCGATGCATCAAATTTGACAAATATTTAGATTCAAGGAGCCATTTAAATTCATTAAGTTTTAAATATT
>JAJGRW010001151.1:361818-384498 GCA_025461045.1 Carex parvula | reverse complement strand
TAGATGTTTCTAATAGAAAGACAAAGATTGTGCCACATGGGAAGAGAAAGAAGGAAATATGGAAGCAATTCAGGCTGTTTGTTTTCGCCATTGGATTGATTTTAGTGTTTCTTATACTTGATTCTGTGATATTTTCTGCTATTCACTATTTAAGTTTCCGTCGAACGAGCTACAGGTACGAATTAGCTTGGTTTGCAATTTTTCACCTATATATGTTACTTTGGGGATTGGATACACAACCAGCTATATTATTACTACTTTGTTTATTAATTATAGGAATTTAGTGGAGTCTAAAGTTGTTTCATATTTGGAGCTTTGATTATAATGAAGTTCAGAAAGCAAAGTAAAAAAACCACAGTTACATCAATATTGAATGTGATTTGTTTGCAATTTTGCCTTTTTTCCCTCAAGAACTAAGAAATACTACTTATTCTCTTTAGGTATTCCTGCTTGTAAATCTAGACCAATAAACATATCTATGTTATATTTCTTTCTTAATTTCATATATCATCTAACTTTTGTAATGATGAATGCATATTATGAAGGATGACAGACGGAGATTATTCAAGAAGAGACAGGAATTATTATGTATGGCCGACTCCTGTCTTTGGCTTCTTCATCATCTCTTACAAAGGTAGGTAGCCTTGATTTGACAACATACGACACTTTATTACTGTTCATAAGATGGTTCCTATCAGCATTTATGAACCAATCATACTATATGGTGGGGATATAGGCCATTCCCATTGGGCTTCTACTTATAATTGCTGTCTTTGATTTTGGTATAGAACCAATCATGCTCGGCATTGTACTGATAATGTATAAACCAGTATTCTTTTACAGAGTCACCTGGACTTAGAGAAAACCCCTTCTCCCTCATATCCGTACAAACTGTTGTATCTTTCTTTATGAACAGAATAATACCTGCAGATGGACAGTTTTTATTGTTGGAAGAGTCTGCCAGTCAGGTACCTGAATGGATACCTTGTGCCGACAAAACAAATATTGCTAATCAAGGTAACAAAACATAATCTTTTAGTTTTTCTGTTACTATTTATCTTGCTCCTGTACAATCTGATTTGTGCTTGTGCGAACTGCTACTGTACAATGTTGGTTGGCTTTTTCCAATTTATCATTAATGGATTAGTTGGTGCCTTTAATTATGGATTTATTATTTAGACTTATGGTGGTTGTTGTTTCTGCTTCAGAAGTAAATATTCTAACTTATCATTGGATGTACAACAGAGCAAGGGAAGAAGCATAATGGGTACATATTGATCAGTGCAAATGGTGGTTTGAATCAACAAAGAGTTGCTGTGAGAACTACACACAAAATTGATCCATTATTTTTTCTCACCTTTTCCCATCTTTTTTCCTTATCTGTAACGTCATATCTTTATATAACAGGTATGCAATGCGGTTGCAGCTGCATCTCTTCTGAACGCAACTCTAGTTCTGCCGAAGTTTCTCTATAGTAGCGTGTGGAAAGATACTAGGTTGGTTTTCTTCTTGTGAATTTCCAGTCATACATGCAAAAAACATTTTCATGAGGTGAGTAGCAAACTTTTTGAGTGGAATGTTAAAAGGGGAAAATTCTGTCTTAAACTAAACCTAACACAACTTAGCATGAGAGACTTTCGTGTTGCTTTGTTTTGGACTAAAATTTGAATTTCTAATTTTTATTTTCCTCTTTATTTTTTCCTCCCAGCCAGTTTGGTGAGATTTATCAGGAAGAGTATTTCTTGGAGTATTTGAAGAATGATGTACATATTGTTAAAGAATTGCCATCTCACCTCCAGGCCGTAGATGTTGAAGCAATTGGTAGCCAAGTAGGTAAAAAGCTATTGTTAAATAGATCTGAGCTTTGAAAGGGGTAAATAGACTGATTTCAGTTCTTTTGGGGGTCCAAATTGCAATTAATATTGTTGAGGTTACTGAGGTAAAAAAAATTTGGTTTCATGAACAAGACAAGCAAAAGAAATTTCTACATGTCTTTATTTTTCCTGTCTCTATGGCAGATAACTGATATGGAAATAATGAAAGAGGCTACACCTTCATATTACATAGATGTTATACTCCCCATACTTCAAAGAAATGGCATAGTTCATTTTCTTGGATTTGGCAATCGACTGGGCTTTGACCCTTTACCTCCTTATCTTCAGGTGAGAATCAAATGGCTTTTACTTGCGTGCAACATACCTAATATTTATTGTTATACTTTTATACTACGTCTGTACTTCCTTTGTTATAATTTTATAAGTACTATTATAAAATATCAACCTTTAGTTTGGCCATAATTTAGGACTAATAGATGCCTTTAAGTGCAAGTAGTTGTACCCAGAAAGGACGCTGCCAACCCCTTCGTACCTATCCACCTCCCTTAATTGTGTATTATTTAATTGTATAATAACCTAAACGTGTTTCCTATCTGCTTTAAAATAATGGGCAGCTTGTTATATGATTTACTAAAAGTTGCTTTAAAAAGGTTAGGCAGAGTTTTATATGAAGAAGAGAACAACCAAAAAGTAGTTCATTTGTGTAATTATACCACAACACTCCTCAATTGGTTCAAAGCACTATATCTAACAAACAGAAACCACTATGCCAAATAACATCCTAGTACTGGTTTTGACCTGTGATAAAACTAACCTTTTTTATTCCAAGCTTCATATGGCCCATTTGAAGCTTTTATGCTGAATGCTGATGTTTAAACCTGAACTACTCAAAAATAAATGCAAACAAAAAAAACAAGTGAAAGATGATCAATCAGATGGTAAGATATTGGGATATAGACAAAAATGCCAAATTGCTTCTTTGTATTTATTGTAGTAGAAGACATCATATATTCAATTTTGGAAAGTTATACTTCTCTCCTTTCTAATAACAGAGACTAAGGTGCAAGTGTAATTTCATGCATTGAATTTGTGCCAAAAATAAGAAAACTTGGCTCATTGTTGGTGCAACGCATCCGCAAGTACGAGTCAAAGTTAACAGAAATCGACAAACAATTATTTGGGAAATACATGCCAACTTATGAACCTGCAATTAGAAATAGGAGTGTAATAAGGCCGGTTAAGTATCTAGCTCTGCACATGCGGTTTGAGGTGGATATGGTGGCATATTCTCTTTGCAATTTTGGAGGTGGACAGAGAGAGAGGCGGGAGTTGCAAATGTACCGGGAAGAGCACTTTCCAACTCTTATTGCGCGAACTCAAAACATGTAAGTCGAATTGCAATTATGTGTTGTTTGCTTAAAGGGCCATGGCATGGAATCAATTGAAGATCTCTTTGGTGTTTATTTTGGGTAGAAACTTATTTTTGGGCTCAATTAAGCATTTACAAAAGAAAGTAGTAATAAAAATTGCCCTACAACTGTTGAATACAAGGAAAGCCATTGCATTCCTTGGTAAATTACATCAGCAATAACTACAGCATTTCTAATGTTTATCAACCATATTTTGAAAATATTACGGAAATTGTTAAATTATAATGTGTTATAATGGCATTAAAGGATAATAACCAAGGGATAATTGAAAATTTCTCCAATCATGCAACCTAATTGGCAAATGTTGGTAATGTAGGGGAGGCAAGCATCCAATTTATAAAGGTTTTTTGTAAAATTTTAAACAAAGAAGAAAAGGAACTATTTCCTGTTATCTTCTTGTTCTGTTTCTCTGATTTCTCACTTTACGGTTTCTCTTTTTTAACTTCTTCCTTTTCCCTTTTCATTTGGCTGGAAATACCACAGCTCCATTTCCTCAGAAGAGCTACGCATTTCCGGAAAGTGCCCCCTAACACCTGAAGAGGCCGCACTGATGTTGTCATCTTTAGGATATAAAAGTGAGACGTACATCTACCTAGCCGGTTCCCATATTTATGGTGGCTTATCTAGGTTGCAACCTTTCATGCAATTGTTCCCAAATGTAGTTACTAAAGAAGATCTTCTCTCTCCTGAAGAACTCCGGCCTTTCAAAAATTTCTCCTCGCAGGTACTGAAGTAACCAGTATTCTTTTTGTTCATGTGGGTACATGGGTTCATATACAGTATCAGGGGCAGATTTAGAGGGACTGGTAGGGGCCACAGCCATTCTATTGAGTTTGACACTGAAAGGTTAAAAGACAAGTGTTTCTTAATAGTTATATAAATTTATGAATTTATATATTATCGTATTCCCCAACTTGTTTGGGACTAAAGGCTTGGTTGTTGTTGTTATATATTATCGTGTTCTTAGTGACCTCGAGTCTACAGCTGTAGGCATATGCACAATTATTGTCATTTTACAGAGGTTATATGATATTATGACATTTTACTGGTAAGCATGGTTGGTGAGTACCTATTTCAGCTAAATTGGTTGGTGGGTACCTACTTCAATTGATCTAAATTGGTTGGTGGGTGCCTATTTCAGCTAGCAGCTCTGGACTTCATTGCATGTGCATCCTCTGATGTGTTTGCTATGACCGACTCTGGAAGTCAGTTGTCATCCCTGGTAACGGGCTACAGGATTTATCACGGCCAGGGTCAAGCCCCAACCCTTAGACCCAATAAGAAGAGATTTGCGAGGATTCTGACGGATCATGCTGCCATTGATTGGGGTGAATTCCAGAGAAGAGTAAGAAATATGATTGAAGAGAACCAACGGGTGACCCCACGTGGCAGAGGCAGAAGTGTGTATAGGTTGCCTAGAACACCTGGTTGCATGTGCAAGGGTAGTTAGCACTTTAGCATACATCTTTGTTTATAAAAAAGTAAAAAAATACTTCTAGGGTCCATTTTTTGTTGTTCTTGATAGGAAATCAGCTTACTATGTAGATTCATTGGGGTAAATTATAGCAAAGGACGAGAATTATAGTATTATACTGCTAATGCCAAATTGATTGTTGCAACTTACAAGATTTGATAATTTTCTTAATAGAAAACTAGTATTGTGCCCGTGCGTTGCAATGGAAACATATCATAAGTAAACAAAAAAAATTATACAAAATAATATATTTTTTAGCAAAAAAATTTAGACTAAATAACAAATAATATTTCTTAAATGACATGTACATGTAAATAATATTTTTTAAATGACATATATGTTTTTTTTATCTTTTTGATATATTTTATAAAAAAATCTCATACAAAATGACATATGAAATGACAAATAAGATTCTTTAATTGATATAAAAAAATAAAAATAAATAAAAACATGACCAATTAATTATCAATCAATTAAAAACACTCCTTAAATGACATTTAAAAAATAGAAAGAAATCAGGATCAATCAGAAAGATAATACAATTTGCATGTAGTAAGTACGTGTGGAACTAAATTTGGACTTCCACGCGTAAAAAACATAAAAAAGATGCATAGAATCAGAAAAAGGAAGAGTATTTGATTAGAGGGCTGATATTCAATCTGAAATTTCATATTTTAATCATAGTCGTTGGCGGATCAGGACATCTACATACTTAATATAAGAATGGAGATGTTGCAACTTGACGATTATTCAACACAACGAAAAGAGGAGGAGGATTTGAATGAAATGACATATTTGTCAATTTAATTTTTAAAATCTTCATTCTTATATTAAGCATGCTTCGATCCACCAATGATTTTCTGATAAATTTTCGGATTGAATATCAGTTCTCTTATTAAATATTTTGATTCTATGCATCTTTTTATGTGTTTTTACGTGTAGAATAAATTTATTTAGACACGTGCTCGACATTGCAAATTGTATTATCTTTATGATTGGTCCTAATTACTTTTTTATCTTTTAAAAGTCATTTAAGATATTTTTGAATTGATTGATAATTGACTAATTATGCCTTCATTTCTTTCTATTTTTTATATCATTTAAGCAATTTTATTTGTCATTTAATATGACATTTTGTATAAGATTTATCTATGAAAATATGTGAAACAGATAAAAAAATATTTCATTTAGGGAATGTTATTGTCATTTAGTCTCAATTTTTTTTTATGAAAATTTGTCATTTTGTATGAGATTTTTATTTATTCTCTTATAATATGTCCCGTTGCAATGCATGGATACGATACTAATAATTACATAAAAAAGTTAAATAAATTTAAGAGATATTTAAAAAAATGTTTTTTTAGAATATTGAATATTATGGTGCTTTATGAAAATATTAGCTATTTTAAAAGTTTACTTTAGTACGCTAGAATTTTTTTTCTTTTCTTTAAAGAGAAAATAAAAGTTTACCATTTTAAATTTCAATGTTTATAAGAAAATTATTTAAATTTTAAACTCACGACCTTTTACACAGAAAAATATTATCTTATATTACTATATTAAAGATTGATTCTTATTCTCTACTTATTTTCATTTGTCCAAAATCTAAATTACAAAGTTCAAAATGATCAAGTAGACATGGTAATGCTTATGAGCGTTATTGGTCAATGATAAGAATTTATTTATAGATGTAGTTATCCAGAAATAAGGGGGCATTTTATGGACATCGATCAAAATCGGTCTCGATTGACTTTAAAAGCTTAACTCAAAAACCTCTCTGATTGACTTCAAACGACGCATCTAAACTATTGAAACCGATTTACTTCATGAGTGATGCATTTACATGTCAAATTTTTAAATTTTTGAACTAATTTAGTATAAAGTCAAGCGGTAAAAAAAAGATGATTTATAAGTTAATTTTAATGAGTTCATTTTTCATCATTTTTTTACCGCTAGACTTTATACTAAACTAGTTCTAAAAATTATAAATTTAACATGTAAATACATCACTCGTAAAGTAAATAGGTTTCAACTGTTTGGATGTGTAGTTTGAAGCCAATCCGATAGATTTTTTAGTTAAGCTTACAATGAGACTTGGTGATCAAGAACACCCTAGTTCTACTCGTTTGTTTACACATAAGTTGCATTATTTTGTCAAGTTTATAACAATCAATAGAATAAAAATTGGCACTTCGTCCAACCTATATTGGATTTATAAATTAATATAATTGTTTGACTTTTGAATCACAAACTTAGCACAGATGATGGTAAATCTTCTCTCTTTAGATTATATTCAATTTGTGTAGTTGATACCTTAAAAGAAATGAATGCCAAGATTAATGAGAGCTTTTATTTGTTAAAAAAAAAACAAAACATTTGCTTGGTTCCTTGAATATATTAAGATCAACCATTTAAAATTTTATTTTAAACTTCAATCAATTTTGAGGTTAAACTCATGTTGATAAGTTTACATTCATACTAGTTTTATTCTAATTTTACGGGTGACACTTGGCAAGCATATATTAAGAAGAGAGGGTTCAAATGCCTTCATTTTTTGTGCCTCCACCATGCCTTTATTTTTAAAAACTTTAATAACTCAAAATTTAAAATTTAAAAATTAAAATAAAATCATTAGATATGATCTATGTTATTCTCTCCATATGCTCATAAAAATTATCACATTTTAATTTTGTTTTTATGTGAATCAATAAATTGAAAAATTAACGTTTAAAAATTATCTACATTAGTACACCTTCTATAAGCTCTTGATGACAATCAAATAAAATTGAAATGTCATAATTTTTTATATGTGCATAGATAAAATAATATAGATCATATTCAACTGTTTTATTTTGACTTTTAAGTTTTAATTTTGAGTTATTAAAATTTTTAAAAATAAAAGCATGGTGGAGGCACATAAAATGCCTCCATTTGAAACCCCTCTATTAATAATAGAGAATTGAATTAGAAAATAATAGATTTTTGACTTTTAAGTTTTAAATTTTGAGTTTTTAAAGTTTTTAAAAATAAAGGCATAGTGAAGGCACATAAAATGGAGGCATTTGAATTCTCTCTATTAATAATAGAGAATTGAATTAGAAAATAATAGATTTACTTCTTTGGTATTGTAGAGGAGGATGTGATCAAATTGAAAACCGCCTGGTGTTGACGCGCATCTGAAAGATATCAGTATTTGAATAACAACAACTTGATTTTGAATATGAACAAATCAGACTGTGATTGGACCTCTAAACGTTTATATGATGGTGATATTATTGAGCTACAACCAAAATCAGACTGTGATTGGACCTCTAAACGTTTATATGATGGTGATATTATTGAGCTACAACCAAAAAATTCAAGGATAATTCTGAGGAAAACCCTTGACCGTTTCATTGCTTGGTCCTGTGTTGTTCTTCAAGGCTTGAATTTTTCCCTCAGAATGAATTTGAAGCACTACTATTTTTCTGGCAATTTTTTTTATGAGCGTTATTTTCAATTTAAGCAAAGGTTGTGATTTGTGAACCCCCATCTATAGTTTTTTTTTGATAAAGAAGCATAATGCCCTTCCATTGTATAAAAGAAAGAAACAGTACAATGTTCGAATGTAAAAAATGACAACAAAATGTAAACTACTCAGAAAAAATTCAAAGCCTGTAATGGTCTCAGTAGCACACCTGACTTCCTTAATTAGATACTAGACTCCAAAACTGACCCATCAAGAAGCAGTACCAAAATTTCAGTCGTATTTATTGAAACCCCATCTAGAATTAAGGTGGAATCGCCAACAATTGCTCTCTTGACCAAACTAGTCACTGCTTTCAATTTGGTATTTGCCACCTTTGACTTTGACTAAAACACGATGTACCATCAGCACTACTGATCAGATCGGAATTCATATGCCTAAGTTAACTCAAATTTTAATATTAGATTCGGACCATCCGATCTGATTTAGCACGAATATTAATAGCCCGTATTATGATCGAACGGTCCATTTCTAAACTCTAAATTTGAGTTACTTCAGAGGATCCGGCGAAGGACAATCAGGTATAAGATCGGATCGGTTGGGCATTATTTCCGCATTAGTTATATACACAGCCATTTTGATATGTGAGACTTGAACAGTGTTTCCCCACTTGTCAGTGTAACTGGTGTAAATGTTGTTTGTCTACCTAACAAAATTCTCAGAACGACCAAACACCAAACAGCCAGACCCGGAGGTTCAGAGATTTTGATGTCATGTGCCGCTTCATTTGTAGCGTTTTGTATAACAACGATTGAAATATGTTGTTTAACGAGATCCTCATAAGCAGTTTTTTTTTCCTCTTAGAATCAAATTGTGTTGATTTTCTCCTCTCTCTCTGTACTAGTTTAATTTCAAATATAATTCCACTTGATATTTTTGTAAATATATTTGATCTTCTAATTCTGAAATTGATTGATGTCGCATAAATTTAAGTTTTATTTGTTAATGGCCTTGCTGATGCCCCGGGGCGCTAGAAGCTACTAGCTCGCCACATGATGGTCACATAATGATTGGCACGGTGAATCAGTACTTCAAAGGGGCCGCCGCCAGAAATCGCTTCCTCTGAGATATCTCATATTTTGCGTGACTTTTTGGAATATCTCAAGCGTTTAATACGTTCTGCACGGATCTCAAAGCTAAAATAATACTGGCCCCTGCGCTATCCCCGAATAGGCACCGGACACGTCGGTCACGCAAAATATGAGATATCTCAGAGGATACGCACTCCCGTCGTCAATCGCTTTGTTTGGGGCTTTGGGCGATGTGACCATTGACCAGCGTGGCGGAGCTGGATCCGAATCTGCTGCGATCCTTTACATATGAATAATATCCTGAAATTCCTGCTTTTCTCAATCTAGCTGTCGAATTGTTTCGAGATGCGTGCACAGAAAACTAACTGTTTCGAAATGCGTGTACAGAAAGTTGAACGGCTGGATTCAGAAAAGCAGAAATTTCAGAGTTACTGCTTCCTGAACTTCTGATTGCAGCAGATTTATTTCGGCGGAGCTAACCCAACCCTTTCCTAGACTATATTACTACCACATATAGTTCCATCGAAGATCCCTCTTGCAGTCCCTCTCTCGCTTGCCTCTCTTTCTCTCTCTCAAACCTAGACCTAAAGCAAAACTTGGGAAAGAGAAAAAGGGTGTGAAGAAATGGCGGATGCGAAGCAACAACAGTTGAAAAGCCCAGTCGGCGTGTGGCCCACCGTCAAGCCCTTCGTCAATGGCGGAGCCTCTGGGATGCTCGCCACTTGCGTCATTCAGCCAATCGATATGATCAAGGTAGCTATCGTTTTTCTCGCTGATCAAAGATCTCTCTTCCCTTGGTTGGTTGGATCGATTGGATCTGTTGGATCGTGGTTTGATTTGTTTGAAATTGGTTTGGTAGGTGAGGATCCAATTAGGTCAGGGATCTGCCGTTCAGGTCTCGAAGAACATGCTTGCTAATGAGGGTATCGGAGCTTTCTACAAGGTATCGTGTCCTTCTATGCTAAGATTGTCGTTGAATTGAACTGACTTTTGATACAAATTGCATTTATATCTTCAATGATTTGGATGGTAGCAGACACTTTTACGTGTTCTCCAATTGGCAAGGTTTTTGTACTTGTTTACAACTGTTGCATGCTAGATTGAAGTATCATTTCAATTGTGTATGAGATCTTGACAATGACATCCTTTGATATGAAGATTTCCACTCGTGAGCCCTATTTCGTTCTTTAATAGAAAAATGAAGTTTCAAGTCTACCTTCTGTCATAGTTTCTTTATAACTAGCTTAATTAAATTGCAGGAGGTTTGAAAATTAATTTAATGCTTCTATTTTTTGTGATAAAATCAAACTAGTGAATAATTTGTATGCCAGTTGAAATGTTCAACATTTTCCACAGATGGTCTTTATTATATATGTTGGTATTCATAAATGGTTGCTTTTTTATTCCTTATTATGTTACATATATTGAAACATTGTGCAGGGTCTATCGGCTGGTTTGTTAAGGCAAGCCACCTATACAACTGCTAGACTGGGATCTTTCAGGTATTTATCTTCCTTCTTCTTTGGAAGTTCTCTAGATTGCCTGTAGAAAAAATAGATTCTGTGATCAAGCATGTATGTTTACTAGACTCACCTCCCCAACTCTCAAGCAATCACTCTACCGGCCAAAAGAGACATTCATGATCACCAAATGAACTGGACAAGCCTTTTCTTTTCTTTTATAGGAGTAGACATAAATGACAAGGAAACATTGGGTTTATTGGAATTGTGTTTGTATGATGTGGTCTTTTAATCCAACATCATTTAGGTTCATGCTTGATTTGAGTTCCTTTACTTTGAATTCTTTTTTGGGAAAATTTTGTATTTGGTCCTTGCACGTTTACAAATCAACTTGGTCCTTAAACTTTCATCTGCACCAATTGGCTTTTGTACCTTTCTTTGCATAAAGTTGGTCCTTGAACATCGAAAAAGAAAATGCAGTCCTCAAATTTCTGGAAGGAATAGAACAAAATGGGTCCCTGAACTTTATTTTGCACCAAATTGGTCCTTGCAGAAACAAATTAGTTCTCATAATTCTCTTAAAATTTAAGACAGACTCTTTTCTCTGAAAAAAGTCCCAAGGACCAATTCGGCGCAGATGAGATTTAAGGGGACTACCTTTTTTCCGAAGTTCAAGGACTTGATTCTTTTTCAAAATTTAAAGGACTGATTCTGCAAATGAATGTCTATGGACTGTTGATTTTCTTCTTGTAATGAGTTTGGAGAAACCTGATTATTCCCTACTAGTTGGTTAAGGTGTTATGAGAGGATGATTCTACGAGTAACCGTCACATGTAGGGTGTGTTAACAATAGAAAGCTAGAAATGTGGCCATTTCTCTAGTTTATCTTTTGTATGATTGGTTGGTCAAGAGATATTTTTTTTAATAAGCAGCATAGCTGCCATTCTATTAACAAAAACTTCTTGTTACAGAACATTAGATCAGAATAAATGATAAACGACCCAGTAAATTCAGAAATAAAGATGGATGCTCAATGCCCTTTGAACTGTTGATCTCAGCAAGAGGGAGGATAATTGTTTTTTTAAAGCTGATTAATGGCTTGCTCTTTTTCTTAGGGTTTTGACAAACAAGGCAATAGAGGCCAATGACGGCAAGCCACTTCCCCTACTCCAGAAGGCTGCAATTGGGCTAACAGCTGGCGCTATTGGTGCCTCTGTAGGCAGCCCAGCTGATCTGGCACTGATCAGGATGCAAGCTGATGCAACTCTTCCTGCTGCCCAGCGACGTCATTACAAGAATGCCTTCCATGCATTATATCGTATTTCTGCTGATGAAGGTGTCTTGGCCCTTTGGAAGGGTGCAGGCCCCACTGTTGTCAGGGCCATGGCACTTAACATGGGTATGCTCGCATCGTATGATCAGAGTGTTGAACTGTTCAGAGATTCTCTTGGATTTGGAGAAATCCCCACTGTAATTGGTAAGCATATCAGTCTAATTAGTTAATAAAACAGATATCATGTTATAAAACAACAGTGAAGTTCCATCCAGCATTGTTACTTTCGGAAAATTATACGAAACCAACAGTTCATGTGAAGTCATTGCTATAGTAATTTTGTGTACAAGAAGTAACTCGTGGCACTTAAAAAAATTGTCCACATACTTAATATGAAGCTGCTTCCAATCTGCTAAGTATGACGTAATGTAGCAGAATAATATTTTACCATAAGATTTAATTGAAAGCTGACTTGTGTAAATAATTTTCCTATATATTCGAGTTAATTTCCAGTCTTCCAGATTGCTGAACCACAAAAAGAAGATAAGATACTGGATGTGGGTTTCCATTTAGGTCCATAACTTGTGTACCAGAGACTTGACTTTGAAAGTATCTTTATATTTGTAGGTGCCAGTGCTATATCGGGTTTCTTTGCATCAGCATGCAGTTTGCCATTCGACTATGTCAAGACCCAGATCCAGAAGATGCAGCCTGATGCCAATGGTAAATACCCATACACCGGGTCTCTAGACTGTGCCATGAAGACCTTGAAAAGTGGTGGTCCATTTAAGTTCTACACTGGTTTCCCTGTGTACTGCATCAGGATTGCTCCTCATGTCATGGTAATTCCACTCGTGTTGAATTTAGATTTCCAATATAGTTTTAAAGCAAGGATAGTTTGTTGCTTGGTAATATGTAGGATAAATATTTAGGACCCAAATAAGCCGGGCAAGAGCCACCCTTTGGCTGGGTAGGGCACTTGCTCTGCCTCTGGAATTAAGCATCAGTTAGGCAATTTGATGCTCGTCTTACTGAAACTGACTGGTACGAAATGATGTATAGTTACGTAATCTTTGATTGCTGGTGCTTAAAGGGCTTTACCCGTGAGATGGTACTTGTATAACACCGGTTTTGTTATTGTTGCAAAAAGTTCAAAATTATTTAGTTTGTGAAAGATGATCTTTTTTTTCAATTTTGGTCCAACAAACAATTTCTCCGCCTTATTTTGACATACCATGGACTTTAGATAAACGTTGTTTTGTTTTACCAGTTGGTATGTGATAGATGACGAGCAATATATCATACATTATTTTTTTAATAGGTTACTCGGGAAAAGAAAAATCATTGTGTATAATTGTTGTTTAGAATTAGTTTTTGAGTGGGACAATTACGGGAGGGTAACATTTACAATTTACAGTTACAAATTTTATTTTGTGGACAACTAAAGACATTGCATAACTCATTTATGTTATGTGTTTTGTGTGAATAACCTATTTTCTTGTCATTTCATTCTTAGAAGAAAATTCCTCTTACGTCCTAATAGAATATTTGGTATGTATGGATTGCTGTTTTCCGTTCTGCACTTTTGAAGGCACTTAATTGATTTTTTTTTTTTTTCGTTTTGCAGATGACTTGGATATGTTTGAACCAACTTCAGAAGTTTGAGAAGACAATTGGGTTGTAAGAAAAGATTCAATCAAGAACCAAATACTGAGATGATTTTGGCTATACGGCTTTTCTAAACAAGTAGGCTGTTTTGTTTTAGATTATTACAATGCATAAATATAGGCATTTGAAATTGTTGTGCGTCATAATAATCAAGGAATCTCATCCTTTTCATTTTGTGGGAGCAAGTTCCCATGCAATTTTTTATCTGGGAGTAGCATGTCATTCGATTGGCTGGTGTGTATTATGCAACCGGGATTTTATTATCTTTTGTTGTTTCCGGAGAACTTGCCAAATGGATTTTTCATAAAGAATCGTTTTGAGCGGTGCTTTGTTCTTTTTTTTTTATCTTGGATGGGAAATGGCGATTTCCCTATTTTTTTGGTCAAATATCCTAGTACAGTACGAGGGGCATCGGACCTATTTTTAGGTTCCACGAGCATGATGACCGTCTGATCTAATTTAAGATTTGTGTGCACGAAATTGAAACATACATGCACGAAGTTTAAAGTGTTCTGCACGAATCTTAAAGCAAATTGACGGTGATTAAATCCATCGAACCAAAGTAGGTCCAATGCCCTCTCAACACATACAGTAGGTACTCGATTGCGTACTTGGTTTACTCCTGGAAGCGAGCGGCTCATCATAATATCAAGTGTCTTTTGTGCAGAAAAAAATCTTGCACCGATATTTTGTTCGTTAGCAAAGAAATTAAATCGATACTAACAACTTTGTATTATCAAAATTAAAATTTAAATAGTCAGTTGACTGAGTTACTCGAAAATGAAATTTCTGGTTAATGTAAAAATCTTTGGGCCGAAACAATTTACAGCAAGGGCCCAATCGGAACACCCGACCATTCTTGCAAACAACAATAATTTTTTCATTTTTTGCATTTTCTTTGAAGCTGACAATGTTTCCTTTTATTTTAGTAAAATTATTATTTTTGTCTTTGCCGAGACATGATCTCAGTGGTCCATCCTCGTTGTCTGTGGATGTTGATGTTATTGCTTTCGTACAATATAATATGTTGTTTCTCTTTACAAAAATCATGGGGAGGGGTTCAGAGCAGCTTTATTTGCTACATTTGTTTTGTTTTTCCCTATTGCTTTTTTATGAATCGGCTGGGCTCTGGGGCCCGTGGGGCAAACGCTTCGCAGCTGAATATTTTTCAGCTTAAAGCGGTGTCCTTTTTATTTGTTTTAAGCGTCTCTGATACCCCATTTTAGAGATATCGACAATCTTGTCAGAGACCCATAATATCTAGTTCTGTATACTCCTTTAGATAATCTCAATATAATAAGAAGAAATAGAACTAGAGTGTTCTTAATCAAGTTTCTCGGTAAAGTTAACTTCAAAAATTTTGGAATTGATTTCAAAAGATAAATTTAAAATGTTAGAATCAACCTACTCCATAAGTGATGCGTTTACATACAACAATTTTAAATTTTCGAATTAATTTAGTACAAAATTAAGCAATAAAAATATATTGAAAAATAAATACATCAAAATTAATTCATAAGTTTTATTTATGTTGTTTGATTTTTTACTAAATTAATTCAAAAATTTACAACTTTTGTATATAAATACTTCAATAGTGAAGTAAATCGATTATAATGATTTAAATTTATTATTTATAATTAAGCTCACTATAATAGCGATGTATACCCAGAAATCAGAATCAAGCCTCACTGGTGTTGGAAAAAAAAAATAGAATAATAATTTCGTGTTGAAGACATAGCAATGGCATGGAGCTTGTGTATGACAATAATGGATTCTTAGACCAGAGCATGACTAATACAAACTGCCAAAAACTGACTCCTTCGAGTCAGTCAATAGCCACTATCAATCTGTCAAATGTAAAACAACACCAGTTTGAGTTGACCGTATTGGGTAGGATTGGATAAGAATCGGATCCTGATCCGAACTGGTGCTAACATTCTCAACGAAACTTACATATTTCTTTTCATACATATTTATTTGAAAGAGGAGGGATCAAGTTACAACAAAGTTAGAACAACTATTTTTTTCATTTTCAAAGTCCAAATTGTCGATTCAAACCGTTCAACATGATTATCTAAATAAAATGTGCTTGCAGATCAAATTATATATTTTTTTGAATTTTTTATATTTATTAAGATTGGTACAAAATTCAATGATCTGAATATGACTATTTTTTGTAAAATACTTAATAAATAGTAAAAAAATTCAAAAAAATGTAAAATTTGATCTACAAGCACATTTTATTGTGGAGATCATTTTGAACGGTTTGGATCGACGATTGGGACTTTGAAAATGAAAAAAATGGTTGTTGCTAACTTTATTGTAACTCAAATTTGTTGTAACTTGATCCCTCGTCTATTTGAAAAGGTACTGTCTCCTATTCTCATATCCCCGTAAAATCTCCGTCTATAAAACTTTCTATTTTTACAAAATAAAAAAGGTTACTAAGGGACCCCGCGGATATATACTGTTTTTATAAAAATGGAAAGTTTACAGGATTAGCTTCATTAGTTTACAGGGACTTTGAGTTATATCCAAAAGAGAAAAGGTTATTAATTTGACCACGCGCTTTTAATGAGAGGATCACGCGCTTTCATGGGGGACCACGCGGATATATAACTGTTTTTGAGAATTCGCTACTAGTTCGACATCCACTGTTTATAGGTTTACTGCAAAAGGTTTGCAGGATTAGCTTCATTAGTTTACAGGGACTTTGAGTTATATCCAAAAGAGAAAAGATTACTAAGGGGAACCACGCGCTTTCATGAGGGGACCACGCATATATATAACTGTTTTTGAGAATTCGCTACTAGTTCGACATCCACTGTATTAGTTTATAGATTTACTGTAAAGATTTACATGATTAGTTTCATTAATTTACAGAGACTTTAGTTATATCCGGAAATTTTCCGAAGATTGGAGTCCGGAGACTATTAGCTGCTTCCTATTTATTTAACCCAGACAACTCGGAGTGAATAAATAAAGAAGTATCAATCTTTATTTACTAAAGTACTAATTTTTGACAAACAAAATTCAACATTCAACTGTTAAATGTCAATCTTTACATCGTTTAAGCTTTTTAAGTATTGATCAGTAACTTGCAGTTACCAATTCTTAATTTGTAAAATTTATAGATCATATAACAAATGTCTGTGAAATATTTCTAAGGTGCAAATAATTTTAAGGTGAGCTGTGCTGAATGAGTAAAATATTTTACTCATCCATCTAGGAAAAAAAAAAGAGGTAATGTAAAGATAGTGATTGTGGTGTTTGAAGTTTTAATGGCACCAACAGTTTATTAGTTGAGGAATTAAAAGTTGGAATCCAGATTCTGCTGCTTTTTTTTAGAAAAAAAATAAATTTTACTTTTCCGATTCTAACAATTTAAAATTTTTTATTCACATATTTCGATAAAAAAAAAATTTCATACTATAAATTTCAACGATTTTTAAATAGTTAAAATTGGAAAAACAGAACTCTATCTTTCTATGTGAAAAGAATTGAGGCCCAGCATAAAGATCAATTATGAAATCTTAGTAAAAGATTATACTGTTGAATAAAGTACACGCAATCAATAAATGCATTTTCCTCCAGTTGGATCAGTAACAACATGAGAGGGACCTACTGGAAGATTCCTACGAACAACTCACAAAATGACACAAACCAGCTCAAGACAAATACATAAATTAATTGCGTGATTGGATTGGACGCGTAGATAAAATCGTTTACTCATATCATATGACTCAGTTTCGTCTCAGAATTGAGAGCGAGAGCGAGAGCAGGATGTGTTCTTATTTTGTTCTTCTCTTGCGTGCTTGACCGGGTACAGTCTGTCTGGGGCTCTCTCTGGGACTGGGCTCCACAACCCAAAGTTAAAGCAGGGGCCCACCAACCGATGGCGACTTACTATTGTTGGTCGTAGAAGATAAGTAATTATGATTGCATGAAAATTCAAATCTCCATGTTTTGAAATCATAATTCAATGCATGACTTGAATTAATGCGGGTAGACCAAGTACGAAATCCATTTAATGAAATTCTTGGTTAATGAGTTGCATCGACATACTGCAATTAGTTCCGGGTCAGGTGCCGGAGAGTGGTAAAAACAGGATTCAAATAAGCTGAAATCTGAGATACATGAACAGTATTTCTGAAATTATGAATTCAGACGTTCAATTTTTTCTATGCACGCATCTCGAAACAGCTGGTTTTCTGTATATGTATCTCAAAACAGTTCAACAACTGGATTCGGAATTTCAGGGATTTCAGTATTACTGTTCATGCTTTTGGATTTCAGCAGATTTGGATCTGGTAAAAACGTGTTGTGTCGTGCCGTGCCACGACTAACATACCGTAACTGCCATGCCGTGATCAAGTGAACAGTCACACGTGCCGTGTCGTGACCAAAATTTTGAAGGTGGTCACGGCACGCGAGTCAAGCCATGCCTAAACGTGCTGGGCCCAAAGGTGACTGGTTACGTTTTAATTTATGTTAGTTTATTCAAGATTCACCATTTGATTAAGATCTAACAGTCCTAATTATAAGTAACTCGCATGACCACGTGTCGTGCTGTGTTGTGACCAGATCTTTCGCGTGACATACCGTGCCGTGTCAAATTTTCAAAAGATGACCACGACATGCGAATGGTAACGGCACGCGACACGCGAGTCACGGCACGTAACAGTCACACGTGCCGTGTCGTTTCGTGACGGAACCAGCTCCACCGTGCCATTTTTCTCATATACTGACAGTCTGTTTGCTCCTGATTAGTCTTCAAGACAAAACATTGATAGGTAGGGGTGAAAACGGATCGGATAATGATAAAATTATATTCGTATCCGTTTTTATTATACAGGTACAAATACAGATTAGATATTAAATTAGATACGGATTGGATATTCAATTTTTAATATTATTATTTATTAAAAACATATAAATATCATTAAAAATCCCCTGTTAACAGTTCCCATCGGCTGTCATTTGATTTAAATAGTGCTAGTTAGAATAATATGAAACAAGTGCTTATTTTGTTTAAATTGAAATAGTATAAATGTTATTTGAATTAATCCAAACATATGCACATTTTGTAAGAACATAATTCAAATAATATTTTTTATTATTCAGAATCGCAAAAAAAAAATCAGTATGTTTCTACTTTCTCACACTATTCATATTAGAATAATTTGTGTTGGATCCGAATCTGCTGAAATCCGAGATCGGTTACTGTTCATCCTGAAATCCCTGCAATCCGAATCCAGCCATCGAACTGTTCCGAAATCCGTGCAAGAAAAAACTAGCTGTTTCAAGATGCGTTCTCGAAAAACATTCGATGGCTGGATTCGGATTTCAGAGATTTCAGAGTTCTGTTCATTGGTTTCGGAATTTCAACTGATTTATTTCCATTTGTGTTATATTCTTCCACACGTTCCAAATAAATACATGCTTCTTAAGATCAAGATACTTATTCCGATCTTTTATTTGAGACATAAATTTGTAAAGTAATTTTATATGAATTATTAAGAAAAAAAAAAAATTAAGGATCATATTCAAACTCTGATTAATCCAAAAACCGCTATTTGAAATTCCGGCCAATCAATGTCGAGTGATAAATGCAATGCTCTCTAATTCGTGGTAAAACAGGTACCCCATATTTTGGTTTACTAACTTATATATTTAAAAAAAATCAAAGGCGAATAATTCTATTCCCAATTTGTTTTCGTATATGTAATTAATGGGAAAACAACTGTACACGGATGTCATTGATTTCACCTCAGTATCAGAAATTGACAACATTATTGGGTCCCACTCCACATAGCTTTACCCAGTAAAGGCAGTAACTGTAACTCATAATGATAAATTCATTCATACTTTCATATTCAAACCTTGATGTGATAGATTTTTCCGAACAATTCATGTTACAAATCTAAGTACATTCATGTTACAAATCTATGGACGTCAGTCAATTGTGCTTTAGAAATCTAATGCCTACAATTAAAGTGGAAAAAACGTGACGTGTCGTGCCTGACACGTCGTAACTTTGGTCTCGTGCCGTGTCATGCCGTGACTAAGTTAATTTTTCACGTGCCGTGCCGTGACCAAAATGTCACGGATTGTCACGGCACGTAAATGGTCACACCACGTGAGTCACACTGTGCCTAAACATGCCATGATCATACATGACTCGCGTGATTATTTAATCATAATTTAGGTTAGTTTATTTAAGATTCACCATTAAATCAATATCTAATGGTCCTAATTACATGTGACTCGCGTGACTACGCGTCGTGCCGTACCGTGACTAAATCTTTCACGTGCCGTGTCGTGTTGTGTCAAAGTTTCAAAAGATGAACACGGCACGCGAATGATCACGGCACGCAAATGGTCACACCGTGCCTAAATATGCCGTGATCATACATGACTCGCGTGACTATTTAATCATAATTTAGGTTAGTTTATTTAAGATTCACCATTAAATCAATATCTAATGGTCCTAATTACATGTGACTATGATATATAGTAGCCAGATACAAAATTATCCTCAATTTCTTTCAATTTATTTAGTTAAAAATCAACTTTTTAATTGCATCCATCTCATATTTTCTTATAAAAACATAATAATAAAGACCAAAAAGTTATATAAAAAATAAAACTTTTTCTTGTGATCAATAGCATTCTTACGGTAGTGCCACTTTGACAATAATTTGATAAGAAGTAAGGCTATGAAAGAACAAGACACCATAAGCCGAAATTTTTATTAATATCCAAAATTAATATTAAATTTCAATATCTACACCTTAATGCAGGAGAATTCGACAAAATGTTCAAACTGCAGATTTTATTCATAGTTATGGGCCAACTTTCCGTAATTTTTTTTTTTACGGTTTTAGCCTTTCCAAAACCGCAGATGAAAACCACGGTTCACAAAACCACGTAAATAATTCAAACAATTAGTCTTTAGTCTAGTGATAATTCAAACTTTTTTCATATGAGAAGTCGTAAATTTAAAATCCAAATGGAATTGTTGTGGACATAAGTGCCACATGCAAGTAGGGGTGTTCAAACGGTCGGTTCAGTTGAAACCGAACTAAAATAACCAAACCAAACTTTTTTTCGGTTTTAAAAAATAGAACCGAACCGAACTGATTAAACTTATAAACCAATTAAGAACCGAACCGAACAAACCAAAGTAAATTTCGGTTTGTTCGGTTCAAACCGAAGTAAATTTCGGTTTGTTTCGTTCAAACCGAAGTAAACCTATTGGTGCCATTATTAATGAAAATTACACATGTTCATACACAAGTTGTTCAATTCCATACAAAATATGTAAATGTTCTAAAATATTTAAACTAAAATGAAAGAAAGTAAGCATTGATTGAACCAAACAAAATATAAATCATACTTGAACCAATATAATTCAGTCGGTTCGGATTAATTAATCAGTTTTGAAAACTGTAAACCAAACCGATCCATTTAAACCGAAATAATTCAAAATTTCAACCGAACTGATCCATTTAAATCGAAAAACCAAACCATTTAAACTGAAATTTTTCAGTTCGGTCGAAAACCGAACGAACCGAACCGTTTGAACACCCTACTCGCAAGTCACGAACTAATGTTAAATTAAATTTGTACTAATATTAGAATATTTTTTGGATTTTGCTTTGATAAGAAAATTACTAATGATAAAACTTAAATCTTTAAAACAAGATAGCTTTATAGAAAAAGAAATTTGCATTTAGAAAAATCGTAGCCACGAATAGATATCTTTCAAATTTTTTTTTAAAATTAAACATCTATAATGGCAAACAATATGATTTATCACGATGTAATTTGTACAATGAAATATAAAAGGGTATTATTTTTTGTAAATTATATTATATTTTAAACAAATCAAACATTTTTTAGATGCACGTGAAAGTGATATTAGATCGCACTTAATAATTAAATTGTATTTTATTATTAAAATTTTGATTTTTTTTTCCTCGAGCTTTACAAAAAGGTGAATACTATTAAATTTATCTTGATATCATGGCAGTCTTTCGCCATCAAAAAATTGTTTTTGTGTAGTACTTTTTTTATCTTGTTTCTTTTGTATTTATCTTGTATTCCTTTCGTTCCATGTAGGTCCAAAATAGGGGATGCCTATGTGTCAGGACATAGGTCCGGTTCAAAGTTCAAACTTCGAATAGCCGAAAGTAACAACGCGATTTGAAAAAGGCAAATCAAAGAAAACCTAAATGAGAACGAAATATATAGGTGAAACAAACCGAAATGTGTATTTCTAGTACAGTTAATAAATAAATAAATCAAATAGCTACCGTTTTGAGAATTTCGAAACTTAACATGGCCGTACCGGTATTCTGCGGACCCATTTCAAAGGGACCGCACAATAATAGTACGGACCCTTTTAAGAGTCCGCACAATGCCGGTGCGGACCCATAATCCGCATAGTCCACAATGCCTTTTAAGGATCCGCATTGGCATTGTGCGGTCTCTCTAAAATGAGTCCGCACAATGCCAGTGCTGCCGTGATAAGTTTTGAAATTTAAAAAAAGAATGGTTATTTGGTTTATTATTTTTTGAACCGTGCTATAAATAAAAATTAAATAAAAATTTCGGTGAAACAAATCCAACCAAAATAGAAAAAAAAAAAAAAAAAAAAAAGACGGAGCAGATTAGGTGAGATGCTGCTAATCACCAAGTTGCTTCCAACAAGAACACAAAATCTTTCTCATTCCTTTGCATCTACCTCTCAACTCTCAACCTCTCCCACTACTTTCTCCTATCTCCTACTCTTAAAAAAACCCAAAAAAAACTTTTATGATTTCCAAAGTCCAAACTACTCAAATTTCACGCCGAAAAGTTAAATTTGTAAAAAGGCGATTAGCGACTGAGATTCTCTGACCCACTTCATTTTCCAAATACAGACCAAAACTGCTCTCCTTTCTGCTCCACTATGTTTTGTCACCTTCCTTTTTTGTAG
>JAJGRW010001151.1:313640-354690 GCA_025461045.1 Carex parvula | reverse complement strand
CTAATTTTAGATTTATGTTAAATTAAGGTGTAATTTTCCCAGAAAATAAATTTTGGAAGTTTTGAAACTTTACAAAAATACATAATACATTGATAATCATAATACGGCTTCAACAGAAACCCCCTCTAGCTAGAACGGACTCTGTTGCTTTTCTGAGAGAAAAGCAGGGTCTGCTTTTCTATCTCAACCATTCAAAATCGTTGAGATCTGTGCATAAAAAGTTATTTTATCGAGATACGTGAATACAAAATTTTGAATGGTTAAGATCAGAAAAGCAGAATACTGCTTTCTCTAAAAAAAAGCAGCAGAGCCTTATCCCATCTAGCTAGGAGAATTTTTATTAATAGAAAATATTAAAATGATATTGAAAAAGAAAAAGAATACTTTCAATTTTTTATGCATAGAAGGATATGTAGTATTTATTTCGGTTTTAAACTTTGAACTTGTAAAATTTATACATATCCAAACCTTTTTTCCAGTTGCCATGGCTTCACATAATGGAGCCACAAAGTTTGAACATATAACAATTTTACAGTCTAAATTTTAAACTGAAATAAATACTACATGTTTTTCTATGCATAAAAAATTGAAAGGTACTCTTTCTCTTTATCAAAAAATTAAAATAATATTTCAATGAATAAACAATTCTCTCCAGCAGAATAATGTCAGGCATTAACGGTGCCTAACTTTAATTATAAAAAGAGATTGAAGAGTAAGATCAAATTACATACCACTTGCATTATATTTTTCCACTAGCTTACTCACCACTGAGTCAATAACTCATTAATTAATTAGTTCATGTAGTGGTTATACAGACATCCATTGTTTAATATTATTGTTGTAAATAGTTTATTTTATTTTATTATTGTGGTACTTGGTTTTGGATCGATGATGTAGTGTGTAGGTGGGGTACTAAGTGTATGAGATTGATAGTGTGTAGGTGGGATATACTAAGTGTATGGGTTGAAATGGAATATCAAGTGTCAGGCTGGGTTTAAAATATCAAGTGTCGAGACTAGTATATGATATGCTATAATATATAGTTTGATTACTCTTCGCTTATGTACTTCATATTAATGTTTATATTCTTGGTGATCTTGTCCATTTTTAAATGTTTCTTGTCCCATCTAATTGCAAAGATATTGATGTTCTATTGTATATGCTACTATTATAATTAGCTATTACCTACCGAACACTTGGAAAGGTCAAATTAATTTTCTAATTTTTTTTTTCTCAATTTGACTCCCGTTTTGTGAGTTACCTAATATTTCCTTAATTTATATAGAGGGGGAATTCAATTACATGATTATTTTTATGGTGACACTATCTTGACACCATAGGTTTATAAGTCATTTTTGTATTTCAAAGTTCAAAAATTGATCCGGATCGTTCAACATGATCTCCATATTAAATGTTCTTGGAGACCAAATTTTACATTTTTTGGAAAAATTTTAGTATTTATTATGATGTGTACAACATTGTTATATAATCGGAGCTATTGAAAACAACGATTTTTTAAAAAATTCAAATAAATAGTAAGCAAAATGGTGTTGTAAGATGTTGTCACGATAAAATATTATAATGAATTCCTCCTTCATTTATATAACCTGAATCTTGATTTCATATATTCCAAATACTAAAAAACTAATAAATCAATTATTAAAGGTTGTTCACGACATTTTCAATGCAATGTTTTTTTGGAAAATTTGAACCATTTCGATTCTAATTTTCTTGGTTCAACCTAATTTCTGAGCTGTTTATTATTTGTCTAATGTTCATCTTTTGAAAAACATGAACCTATTTCGTGTTACTTGATATTATAATCATATGGCATGATACTAAAGCATATTATTATTATTATTATTATTATTATTGTTATTATTGTTATATTATTATTTACTAACTATGGAGTCCAAACATATATTGTTAAAATTAGGATGAATTCAGACTCCATCGCCATCGGCCTCTCTTTGTCAGTTTCAATGTTATAATATCCTTTTTATTAAGAGCGAAAAGTGACAAGATCCATCTTTGATAAGAGAACGGAGTAGGTCCGATGTCCATCGGACCTACTTTTAGGTTCAACGAGCATGATGACCGTCCGATCTAATTTAAGACTTGTGCGCACGAAAATTGAAACAGACACACACGAAGTTTAAAGCGTTCCGTACGAATCTTAAAGCAAATCGACAATGATTAAACCCATCGAACCAGTGGACCTACTCTCAAGTGCTTTGCTATTAATGCTGAACAAAGCTAGCTTATACAATTAATACGGCTAATATATTTAGATTAATACGGCTAATATATTTATGATTCTATCCAAGTTTTTCTTTAATATTTTTTTAAGTAAAGGTTGAAGGTGAAGTCACCCAACTATTTAATATTTATAAACGATTGTCTCTTTCGGATTTCGAACTTGCGACTTCTTCACACGGAGAGTATTATCTTTGCTACTAGATCAAAGGTTGGTTCTCAATATTTTTTTTTATGGGATATTGCACAAAACAATAAAAAAGATAACATTAACTACAATATATTACTTTTAGTGTATTTTTCTTTAGGCTCTGATAAAAACAAGAAGAAAAAGATCCATGTTTCAGTTTCATCATGTAGATTTCATTTTAAAATTTTATTGTAAAAAAATATTTAATGGCAAGTTGTGGCAATTGAACCCTTCTTATTTCTATTTCACCCAAAAATTTATTGATTATGACCGGAATAGATAACATGATCATCAAACCCTTCGCTCATGGAGAGCAGCTTGGATCCGATGCCCATCGAACTCAAATTTGGGTTCTGATGGGTTTAGGGACCGATCCACTTTAAGATTAGTGTACACGAATTTTAAAGCATACACGAAAGTTGCGGGCGTGAATCTTAAAGCAGATTGGACAGTCATCGAACCCATCGAACTCACTTTAAGTCCGATGGACATCAGAGCCAAGCTGGTCCCTAGCTCATGTGTTGTTAATTCACATCAAAATTGGAAAATTAAGAATTGTGGCCAATGCAAGCCGGTTGCAAATGAAGCTCTTCGTACCGGAAATTTGTGCTAAGTGGCCAAAACTTTTTTGTTGCTATAAAGGAGCAATGATTGCATAACTGAAAGGCTCAAATATTGGTACCATGCATATCGTCACGTAAGAAATTGGGAACTTTGTTTGTTTCGGCGCAATGGCAATCTATGCTGTACTCAACTAGTAGCAAAGTCAACAACTGCCCCTTTAATTTCGTTGCATGATTCCAGCTGGATGTGACAACAACTGCCATCTGTATGCCTCCATCAAATGGCTATTTTCTTGACAAGTGTGTGAATTATACACCGTATCTTCATTTGAGAAATGTAGATTGATAGAGATATAATAATCATATAAACCTTATCCGGTGTGCATTATATTTTTATTACTACTAATTGATTGATGTCACCCAAAACTATCAAAACTTACATGAATCTTTTTATTTTATTTTATTTTATACGTCGCAAAATTTCTTATAATGATTCATTCATAAAAAACAAATTATATATTATGTGGAAGCTTACCTCTTATCAATATTATAATATTTTTATAACAATATTATATAGGCATTACACTGTGCATGTGCTTGAAATAAAAAATTTAGAATTAAACAACCACACAAAGTTAAAAACTACTATTTTGTTTTTTGGGGATGAAATTAAATGCTCCATTTTTTCTAACTTACTCGATAAATTTCAAGAGTGCCAGAAGCCTAGAGAAAAAAGGCCCAAAAATATTTGAACCTGCTCAGTGCTTTGAAAGTGACAGACAAAATCAAGGCAACTGAGAAGATTTGAAAATAATCTGCTTTTGCTAACAGCGTCTCTCTTTCTGCATGAAATGCCTTTGTCTTTGTGTGTCTATCTTTCCACTTTCTTTTCTTTATTGAATTTGCCAGTAGAGATTATAGATGAACATCAAAACTGCAATATAAACCTACTCCAGTTAATACAAGCTATGCATACGACTGTCGTTAGTTGTGAAATTCTCTTATAAATATTTCAAATCAAGAAACTTAAAACAAGTTATAGAGGAGGGCCTGCTCATTTTGGACCATTCGTTAGAAACTATGTTACAGTAAAATTAGGCCCGTTTTCGGGCCTAAATTCCTTGACAAAAGAAAACTAAAGAAGTAACGAACACCCGAAGAACCATGGTTTGTGCTGAAGCATCTATGATTTGTATTTTTGGACTGTTACCAAGATCCAAAATGGCAGTCCTTTGTTAAGCAGCCTCCATCACCCGAGCACTATATTTGTAGTCGGCATACACTCACTCACACTCACAAAACACACGCACGCACGCATCTGAATCTGTATTTTAAGTTCAACAACCATGCTAGCAAACTAAACTGCTGTACCTACCAGATCCACATTGACAAAGACAACAACCTCATCAACTATTCACAACAATTTGAAATGGTTCAGAATCGGGCAAGTACTCAAGTTGGAACAAGCAACTTACTCTGGTAAAATTTAATAAAAAATAAAAAAAAACTTACTCTGGTAAATGAACACGGTGAGGTCCTGTATGTTATTGATATTGGATGTGGTAGAATTAGAGTGGAAAAAACGTGCCGTGCCGTGACTAACACACCGTGACTTGGTCTCGTGCCGTGCCGTAACCAAAATGTCAAGGAATGGGCACAGCACGCGAATGGTCACGGCACGTAACTGACACGCGTGCCGTGCCTTTCCTGTGACGGAGCCGGCTCCGCCGTGCCATTTTTTCCACTCTAGGTAGAAAGCATTAAAAGCACGTGCTAGTTGTCACAACTTACAACCACAATTCAAAAAAAATAATATCAAATAAAAAGAAAACAACAGTCCTTTTTGTCATAAATTGTCTGCCAACTTCACTGCAATCACAGACTTCCTTTATTTAAAACTCATCACCTCAATTACACTGAGAGTCTCCTTAAGTGAAACAATACACTTGATATATCAAACAAATTTTATAAAGGCAGCCTAAAGCTCAAGAAAGTTGTCATACAAAATCTGTGAGGTTCTAAAGAGAGAACAATAGACAAAGAATATGAACTGATCCTACCCAGAAGAGTATTCAAAATTGAAAGCAACATAGCTACTTCCCCATTTTTTAACAAGCAATAATTAGCTTAAGGTTATTGCCACATGTTGCATTCTTAAAATATTATTTGACTTGAAGCTTGTAGTGGTCAGCAGCAGCATTGAGAGACTGTATTGTCACAGGGAATCCAGGTCCCATCTGGTAAGAGAAATTAAATTGTTACAGCATAAACAAGACACTGCATTTGAAACTGAGTAAATACCAACTAGTACAGAAAAGATGTAGATGATTTTGCGGCCAGAAAATGAGATGGAAAAACAGGATAACAATTAATTAAGTAAAAACATTTTACTCACCGTGCTGCTTAGTGTAAAATTCTTCACATAACCCGCATATTTAGAAGCTACAAGCAAAGTAAAAGGAGTATAGACAGTTATTACTAAGCAATAAAATACAAGTCAAACACACAAAAGAAGCAAAAGACAATGTAAAGGTTACTTACTCTTCTTTAAGCCAGCAGGCTTTGCAAGCAAAAGGGCATTAACGAAAGCTCCTATATTTTCACGCAAAACTTCAGCAGAGAAATTCACCTTCCATAGGAAAGAACAAAAATTATGCAATTATAGAAGCATATAATTTCATTACAAAAGAAGATGGTCCAACCAATAAAAACGGAAGTATCTTTAATAGTTAATACTCATCCCCTCACTGCTTAAGTTTCTTTGTCATTCTAAACAACAAAAAGGAAGGGTGTGGGTGTCAAAGAAATGTTTACCTTCCCAAGGCCAACATGAACAATGGCAGTCTTGTCAATTTTAAAGTCAATTCGGCCACTCTTTGCAGCTTTCACAGCATTAGAAACATCACTAGTCACAGACCCTAGCTATTACATGTTAGACAGGTACCAGAAAACTTTAGTAATTATCATAAGAAAAATACTTTATTCATGTAAACAATGAAGGACTAATTATGTGATGGAATAGAAACAATGATCGAAGAGCTCACTTTTGGGTTCGGCATGAGACCACGTGGGCCCAGGATTCTAGCAATCTGTAAAAATAAAAATAAATATGAATGAGAGAAGTACTTTAAATTAGAAAAATATTAGTCAATGGGAATGTGCGTAAAAAAACATAGTTCTGCAAGTTAACTGCAAATAAGTCAAAGGAAATAAATAGGCTTGAGGTACAAACCTTAGAGAGGCGAGGCATAAACATTGGTGTTGCTATGCATTTATCGAAGTTCAGTTTGCCACCACCTATCAATTTTCAAACATGGATTAGCTTAAACCTAACTCTAAACAAAATATAAGACAGGACAGATCATGCATAAATGAGAACACAAGGATTTTTTTTCGTATCCACATAAATTCCACTCTCAGATTTACATAGATTAGTAACGGGTTTTATTACTAAATTTATACCAAAATAAGCTCATTTCAGGCCTATTTGGTTCTCTTAACAGACTTAGAGCAGATATGCCACCTTTCTGTTTAATCTTGGCACCCCCATATATAAATGATCCAATAGTCAGCATAGCCAGGTAAACTTAACTCTTAAAGAGGAAAATTTTGAGAATAAAAACTAAGAACTGCAAAATCTATTTTCGCGAAAACGTTTCAGATTGGATTTAAGAGTCATGTACCAGTTCGTATCTCCTCTATGAGTTCATCACCTCCAACAACATCAGCTCCTGCAGCTCTAGCTTCTTCAGCCGCTGCATCTTCAGCAAAAACCGCAACTCTAACAGTCTTTGATTGATTCAAAGCTATGAGTAATTTTTTTCCAGAATTCGATTACAAACTTAAGAGTAGTAAGTGCATTGATGTACCTTGCCAGTGCCATGTGGAAGTGTTAGTGCACCACGTACCATCTACACCAAAACAAAAACTTATGGTAAAAAAATATACAAACAAAATGTTACAGCAAAGCAAAATTATAGTTGCAAAAAAGAAAAATAATCATGAGTTTGTCATTCAATATGGTAAAAGTAAAGAGTACCAACCTGGTCACCACGCTTTGGATCAACACCCAAATTAACATGAGCCTCAACCGTCTCAATAAAATTACGCTTTGAATTTGCCTAATAAAAAGTGAAGACATTGTTCAAAAAAAGATCTGTTTTGGTAAAGTCTTTTCGCATTAGTCAAACATAATTTTTTTGGAAGAAGCAGGAACAATACTACATTATAATTCTCTTGGTGAACTCAACATAATAACATTGATTACATATGTACCACAAAATATTAGCAATTTGAGATGACATTATAAGCAAAGAGCGTTAATCAATAAAATAAAAACAAAAGAAAACAATCCTTGAACTTTTTGCCAGTAATAGGATCGCACATGTAGCTGACATGACTGGCATGGAACACAAATGGCATTCAGGCTCAACTGAGCTTATTAACATCAGATTGCACAACAAAACCCTAATTAAACCCCAAATATTATCCTTGACCCATTTAGCCCCAAATAAACACTGATTGAGCAAGCATCATGAAAAAAATCCAAAGGATTAACTTGGTAGGGGAACCATATAGGGAGCTACCTACCAATTGAGCAGAAATGACCAAAACGTAATGCATTTTTACTTGTAAAAAAAAAATATATATATATCTAAAAACCAACCTTAACTAGTCTTATGGCCTCCACGAGATCGATAGCGACTTTTTGTGGCTTTTTCTCAGCTCTGATTAATGTCGGGTAAGGTATTTTCTCTTCCTCTTGTAGCCCAAAAACCTGTCTCCTCGCTCGTACATCATATTCTATTCTCCTAGCTTCTCTCTTCAGCTGTTCTTGTGCCTCCTCTCTCTCTCTTTCTTCACTCTCCTCTTCTCTCTCTTCCTTCCTATCTTCTGGCAATGGAGCCACCTTGGTTGGGTAAGCCACCTGTCATTTACCCATGTCAGCCAATCAAAACATAAAGGTTATTTTCCGGTACAGAGTGGCACTCCCTTGCTGGTACATTATCAGTAAGGCTGGTACATAGTGGCACTCCATCACTGGTACGATAACATTAAGGTAAGGTATTGAACTATATCTGGTATTGACATTTAACAGTGTCTGCTACAAAAAATTGAAAGTTGTTGAGTGACACATTGTTTGAGGAATTGCCTCTTAAAGCATCTCATGTGTCGCAGTGTCAGCTTAAGTTCTATTAGAGGATATCACTGGTCGAGACAAGTAATTACCAATAGAAATCAGCAATAGTATTCTTACAGGGGTTATAACAGGTGTATCCTTGATGAATCGTGCTTCCTCCCGGGTCCATGTCCGTGAGGCTCCCGGCCATTGCTGGTCACGTGGATCATCGGGATTTGCTGATGGATCAGAACTGGAAGGAGACATCTCTTGAGTTTGCTCTTGATTTTGGGTTATTTCTTCTTCGCTAGGGTCTTTGGGTTTGACAGGGTAGCCGACAGGTTCGATCGGAGCTGAAGAGGATGAGAAGGGAGAAATCAAACGGAGAAAAGAGATATTGTGATTGCAATGGAGAGAATGGTGACGAAGTAACCGTAGATGTGCCATTGAAGGAGGAGCCGCAACGGTGGTCACGGCGGCTCGGAAGGGTTTAAGCACAATAGACGACTGGAGAAGAAAAAGGTTTTTTTTATTGTTTTTTCCGTTTATTTCTTCTAGAACAGCAGTAAATCAGGATATTTTGGAGCGTTTGCTTTTGATCAGACCGGTCAGATCAGTTCTCACTGAACGGATATGATTAAAAGAACCTAAGATTTTCATTTTGTTCTTTAGAATATGGGCCATTGGGCCGTCAGTTATAGATCGGACGAATTGAAAAGTGTGTACATTAAAAGCTAAATCGGGTCTATTCAAACTAGGGTTATTTTTTCATTTTTTTTAATCTCGCGTAAACTTTTTCTTGAGCATTAACAATATCTACTTTTTTATGAGTTCTACAATCACAGGGAGCTGTCATTGTTTGTTCCATCTCATATCTGGACAACACTAAATTGTGAGTCTTGTGGCATATGAGGTTGGATATGTAAGCGAATGTGGGATGGTAATCTTGAATAAAGAAATATATTGTGGTTATGGAGTAAGTGTTTGGCGAACAATTTTAATACGGGTTTTCATAGCCCCAATAAAACTTGAGACAACATCACAGGCCGAGGCAATGCTTGTCTATTTCGGTAAAATGGGCTTGCCTACTCCTGGCCCGCTAACTTTCTGATTTCCAGCCTAGAGCGGAGACTACAAAAACCTTCCTCTGAGTCTCATGATCAACCTTCCTCTAGTGACAAATTTGACAAGAGCGACCTTCATCTGAGTCTCAGATCAACCGTGACAACATGCTTCCTTCCTCTTCTCGGATGTGGATTCTACTGAATGAGACGAGCAGGAGCTGAGAGGAAGCGAGCAGGAGGAGAGAGCAGCAGGGGCAGAGGCGGAGGAGAGAGCACGACAGAGGTAGGGAGGAGAGGAGGGTGGATGGGAAGGACGAGGCTTTGGCGGAGAATGAGCGGAGAGAGGGGACAGATCAGAAATAAAACAAAAATGAAAAGTTAGCCGATATGTTTTTTTTAGAAATTCCCTGACAGATGCTGCCAGTGTTTTGCATTAGCCTTATACCGTCCATATTTACATGCTCATACAGAGCCCCATACTTACAAATCTTCATGAGCACAAAATCAGGAAAATTAAAAAAAATAAAATACAATCACAATCAGGCTTTGAAAAATTGAGACACCAACATCCCGCTCAAAGCTAGCAATGCTTTAGCCATAGCTCACCTTCTGTAATGATCTTATCAACTAACAACCACGGAGGCATTATCTTACCTCTGAAAACTCGTTCATTTCTCTGTTTCCAGATGAACCACGTCACACACGTGAACCATGCTATCCATGTAACCTATTTCATGCAGCCTCTACTTCTAATGCTTTGCCAAGAAGACAACCATATTTTCTGAATGGTAGTATCTGTTCTGAATAATCTGACACCCATGCGAACTTCTGTAGCTCTCCACACATGAACTGCATATGGACACTTGAAAAATAAATGAATAGTCGTCTCCACTGAACTTGATTGACACATTACACAACCCAACTGCAAATTGATCTTTCTATGCAGCAGTCATTTCCTATGTTAGTGTCCTGCCTCTAAGCATAAGATATATGAATATCTTAGCCGTGGTTGGACATTTTGCAGCCCACAATTTATTGAATGCCCATCTTTCCATTCCTCCTGACATGAATATAGCGCGCATAGGCAGATTTGGTTGAGTAAACCCTCGAACTTCTCCATCTCTAAAGTAAAAGGTCTGACTCATTGCTCAAAATTGGATGATTCACAATTGCTGGCTCAAGAGTTATTAAATTAGAGAGTGCATCAGCTAAGGAAAGTCTTTGATTAACCAGCCTAAGTAATCTATCCCCTTGATACCTCAGCAAAAACTCGTACCACTTGTCATACTAGAACGAGATATCTTCTCCACTACCAACAGCCCACTCGGTACACCACTGAAATATTGGTTTCAGTTTGAGCAACTGAGATCAAAAGAAAGAAACTTGCTGCAGTCATATGGCTGGCCCTTCAACTAGGCTTGCCAACCCCCTCAATCTCTTTGCCCATAACTTCCACAGGGACTCATTTTGCTGATATAAATGCCACCACCATCGCAATGATAGTGCTAGATTTTGAATCTCCAAATTACTAATTCCCAATCAAGTTAGCCGATATGTCAAATAAAATTAAACGACTTAGAGAGATGGATTGAGTTAGATCAATTTAGCAACCAATCATATTCCATTATTTAATTACATAATAATATTTAGCAACCAATCATGACCATAACGAATAAAAAATGTAATAATTTACATATTTAATTAAATAATAATATTTACGAATTAATTAAATATTTAAATGACCGACTATTTTGATTTTCCTTTTTTTTTTTCCTCCAAGAAAATAGAAAGTCAATGCAGCTGGAGCTTTCAGTCGGTTGTCCTCCATTTAATAGTACTACCTGTGCTCTTTCAATTTATCCTCTGCTCAAGCATCAAGCAATGAGGCTCCTACCTCTGCTTTTGCTCCTAATTCTCTTGTGCCACAGCCATGCTAAGCCTGGTTCACCGAAATTCAACTCAATATTTAGCTTTGGCAACTCTTTAGCCGACACCGGCAACTTGGTTATTCTAGCAACCCCTGTTTTGAAAGACATATGGATTGCGATGCCCCCTTATGGAGAGACCTTCTTTCACCACCCCACTGGCCGGGTTTCCGATGGAAGAATAGTTCTGGATTTCTTAGGTAATTAGTTATGTTTAATAATTCCATTGCAGTGTCAACATTTTATGTTCATAGAATTTCGTATAGAAGGAAAAATCGGTATCGGAATCGGGATCGGCACCGTTCGATTCCGATCCGGATCGGAAAAATCGGTCGGGATCGGCCGAATTGGATCGGAAAATCGGACTTCTTTATCAGAAGCTTGTACAAATTAAAATTCTCATATATACAAATGAGTTGTGTTTTTCAACAACAAAGGTTGTATGGTGTAGTGGTAGTTGACTTTGGTTGCTTAGCTAGAGGGCATGGGTTCGATTCACGCAATTTTTTGGAGTTTGTTTAATTTGCGTTTCAACTGTTTCGGTGGAATTAGTCTATTTCGATCTGGAACGGCTGAAATTTGGCTGGAATCAGGCCGGAATGGCTGAAATTTGACGAAATCTACACTATCCCCGTAACTCGGCCTGAAATCGGATCGGTACCATCCGATTCTGCTATGGAACGGCCGATTTTTTCTTCTATGGAATTTCGTTAAAACTCGTGGTTTCATCAAAAATTTGTTACTGAATTACTGTTATTTACTGATGATCATTATTCAAACATTTTGACAGTACAGAGAAAACTGAATGCAACAAATTAAATTAATAATGCAAAAATGCTATCCTTTCTATTCATTAGTTCATACACTTTATTTTAACTTTATTTAGTTATTTATTTACTTGCTCTATACTAAACCCTTTTATAACATAGCTGAAGAGTTTGACCTACCTTTTGTCCCACCTTATTTGGCGCATAATGCAAGCTTTGAACAAGGAGCAAACTTTGCCGTTGCTGGTGCCGAAGCATTGGATTTTGATTTCTTTGTGAAGAACAACCTCTCAAATTTAGTCATATTCAACAGTTCCCTCAGTGTACAGCTTGGATGGTTTTCTGAGTTGAAGCCTTCCCTCTGCAAGTTCTCTGAAGGTTGCTCTGCAAATTATATTTACAACAACAAAATGGCACTTCAATTATTAATTTAAGTTTCTCCATTGTTATTATAGAGTGCCAGGAGTACTTTAGTAAGTCATTATTTATTGTTGGAGAATTTGGAGCGAACGACTATGCGAATATGATTTCTGGAGGTAAAAGTCTTGAGCAAGTGCATGGTTATGTTCCTATGGTCATTGAAACAATTTCAGCTGCGACTGAGGTATATTTATTTCAAAATTATTATAGTGGTGAAATTTTTTTATTTCTAATTCAAGAACAATGAGGGAAATAAATTAGGCAAATAGGCAAAGCTGAACTATGCTAATCTCTTCATATATAAATCGTTAAAATGAACCACAGAACAGTGCCATCCCCCAATTCATGCTAAATAGTAAATATATATGTCATAATACCTGAAATGTACCAGAAAACAAATGACTGAATATAAATTTCTACATAGAGTCTAATTAAAGAAGGCGCCAAAACAATTATTCTACCGGACCTATGGCCAGAGGGGTGCAAACCTGAAAATCTAGCACAAAACACTAGTAGACCTAAGGAGGACTATGAGCCCGAAACAGGGTGCCTTAAGGACTTGAATTATCTATCGAGGCACCACAATGAAGAACTCTTAAAGGCGATAACGCAACTACAACACAAGTATCCATGTGTGAGGCTTATCTATGCGAGCTATTATCTCCCCATTATATATTTCGCCAGGATGCCAGATCGCTTCGGTAAGCTTCCCCTCCTTGTACAAGATAGAGATTAATTAACCAATGATAAAAATATTAGATAGTTAACGTTAATTATTTAGTATTCTTAACACTCATCACATTATATGTAATATGGAAGAATATTAATAGGAGATATTAATTTAAAAAATATACCAAATGGATCATTAGATCAAGTCGATATTTATAGTGCTCTTACCATTATAAAATTGAATTGATCTACAAGCTTTGACCTTGTTAGAAATCAAAGGTTTTATTGTTCTATGTTCATAGCAGTTTTAAATGAAAAAATATGCCAAGGCATGGTATTGATCATAGAAGGAAAAATCGGCCGTTCCGGAGCGGAATCGGATGGTACCGATCCAATTTCAGGCCGAGTTACACGGTTAGTGTAGATTTCATCAAATTTCAGCCGTTCCGGCCTGATTCCAGGCAAATTTCGACCATTCTGAACCGAAATAGACTAATTCCACCAAAACAGCCGAAACGCGAATTAAACAAACTCCAAAAAAATTTTGAGCTCTCTGCGTGAATCGAACCCATGCCCTCAGCTAAGCAACCAAAGTCAACTACCACCACACCATACAACCTTTGTTGTTAAAAACACAACTCATTTATATATATATATATATATATATATATATAAGAATTTCAATTTGTACAAGCTTCTGACAAAAAAGTCTGATTTTCCGATCCGATTCCAACCGATTTTTCCAATTCGGATTGGGATCGGACGGACGTACCGATCCCGATCCCGATTCTGATTTTTCCTTCTATGGTATTGATGCGTACTGGACCAGACATAATGCCTCTTTTGATCTCTACTTGACCAAATTAGTATTGTAGCATTCATAGAACTTGTTTCATAAAATAGGTCCAAATCAAGAATTATTAGGTGGCATTGCACACATGGATTTAGATTCCATTGTTGCAATTAAGCCCAAAGAAATACTGCGGGAACCCCCAATTGACAAATTAAGACTGAAATAAAGTAAAATCATTCAAGGAAAAAGATTAGATGATATCAAACTGAACTGATATTATTTCTCACATTCTCACCTATACCACTTCTACTATTGCAGGATTCATTGATAATCCTCTAAGGGCTTGCTGCGGAAACGCGACTAACCAGTACAACTTCGATCAAGCCAAAGTATGCGGCATGCCAGGTATTGGTTCATGTGAAAATCCAATGGAATATGTCAGTTGGGATGGTGTTCACTTAACTGAGGCGGCTTATCACCGCATCGCTAAAGGATGGCTCAGAGGCCCTTACGCTGAACCACCAATACTCAGCATTGACGATTAGAGGATTTCTAGATACATTATTGCAAGAAGACAAACTGTATACACTTGTTCTTCTGTTAAAAATAAAAGAGGCAATGTGCATGCAAAAGCAAATGGAAGCAAAAAAGACGATAAAAATTTTAAAATTCTGCGGGACTTAATTAGATTGCTTTCAATTGAAGAATAAATTCAGATATTATTTTGTTTAATCCCATTTAAATGTACACTTTTCACAGTAATCATACTCTTGCAAACCAGATCAATCAGCATGTATTCTTAATGTTGTAATTTCTTTGGGTTCAATTTGTTGAGAAATAAAACACTAGCCTCAAAAGTAGGGCTGCTAATGAGCCAAGCTCGGCTCAAAACTCAGCTCAGCTCGTCATATAACTAAACAGGCTCAACTCGGACTCGGCTCGGTCTTGAAGAAAAAAGCTCGGCTCAATTTAATGAGTTTGAGCCTTCAGCTTGGCTCAAACTCGGCTCATAACTCGCGAGCTCAACTTATGCTATAACTCGCGAGCTCAACTCATGCCAAGCATTAAAAAGACAAATATTTGTAAAATCTTGTTTACTGTTTGGTTCTAATCTGTCTCCAAATCCGACGGCTAGGATCTCTAAATACCACTAGTTAACCGTTGGAGATATCAGATCTAATTCAGTAATTTATTCCCCCTCAATTCAGTAACCCGATTTAAATAAGTTACTACTTTTGGAAATTATTGGAGAGGTTCAATGTGCAATAAAGTGTAAAATATGCATTTTCAGATAAATCTTAAATGTTATATTTTTCATATTAAATATATTTTAGATAGAAATTGTGATATTGAATTTTGAACTTTTTCGTAAAACTAAATATTTGAGTAAGACACTGATGAGTAAAACTAAAAATAGTAAATACTAAGATGCAATATATACTTTTAAGTAAATGTTTGAGTAATAAAATAGAAGAGACTCCTTGGCTCATGAGCCGGCTCATGTTCGGTCCTGTTTGAGTGATAAAATATGAGCCGAGTCGAGTTCGGGTTTTATTTAGTTTAGGGCCTGACTCGATACAATTTATTGAGCTGTTCAACTCATTGGCTCATGAGCCAGCTCGGCTCATTAGCAGCCCTACTCAAAAGATTCATCACAGACGTAGTTTAGGCAACAAATAAACTAGCCTTCTGTGTATAGCTGTCAAGCCATATTTGATACCTACTTTAATTCTAATAATCAGGCAACAATCCAACAGCTTGTTTTATAAATATCCATGTAACAGAGAATTGTAAGAATAAAAAAAATAAACATAATTCATTCTTCATTTAAAAAATATTCATGGTATCATAGCAAAAGGACGTACCAGTAATCGGTACAGAATAACAATCCGCAATAACAAACTGGTAACAGTACCAGAACAACCATGACAGAAGCACCCATGACAAAAGCACCCATGACAGAAGCAACCAAAGAGGTATCAGTCATGATTGATGCCAATACCTCTTTGAAGCTAACTCCCATGCTGCTCAATGGAAAAAATTACTAGTTATGATCCAAAGGGGCAATAATCTCTCTCAAAGGCAAAGGCAAATATGGGTACATCACTGGCGACAAGAAAAAACCAAAAAAGAACTCAGAAGAATGGGAGATTCACGACACTCTGATAATGTCATGGCTCCTAAACTCTATGGAGCCCCAAATCAACGAACTGTTCATGATTGGTGCTGAAACCTCAGCAAAATCATGGACCGCAATCCACAAAATGTATGGTAAACAAAACAATTTTGCCCATATCTTTCAGATCAAACAAGATACCATTCAAATTAAACAAAATCAGAGATCAATCACACAATACTTTGGGACAATGAAAGCAAAATGGGATGAGTTAGACATTCACCAACCCGAAATCACAGACCCAGAAAAACTCAAAGAAAGAAAAGACCAAGATCTAATTTTTCAGTTTCTAACAAACCTAGACCCGAGTTATGAACAAGTCCAAACCCAGATTCTCTTCGGAGCCAACCTTCCACCACTTGAATCCATTGTTGCAACCCTAGAACAGGAAGAATCAAAGAGAAGCGCCATGAACACCGACACCCAATATGGCGACCAGCCAAAGGGCTAAGCGTTCGGTGCTTTCACTAAGAACCAAAACCCTAATTCGAACAAGGGCAAGAACCAACAAGCAAACAGCAACGAGAAGTGCGACAATTACAAAAAAATCGGGCATACAAGGGAGAGATGTTAGTTTCTATACCCACATCTTCAACCGAAGAAGTGGAAAGGGGGAGGAGGCGATCGAAACAGGGAGAAGAAAAAGAGGGAGGACGAAGAGCTCCCAAGAGGCTATGCAATGCAAGGAACCGATTGGTTTGGGTCTGGGTCAGTTTCTGAAAGTCGCGGTCCAGGTGAACCAAGTTCCAGTCAGGAGGGATCATATTCTATGCAGCAACTGATGGAGCAGTTCACTACAATGCTTGCCAAACAGAACAGCAACACTTGTGGTATTGCCTTAAACTCAGATAGAATTTTATCCAATAATCAATTAATTATAAACATAGGTGCTACTGACCATATGATATGTAATGAGAATTTTTTTGAGACCCTAGAAATGGTACAATATGACGAACATATTTTAGTTGCTAATGGAACAAAGTACCAATCACTGGTGTAGGAACCATTAATCTCTTCTCAAAGAAAATAAAAAATGTATTATACATAAAATCTTTTACAACAAATTTAATTTCAGTAAACTTACACAAGAATTTAATTGTGATGTACTACTTTTAAAAACAAATGTTAAATTTTAGGACCAAACAACAGGGGTGATGATTGGTGAGGGATTCTATGACAATGGACTCTATGTTTTGAATTGTCAAAAACAAAATTTATCTGCAACTAAAGAGACCAGTGAAAACAGTTTATGGCACAAGAGACTCAGTCGATCCGAACTGCTCAACATAATATTCATAATAAAATATGCTTGGAGACCAAATTTATATTTTTTAGAATTTATTTACTATTTTTTTAGATAGATACAAAATCACTGTTTTAAGGAGATTATGGACCATCTGATAAAGTGATATTGTACCCATGTAAAAAAATAGTAAAAAAATTCTAAAAAATATAAAATTTGGTCTCCAAGAATATTAACTTATGAAGATTATGTTGAGCTGTTCGGATCGACTGTTCGGACTTTGAAAACGGAGATAAATAATGTGGAACATATTGAGCACAAAATCATGATGTGTTTGAACCCTCCTAATACTTTTTATAGGGATCAAAAGTATTTTATTTATCAAATTTTCTAACTTTTTATTACATAACAAGCTTCTGTAAAAAAAAAAACAATTTTTCAATTCGATTCGACTGATTCTGACTCCACAGTCAAGTAACCGATTCTGATTTTTCCTTCTATGATACCAAGTTCATAAAGATTTTTGTCTATTCTTGACAAAAATTCTGACTATTAATCCATTCGGAGAGAAATTACCTGTAATTGATAATTTTTCGAAAAAAGATTGGGCAGAGCAAAAAAGTAAAGTGATTGATTTTTAACAATAGAATGTTAATTATCAATTATAATTTATAATTTTGCAACGAGAAATTTAATGAGTTAATTTTGCATGAAAATTGAAAAAAAAAAAAAAAATCAATGGTTGAGGATCGAATAGTGACCTATGAGAAAATTAATAAGCTGAGAAATAATTAAGAATTTAATGAATTTGCGAGATTAAAGATATTGCTGAAATTGAATAATTACTGATATTCCACAACAGAATGATGTCATGACATAGATAAATTGAACATTAGTTGAAAAGGCTCCGAGTATGCTATGTAGTGCAGGTAAATAGGTTTAGATATTTTGATGATAATTTAGTTACAACGAAATCATCTTATTCTTACCTCGTTCGTCACTCAGATCATAAAATAAATGATTTTAAATCATATTGAATTAAAAAAAAATTACACAATCTTATTTCTTTGCTTCGGTCCATTCGATTTAAAAATGAATACGTTCCGTTGACCCGCTAAAAATATGGATCCTGTTTGCTCGTTTTAGATCCGAACCAGAGCAGCGACGAGCGATCCGAATCTCAATCTGAATCCGGTAAAGTGCGAAACGGAAGGCAGGGTGATACTGGAGAGCTCCAGTTACCAAATGTCTGGCGCGCGCGGGGTCTCCTTCTCACCCCGCCACCTGTTCGACATTTTGCTTCAGTGAAGTTCCTCTCTGTATAAGGACAAACCCTTAATCAAATACCCCCACCCCCACCAGGTTTGGTGCTAGATGCTTCTCCTCGTTCGCTAACAGGTGACTAACCTTATTTATTTATTTATTTTTAAGTTCCCTGATCCTCTGTTGCTTCTCAAGTATATCTCATCTGTCTCTATCAATCCGGTGGTTACGTTCCAACCTACAGTTTTAATTTTCTAGTCCTGGGTTGTTGCTTCCGTTGTTTTTCTACTTTCTTTGATTGCCATGCTCCAACTCATCATGTTGTTATTTGATTGATTAGAGAGAGAACAAATGGGTTGTTGGTCTCTTAGATGTGGTTCCACCAGCAGATCTCCTGCTTATATATATATTTAGAGAGAGAGAGCGAGAGAGGAGAAGGAGAAGAGGAAAATCCCAAAAGCTCTGATTGTCCGCAACAACTCAGTATGGCTGTTTTTGTCTGAGTTATACTAGTTTTTTGGTCAATTGATAGATGTTTTCTAATAGAAAGACAAAGATTGTGCCACATGGGAAGAGAAAGAAGGAAATATGGAAGCAATTCAGGCTGTTTGTTTTCGCCATTGGATTGATTTTAGTGTTTCTTATACTTGATTCTGTGATATTTTCTGCTATTCACTATTTTAAGTTTCCGTCGAACGAGCTACAGGTACGAATTAGCTTGGTTTGCAATTTTTCACCTATGTATGGTACTTTGGGGATTGGATACACAACCAGCTATATTAATTTTAGGTTTTCATATTTGAAAAAAGAGTGAGTGCTTATTACTACTTTGTTTATTAATTATAGGAATTTAGTGGAGTCTAAAGTTGTTTCATATTTTGATTATGATGAAGTTCAGAAAGCAAAGTAAAAAAACCACAGTTACATCAATATTAAATGTGATTTGTTTGGAATTTTGCCTTTTTTCCCTCAAGAACTAAGAAATACTACTTATTCTCTTTAGGTATTCCTGCTTGTAAATCTAGACCAATAAACATATCTATGTTATATTTCTTTCTTAATTTCATGTATCATCTAACTTTTGTAATGATGAATGCATATTTATGAAGGATGACAGACGAAGATTTATTCAAGAAGAGACAGGAATTATTATGTATGGCCGGCTCCTGTCTTTGGCTTCTTCATCATCTCTTACAAAGGTAGGTAGCCTTGATTTGACAACATACGACACTTTATTACTGTTTCATAAGATGGTTCCTATCAGCATTTATGAACCAATCATACTATATGGTGGGGATATAGGCCATTCCCATTGGGCTTCTACTTATAATTGCTGTCTTTGATTTTGGTATAGAACCAATCATGCTCGGCATTGTACTGATAATGTATAAACCAGTATTTCTTTTACAGAGTCACTATGGACTTAGAGAAAACCCCTTCTCCCTCATATCCGTACAAACTGTGTATCTTTCTTTATGAACAGAATAATACTGCAGATGGACAGTTTTTATTGTTGGAAGAGTCTGCCAGTCAGGTACCTGAATGGATACCTTGTGCCGACAAAACAAATATTGCTAATCAAGGTAACAAAACATAATCTTTTAGTTTTTCTGTTACTATTTATCTTGCTCCTGTACAATCTGATTTGTGCTTGTGCGAACTGCTACTGTACAATGTTGGTTGGCTTTTTCCAATTTATCATTAATGGATTAGTTGGTGCCTTTAATTATGGATTTATTATTTAGACTTATGGTGGTTGTTGTTTCTGCTTCAGAAGTAAAAATTCTAACTTATCATTGGATGTACAACAGAGCAAGGGAAGAAGCATAATGGGTACATATTGATCAGTGCAAATGGTGGTTTGAATCAACAAAGAGTTGCTGTGAGAACTACACACAAAATTGATCCATTTTTTTTTCTCACCTTTTCCCATCTTTTTTCCTTATTTGTAACATCATATCTTTATATAACAGGTATGCAATGCGGTTGCAGCTGCATCTCTTCTGAACGCAACTCTAGTTCTGCCGAAGTTTCTCTATAGTAGCGTGTGGAAAGATACTAGGTTAGTTTTCTTCTTGTGAATTTCCAGTCATACATGCAAAAAACATTTTCATGAGGTGAGTAGCAAACTTTTTGAGTGGAATGTTAAAAGGGGAAAATTCTGTCTTAAACTAAACCTAACACAACTTAGCATGAGAGACTTTCGTGTTGCTTTGTTTTGGACTAAAATTTGAATTTCTAATTTTTTATTTTCCTCTTTATTTTTTCCTCCCAGCCAGTTTGGTGAGATTTATCAGGAAGAGTATTTCTTGGAGTATTTGAAGAATGATGTAGATATTGTTAAAGAATTGCCATCTCACCTCCAGGCCGTAGATGTTGAAGCAATTGGTAGCCAAGTAGGTAAAGAGCTATTGTTAAATAGATCTGAGCTTTGAAAGGGGTAAATAGACTGATTTCAGTTCTTTTGGGGGTCCAAATTGCAATTAATATTGTTGAGGTTACTGACGTAAAAAAAATTTGGTTTCATGAACAAGACAAGCAAAAGAAATTTCTACATGTCTTTATTTTTCCTATCTCTATGGCAGATAACTGATATGGAAATAATGAAAGAGGCTACACCTTCATATTACATAGATGTTATACTCCCCATACTTCAAAGAAATGGCATAGTTCATTTTCTTGGATTTGGCAATCGACTGGGCTTTGACCCTTTACCTCCTTATCTTCAGGTGAGAATCAAATGGCTTTTACTTGCGTGCAACATACCTAATTTTTATTGTTATACTTTTATACTACGTCTGTACTTCCTTTGTTATAATTTTCATTGAAGGACTTCCTATAAGTACTATTATAAACTATCAACCTTTAGTTTGGCCATAATTTAGGACTAATAAATGCCTTTAAGTGCAAGTAGCTGTACCCAGAAAGGATGTTGCCAGCCCCTTCCTACCTATCCACCTCCCTTGATTGTGTATTATTTAATTGTATAATAAACTAAACGTGTTTCCTACTTGTTATATGATTTACTAAAAGTTGCTTTAAAAAGGTTAGGCAGAGTTTTATATGAAGAAGAGAACTACCAAAAAGTAGCTCATTTGTGTAATTATACCACAACATTCCTCAATTGGTTCAAAGCACTGTATCTAACAAACAGAAACCACTATGCCAAATAACATCCTAGTACTGGTTTTGACCTGTGATAAAACTAACCTTTTTTATTCCAAGCTTCATATGGCCCATTTGAAGCTTTTATGCTGAATGCTGATGTTTAAACCTGAACTACTCAAAAAATAAATGCAAACAAAAAAACAAGTGAAAGATGATCAATCAAATGGTAAGATATTGGAATTATAGACCAAAATGCCAAATTGCTTCTTTGTATTTATTGTAGTAGAAGACATCATATATTCAATTTTGGAAAGTTATACTTCTCTCCTTTTCTAATAACAGAGACTAAGGTGCAAGTGTAATTTTCATGCATTGAAATTTGTGCCAAAAATAAGAAAACTTGGCTCATTGTTGGTGCAACGCATCCGCAAGTACGAGTCAAAGTTAACAGAAATCGACAAACAATTATTTGGGAAATACATGCCAACTTATGAACCTGCAATTAGAAATAGGAGTGTAATAAGGCCGGTTAAGTATCTAGCTCTGCACATGCGGTTTGAGGTGGATATGGTGGCATATTCTCTTTGCAATTTTGGAGGTGGACAGAGAGAGAGGCGGGAGTTGCAAATGTACCGGGAAGAGCACTTTCCAACTCTTATTGCGCGAACTCAAAACATGTAAGTCGAATTGCAATTATGTGTTGTTTGCTTAAAGGGCCATGGCATGGAATCAATTGAAGATCTCTTTGGTGTTTATTTTGGGTAGAAACTTATTTTTGGGCTCAATTAAGCATTTACAAAAGAAAGTAGTAATAAAAATTGCCCTACAACTGTTGAATACAAGGAAAGCCCATTGCATTCCTTGGTAAATTACATCAGCAATAACTACAGCATTTCTAATGTTTATCAACCATATTTTGAAAATATTACGGAAATTGTTAAATTATAATGTGTTTATAATGGCATTAAAGGATAATAACCAAGGGATAATTGTCAAATTTCTCCAATCATGCAACCTACTTGGCAAATGTTGGTAATGTAGGGGAGGCAAGCATCCAATTTATAAAGGTTTTTTGTAAAATTTTAAACAAAGAAGAAAAGGAACTATTTCCTGTTATCTTCTTGTTCTGTTTCTCTGATTTCTCACTTTACGGTTTCTCTTTTTTAACTTCTTCCTTTTCCCTTTTCATTTGGCTGGAAATACCACAGCTCTATTTCCTCAGAAGAGCTACGCATTTCCGGAAAGTGCCCCCTAACACCTGAAGAGGCCGCACTGATGCTGTCATCTTTAGGATATAAAAGTGAGACGTACATCTACCTAGCCGGTTCCCATATTTATGGTGGCTTATCTAGGTTGCAACCTTTCATGCAATTGTTCCCAAATGTAGTTACTAAAGAAGATCTTCTCTCTCCTGAAGAACTCCGGCCTTTCAAAAATTTCTCCTCGCAGGTACTGAAGTAACCAGTATTCTTTTTGTTCATGTGGGTACATGGGTTCATATACAGTATCAGGGGCAGATTTAGAGGGACTGGTAGGGGCCACAGCCATTCTATTGAGTTTGACACTGAAAGGTTAAAAGACAAGTGTTTCTTAATAGTTATATAAATTTATTAATTTATATATTATCGTATTCCCCAACTTGTTTGGGACTAAAGGCTTGGTTGTTGTTGTTGTTGTTGTTATATATTATCGTGTTCTTAGTGACCTCGAGTCTACAGCTGTAGGCATATGCACAATTATTGTCATTTTACAGAGGTTATATGATATTATGACATTTTACTGGTAAGCATGGTTGGTGAGTACCTATTTCAGCTAAATTGGTTGGTGGGTACCTACTTCAATTGATCTAAATTGGTTGGTGGGTGCCTATTTCAGCTAGCAGCTCTGGACTTCATTGCATGTGCATCCTCTGATGTGTTTGCTATGACCGACTCTGGAAGTCAGTTGTCATCCCTGGTAACGGGCTACAGGATTTATCACGGCCAGGGTCAAGCCCCAACCCTTAGACCCAATAAGAAGAGATTTGCGAGGATTCTGACGGATCATGCTGCCATTGATTGGGGTGAATTCCAGAGAAGAGTAAGAAATATGATTGAAGAGAACCAACGGGTGACCCCACGTGGCAGAGGCAGAAGTGTGTATAGGTTGCCTAGAACACCTGGTTGCATGTGCAAGGGTAGTTAGCACTTTAGCATACATCTTTGTTTATAAAAAAGTAAAAAAATACTTCTAGGGTCCATTTTTTGTTGTTCTTGATAGGAAATCAGCTTACTATGTAGATTCATTGGGGTAAATTATAGCAAAGGACGAGAATTATAGTATTATACTGCTAATGCCAAATTGATTGTTGCAACTTACAAGATTTGATAATTTTCTTAATAGAAAACTAGTATTGTGCCCGTGCGTTGCAATGGGAACATATCATAAGTAAACAAAAAAAATTATACAAAATAATATATTTTTTAGCAAAAAAATTTAGACTAAATAACAAATAATATTTCTTAAATGACATGTACATGTAAATAATATTTTTTAAATGACATATATGTTTTTTTTATCTTTTTGATATATTTTATAAAAAAATCTCATACAAAATGACATATGAAATGACAAATAAGATTCTTTAATTGATATTAAAAAATAAAAATAAATAAAAACATGACCAATTAATTATCAATCAATTAAAAACACTCCTTAAATGACATTTAAAAAATAGACAGAAAGATAATACAATTTGCATGTAGTAAGTACGTGTGGAACTAAATTTGGACTTCCACGCGTAAAAAACATAAAAAAGATGCATAGAATCAGAAAAAGGAAGAGTATTTGATTAGAGGGCTGATATTCAATCTGAAATTTCATATTTTAATCATAGTCGTTGGCGGATCAGGACATCTACATACTTAATATAATAATGGAGATGTTGCAACTTGACGATTATTCAACACAACGAAAAGAGGAGGAGGATTTGAATGAAATGACATATTTGTCAATTTAATTTTTAAAATCTTCATTCTTATATTAAGCATGCTTCGATCCACCAATGATTTTCTGATAAATTTTTGGATTGAATATCAGTTCTCTTATTAAATATTTTGATTCTATGCATCTTTTTATGTGTTTTTACGTGTGGAATAAATTTATTTAGACACGTGCTCGACATTGCAAATTGTATTATCTTTATGATTGGTCCTAATTACTTTTTTATCTTTTAAAAGTCATTTAAGATATTTTTGAATTGATTGATAATTGACTAATTATGCCTTCATTTCTTTCTATTTTTTATATCATTTAAGCAATTTTATTTGTCATTTAATATGACATTTTGTATAAGATTTATCTATGAAAATATGTGAAACAGATAAAAAAATATTTCATTTAGGGAATGTTATTGTCATTTAGTCTCAATTTTTTTTTATGAAAATTTGTCATTTTGTATGAGATTTTTATTTATTCTCTTATAATATATCCCGTTGCAATGCATGGATACGATACTAATAATTACATAAAAAAGTTAAATAAATTTAAGAGATATTTAAAAAAATGTTTTTTTAGAATATTGAATATTATGGTGCTTTTATGAAAATATTAGCTATTTTAAAAGTTTACTTTAGTACACTAGAATTTTTTTTCTTTTTTTTAAAGAGAAAATAAAAGTTTACCATTTTAAATTTCAATGTTTATAAGAAATTATTTAAATTTTAAACTCACGACCTTTTACACAGAAAAATATTATCTTATATTACTATATTAAAGATTGATTCTTATTCTCTACTTATTTTCATTTGTCCAAAATCTAAATTACAAAGTTCAAAATGATCAAGTAGACATGGTAATGCTTATGAGCGTTATTGGTCAATGATAAGAATTTATTTATAGATGTAGTTATCCAGAAATAAGGGGGCATTTTATGGACATCGATCAAAATTGGTCTCGATTGACTTTAAAAGCTTAACTCAAAAACCTATCTGATTGACTTCAAACGATGCATCTAAACTATTGAAACCGATTTACTTCATGAGTGATGCATTTACATGTCAAATTTTTAAATTTTTGAACTAATTTAGTATGAAGTCAAGCGGTAAAAAAAATATGATTTATAAGTTAATTTTAATGAGTTCATTTTCCATTATTTTTTTACCGCTTGACTTTATACTACTAGTTTTAAATTTGACATGTAGATAGGTTTCAACGGTTTGTATGTGTAGTTTGAAGCCAATCCGATAGATTTTTTAGTTAAGCTTACAATGAGACTCGGTGAGCTTAAGAACACCCTAGTTCTACTCGTTTGTTTACACATAAGTTGCATTATTTTGTCAAGTTTATAACAATCAATAGAATAAAAATTGGCACTTCGTCCAACCTATATTGGATTTATAAATTAATATAATTGTTTGACTTTTGAATCACAAACTTAGCACAGATGATGGTAAATCTTCTCTCTTTAGATTATATTCAATTTGTGTAGTTGATACCTTAAAAGAAATGAATGCCAAGATTTACGAGAGCTTTTATTTGTTAAAAAAAATAAAACATTTTCTTGGTTCCTTGAATATATTAAGATCAACCATTTAAAATTTTATTTTAAACTGATTCAATCAATTTTGAGGTTAAACTCATGTTGATAAGTTTACATTCATACTAGTTTTATTCTAATTTTACGGGTGACACTTGGCAAGCATATATTACGAAGAGAGGGTTCAAATGTCTTCATTTTTTGTGCCTTCACCATGCCTTTATTTTTAAAATTTTTAATAACTCAAAATTTAGAACTTAAAAATTAAAATAAAACCGTTAGATGTGATCTATGTTATTTTCTCTATGTGCTCATAAAAAATTATCACACTTTAATTTTGTTTTTATGTGAATCAATAAGTTAAAAAATCAACGTCTAGAAATTATCCACATTAGTACGTCTTTTACAAGCTCTTGATGACAATCAAAACAAAATTGAAATGTTATAATTTTTTATACGTGCATAGATAAAATAATGTAGATCATATTCAACGGTTTTATTTTGACTTTTAAGTTTTAAATTTTGAGTTATTAAAGTTTTTCAAAAATAAAAGCATGGTGGAGGCACATAAAATGCCTCCATTTGAAACCCCTCTATTAATAATAGAGAATTGAATTAGAAAATAATAGATTTTTGACTTTTAAGTTTTAAATTTTGAGTTTTTAAAGTTTTTAAAAATAAAGGCATGGTGAAGGCACATAAAATGGAGACATTTGAATTCTCTCTATAATAATAGAGAATTGAATTAGAAAATAATAGATTTTTGACTTTTAAGTTTTAAATTTTGAGTTTTTAAAGTTTTTAAAAATAAAGGCATGGTGAAGGCACATAAAATGGAGGCATTTGAATTCTCTCTATAATAATAGAGAATTGAATTAGAAAATAATAGATTTTTGACTTTTAAGTTTTAAATTTTGAGTTTTTAAAGTTTTTAAAAATAAAGGCATAGTGAAGGCACATAAAATGGAGGCATTTGAATTCTCTCTATTAATAATAGAGAATTGAATTAGAAAATAATAGATTTACTTCTTTGGTATTGTAGAGGAGGATGTGATCAAATTGAAAACCGCCTGGTGTTGACGCGCATCTGAAAGATATCAGTATTTGAATAACAACAACTTGATTTTGAATATGAACAAATCAGACTGTGATTGGACCTCTAAACGTTTATATGATGGTGATATTATTGAGCTACAACCAAAAAATTCGAGGATAATTCTGAGGAAAACCCTTGACCGTTTCATTGCTTGGTCCTGTGTTGTTCTTCAAGGCTTGAATTTTTTCCTCAGAATGAATTTGAAGCACTACTATTTTTCTGGCAATTTTTTTTATGACCGTTATTTTCAATTTAAGCAAAGGTTGTGATTTGTGAATCCCCATCTATAGTTTTTTTTTTGATAAAGAAGCATAATGCCCTTCCATTGTATAAAAGAAAGAAACAGTACAATGTTCGAATGTAAAAAATGACAACAAAATGTAAACTACTCGGAAAAAATTTAAAGCCTGTAATGATCTCAGTAGCACACCTGACTTCCTTAATTAGATACTAGATTCCAAAATTGATCCATCAAGAAACAGTATCAAAATTTCAGTCGTATTTAGAATTAAGGTGGAATCGCCAACAATTGCTCTCTTGACCAAACTAGTCACTGTTTTCAATTTGGTATTTGCCACCTTTGACTTTGACTAAAACACGATGTACCATCAGCACTACTGATCAGATCGGAATTCATATGCCTAAGTTAACTCAAATTTTGATATTAGATTCGGACCATCCGATCTGATTTAGCACGAATATTAATAGCCCGTATTATGATCGAACGGTCCATTTCTAAACTCTAAATTTGAGTTACTTCAGAGGATCCGGCGAAGGACAATCAGGTGTAAGATCGGATCGGTTGGGCATTATTTCCGCATTAGTTATATACACAGCCATTTTGATATGTGAGACTTGAACAGTGTTTCCCCACTTGTCAGTGTAAGTGTGTAACTGGTGTAAATGTTGTTTGTCTACCTAACAAAATTCTCAGGACGACCAAACACCAAACAGCCAGACCCGGGAGGGTCACAGATTTTGATGTCATGTGCCGCTTCATTTGTAGCGTTTTGTATAACAACGATTGAAATATGTTGTTTAACGAGATCCTCATAAGCAGTATTTTTTTCCTCTTAGAATCAAATTGTGTTGATTTTCTCCTCTCTCTGTACTAGTTTAATTTAAAATATAATTCCACTTGATATTTTTTTTAAATATATTTGATCTTCTAATTCTGAAATTGATTGATGTTGTTTAAATTTAAGTTTTATTGTTAATGGCCTTACTGATGCCCGGGGCGCCAGAAGCTACTAGCTCGCCACATGATGGTCACAGAATCACTGGCACGGTGAATCAGCACTTCAAAGGGGCAGTCGCCAATCGCTTTGATTGGGGCTTTGGGCGATGTGACCAGCGTGGTGGAGCTGGATCCGAATCATGTGAATTATATCCTGACATTCCTGCTTTTCTGAATCCAGCTGTCAAATTGTTTTGAGATGCGTGCAGAGAAAAACCAACTGTTTTGAGATGCGTGCACAGAAAGTTGAACGGCTGGATTCGGAAAAGCAGAAATTTCAGGGTTACTGCTTCCGGAACTTCTGATTGCAGCAGATTTATTTCCGGCGGAGCTAACCCAACCCTTTCCTAGACTATATTACTACCACATATAGATCCATCGAAGATCCCTCTTGCAGTCCCTCTCTCGCTTGCCTCTCTTTCTCTCTCCCAAACCTAGACCTAAAGCAAAACTTGGGAAAGAGAAAAAGGGTGTGAAGAAATGGCGGATGCGAAGCAACAACAGTTGAAAAGCCCAGTCGGCGTGTGGCCCACCGTCAAGCCCTTCGTCAATGGCGGAGCCTCTGGGATGCTCGCCACTTGCGTCATTCAGCCAATCGATATGATCAAGGTAGCTATCGTTTTTCTCGCTGATCAAAGATCTCTCTTCCCTTGGTTGGTTGGATCGATTGGATCTGTTGGATCGTGGTTTGATTTGTTTGAAATTGGTTTGGTAGGTGAGGATCCAATTAGGTCAGGGATCTGCCGTTCAGGTCTCGAAGAACATGCTTGCTAATGAGGGTATCGGAGCTTTCTACAAGGTATCGTGTCCTTCTATGCTAAGATTGTCGTTGAATTGAACTGACTTTTGATACAAATTGCATTTATATCTTCAATGATTTGGATGGTAGCAGACACTTTACGTGTTCTCCAATTGGCAAGGTTTTTGTACTTGTTTACAACTGTTGCATGCTAGATTGAAGTATCATTTCAATTGTGTATGAGATCTTGACAATGACATCCTTTGATATGAAGATTTCCACTCGTGAGCCCTATTTCGTTCTTTAATAAAAAAATGAAGTTTCAAGTCTACCTTCTGTCATAGTTTCTTTATAACTAGCTTAATTAAATTGCAGGAGGTTTGAAAATTAATTTAATGCTTCTATTTTTTGTGATAAAATCAAACTAGTGAATAATTTGTATGCCAGTTGAAATGTTCAACATTTTCCACAGATGGTCTTTATTTAAATATATGTTGGTATTCATAAATGGTTGCTTTTTTATTTCTTATTATGTTACATATATTGAAACATTGTGCAGGGTCTATCGGCTGGTTTGTTAAGGCAAGCCACCTATACAACTGCTAGACTGGGATCTTTCAGGTATTTATCTTCCTTCTTCTTTGGGAGTTCTCTAGATTGCCTGTAGAAAAAATAGATTCTGTGATCAAGCATGTATGTTTACTAGACTCACCTCCCCAACTAGAGTGGGAAAAACGTGCCGTGCCGTGACTAACACGCCGTGACTTTGGTCTCGTGCCGTGCCGTGACCAAAATGTCAAGGGGTGGTCACGGCACGCGAATGGTCACGCCACGCGAGTCACGCCGTGCCTAAACGTGCCGTGACCATACGTGACTCGCGTGACTCACGTGACCTAATTACACATGACTCGCGTGACTACCGCTCCTAATTACGCGTGACTCGCGTGACTACGTGTCGTGCCGTGACTAAATCTTTCACGTGCCGTGCCAAAGTTTCAAAAAATGAGCACGGCACGCGAATGGTCACGGCACGGAACACGCGAGTCACGACACGTAACTGACACGCGTGCCGTGCCGTTCCGTGACGGAACCGGCTCCGCCGTGCCATTTTTCCCACTCTATCCCCAACTCTCAAGCAATCACTCTACCGGCCAAAAGAGACATTCATGATCACCAAATGAACTGGAAAAGCCTTTTCTTTTCTCTTATTAGGAGTAGACATAAATGACAAGGAAACATTGGGTTGATTGGAATTGTGTTTGTATGATGTGGTCTTTTAATCCAACATCATTTAGGTTCATGCTTGATTTGAGTTCCTTTTACTTTGAATTCTTTTTTGGGAAAATTTTGTATTTGGTCCTTGCACGTTTACAAATCAACTTGGTCCTTAAAACTTTCATCTGCACCAATTGGCTTTTGTACCTTTCTTTGCATAAAGTTGGTCCTTGAACATCGAAAAAGAAAATGCAGTCCTCAAATTTCTGGAAGGAATAAAACAAAATGGGTCCCTGAACTTTATTTGCACCAACTTGGTCCTTGCAGAAACAAATTAGTTCTCATAATTCTCTTAAAATTTAAGGACAGACTCTTTTCTCTGGAAAAAGTCCCAAGGACCAATTCGGCGCAGATGAGATTTAAGGGGACTACCTTTTTTCCGAAGTTCAAGGACTTGATTCTTTTCAAAATTTAAAGGACTGATTCTGCAAATGAATGTCTATGGACTGTTGATTTTCTTCTTGTAATGAGTTTGGAGAAACCTGATTATTCCCTACTAGTTGGTTAAGGTGTTATGAGAGGATGATTCTACAAGTAACCATCACATGTAGGGTGTGTTAACAATAGAAAGCTAGAAATGTGGCCATTTCTCTCTAGTTTATCTTTTGTATGATTGGTTGGTCAAGAGATATTTTTTTTTTCAATAAGCAGCATAGCTGCCATTCTATTAACAAAAACTTCTTGTTACAGAACATTAGATCAGAATAAATGATAAACGACCCAGTAAATTCAGAAATAAAGATGGATGCTCAATGCCCTTTGAACTGTTGATCTCAGCAAGAGGGAGGATAATTGTTTTTTTAAAGCTGATTAATGGCTTGCTCTTTTTCTTAGGGTTTTGACAAACAAGGCAATAGAGGCCAATGACGGCAAGCCACTTCCCCTACTCCAGAAGGCTGCAATTGGGCTAACAGCTGGCGCTATTGGTGCCTCTGTAGGCAGCCCAGCTGATCTGGCACTGATCAGGATGCAAGCTGATGCAACTCTTCCTGCTGCCCAGCGACGTCATTACAAGAATGCCTTCCATGCATTATATCGTATTTCTGCTGATGAAGGTGTCTTGGCCCTTTGGAAGGGTGCAGGTCCCACTGTTGTCAGGGCCATGGCACTTAACATGGGTATGCTCGCATCGTATGATCAGAGTGTTGAACTGTTCAGAGATTCTCTTGGATTTGGAGAAATCCCCACTGTAATTGGTAAGCATATCAGTCTAATTAGTTAATAAAACAGATATCATGTTATAAAACAACAGTGAAGTTCCATCCAGCATTGTTACTTCGGAAAATTATACGAAACCATCAGTTCATGTGAAGTCATTGCTATAGTAATTTTGTGTACAAGAAGTAACTCGTGGCACTTAAAAAACTTGTCCACATACTTAATATGAAGCTGCTTCCAATCTGCTAAGTATGACGTAATGTAGCAGAATAATATTTTACCATAAGATTTAATTGAAAGCTGACTTGTGTAAATAATTTTCCTATATATTATGTTTTTACCACGAGTTAATTTCCAGTCTTCCAGATTGCTGAACCTCAAAAAGAAGATAAGATACTGGATGTGGGTTTCCATTTAGGTCCATAACTTGTGTACCAGAGACTTGACTTTGAAAGTATCTTTATATTTGTAGGTGCCAGTGCTATATCGGGTTTCTTTGCATCAGCATGCAGTTTGCCATTCGACTATGTCAAGACCCAGATCCAGAAGATGCAGCCTGATGCCAATGGTAAATACCCATACACCGGGTCTCTAGACTGTGCCATGAAGACCTTGAAAAGTGGTGGTCCATTTAAGTTCTACACTGGTTTCCCTGTGTACTGCGTCAGGATTGCTCCTCATGTCATGGTAATTCCACTCGTGTTGAATTTAGATTTCCAATATAGTTTTAAAGCAAGGATAGTTTGTTGCTTGGTAATATGTAGGATAAATATTTAGGACCCAAAATAAGCCGGGCAAGAGCCACCCTTTGGCTGGGTAGGGCACTTGCTCCGCCTCTGGAATTAAGCATCAGTTAGGCAATTTGATGCTCGTCTTACTGAAACTGACTGGTACGAAATGATGTATAGTTACGTAATCTTTGATTGCTGGTGCTTAAAGGGCTTTACCCGTGAGATGGTACTTGTATAACACCGGTTTTGTTATTGTTGCAAAAAGTTCAAAATTATTTAGTTTGTGAAAGATGATCTTTTTTTTCAATTTTGGTCCAGCAAACAATTTCTCCGCCTTATTTTGACATACCATGGACTTTAGATAAACTTTGTTTTGTTTAACCAGTTGGTATGTGATAGATGACGAGCAATATATCATACATTATTTTTTTAATAGGTTACTCGGGAAAAGAAAATCATTGTGTATAATTGTTGTTTAGAATTAGTTTTTGAGTGGGACAATTACGGGAGGGTAACATTTACAATTTACAGTTACAAATTTTATTTTGTGGACAACTAAAGACATTGCATAACTAATTTATGTTATGTGTTTTGTGTGAATAACCTATTTTCTTGTCATTTCATTCTTAGAAGAAAATTCCTCTTACGTCCTAATAGAATATTTGGTATGTATGGATTGCTGTTTTCCGTTCTGCACTTTTGAAGGCACTTAATTGATTTTTTTTTTTCGTTTTGCAGATGACTTGGATATGTTTGAACCAACTTCAGAAGTTTGAGAAGACAATTGGGTTGTAAGAAAAGATTCAATCAAGAACCAAATACTGAGATGATTTTGGCTATACGGCTTTTCTAAACAAGTAGGCTGTTTTGTTTTAGATTATTACAATCCATAAATATAGGCATTTGAAATTGTTGTGCGTCATAATAATCAAGGAATCTCATCCTTTTCATTTTGTGGGAGGCAATTTTTTTTCTGGGAGTAGCATGTCATTCGATTGGCTGGTGCGTATTATGCAACCGGGATTTTATTATCTTTTGTTGTTTCCGGAGAACTTGCCAAATGGATTTTTCATAAAGAATCGTTTTGAGCGGTGCTTTGTTCTTTTTTTTTTTTATCTTGGATGGGAAATGGCGATTTCCCTATTTTTTTGGTCAAATATCCTAGTACAGTAGGAGGGGCATCGGACCTATTTTTAGGTTCCACGAGCATGATGACCGTCTGATCTAATTTAAGATTTGTGTGCACGAAATTGAAACATACATGCACGAAGTTTAAAGTGTTCTGCACGAATCTTAAAGCAAATTGACGGTGATTAAATCCATCGAACCAAAGTAGGTCCAATGCCCTCTCAACACGTACAGTAGGTACTCGATTGCGTACTTGGTTTACTCCTGGAAGCGAGCGCTCATCATAATATCAAGTGTCTTTTGTGCAGAAAAAAATCTTGCACCGATATTTTGTTCGTTAGCAAAGAAATTAAATCGATACTAACAACTTTGTATTATCAAAATTAAAATTTAAATAGTCAGTTGACTGAGTTACTCGAAAATGAAATTTCTCGTTAATGTAAAAATATTTGGGCCGAATTAATTTACAGCAAGGGCCCAATCGGAACACCCGACCATTCTTGCAAACAACAATATTTTTTCATTTTTTGCACTTCCTTTTATTTTAGTAAAATTATTATTTTGTCTTTGCCGAGACATGAGAGATCAGTGGTCCATCCTCGTTGTCTGTGGATGTTTGAAGTTATTGCTTTCGTACAATATAATATGTTGTTTCTCTTTACAAAAATCATGGGGAGGGGTTTAGAGCAGCTTTATTTGCTACATTTGTTTTGTTTTTCCCTATTGCTTTTTTATGAATCGGCTGGGCTCTGGGGCCCGTGGGGCAAACGCTTCGCAGCTGAATATTTTTCAGCTTAAAGCGGTGTCCTTTTTATTTGTTTTAAGCGTCTCTGATACCCCATTTTAGAGATATCGACAATCTTGTCAGAGACCCATAATATCTAGTTCTGTATACTCCTTTAGATAATCTCAATATAATAAGTAGAAATAGAACTAGAGTGTTCTTAATCAAGTTTCTCGGTAGAGTTAACTTCAAAAATTTTGGAATTGATTTCAAAAAATAAATTTAAAATGTTAGAATCAACCTACTCCATAAATGATGCGTTTACATACAATAATTTTAAATTTTCGAATTAATTTAGTACAAAATTAAGCAATAAAAATATATTGAAAAATAAATACATCAAAATTAATTCATAAGTTTTATTTATGTTGTTTGATTTTTTACTAAATTAATTCAAAAATTTACAACTTTTGTATATAAATACTTCAATAGTGAAGTAAATCGATTATAATGATTTAAATTTATTATTTATAATTAAGCTCACTATAATAGCGATGTATACTCAGAAAGTCTCACTGGTGTTGGAAAAAAAAATAGAATAATAATTTCGTGTTGAAGGCATAGCAATGGCATGGAACTTGTGTATGACAATAATCGATTCTTAGACCAGAGCATGACTAATACAAACTGCCAAAACTGACTCCTTCGAGTCAGTCAATAGCCACTATCAATCTGTCATATGTAAAACAACACCAGTTTGAGTTGACCGTATTGGGTAGGATTGGATAAGAATCGGATCCTGATCCGAACTGGTGCTAACATTCTCAACGAAACTTACATATTTCTTTTCATACATATTTATTTGAAAGAGGAGGGATCAAAGTTACAACAAAGTTAGAACAACTATTTTTTTCATTTTCAAAGTCCAAATTGTCGATTCAAACCGTTCAACATGATTATCTAAATAAAATGTGCTTGCAGATCAAATTATATATTTTTTGAATTTTTTTATTTATTAAGATTGGTACAAAATTCAATGATCTTAATATGACTATTTTTTGTAAAATACTTAATAATAGTAAAAAAATTCAAAAAAATGTAAAATTTGATCTACAAGCACATTTTATTGTGGAGATCATTTTGAACGGTTTGGATCGACGATTGGGACTTTGAAAATGAAAAAAATGGTTGTTGTAACTTTATTATAACTCAAATTTGTTGTAACTTGATCCCTCATCTATTTGAAAAGGTACTGTCTCCTATTCTCATATCCCCGTAAAATCTCCGTCTATAAAACTTTCTATTTTTACAAAATAAAAAAGGTTACTAAGGGACCCCGCGGATATATACTGTTTTTATAAAAATGGAAAGTTTACAGGATTAGCTTCATTAGTTTACAGGGACTTTGAGTTATATCCAAAAGAGAAAAGGTTACTAAGAGGGACCACGCGCTTTTAATGAGAGGATCACGCGCTTTCATGAGGGGACCACGCGGATATGTAACTGTTTTTGAGAATTCGCTACTAGTTCGACATCCACTGTTTATAAGTTTACTGCAAAAGGTTTGCAGGATTAGCTTCATTAGTTTACAGGGACTTTGAGTTATATCCAAAAGAGAAAAGATTACTAAGGGGACCACGCGCTTTCATGAGGGGACCATGCAGATATATAACTGTTTTTGAGAATTCGCTACTAGTTCGACATCCACTGTATTAGTTTATAGGTTTACTGCAAAAGGTTTACATGATTAGCTTCATTAGTTTACAGAGATTTTGAGTTATATCCGGAAATTTTCCGGAGATTGGAGTCCGGAGACTATTAGCTGCTTCCTATTTATTTAACCCAGACAACTCGGAGTGAATAAATAAAGAAGTATCAATCTTTATTTACTAAAGTACTAAAAAAACAAACAAAATTCAACATTCAACTGTTAAATGTCAATCTTTACATCGTTTAAGCTTTTTTAGTATTGATCAGTAACTTGCAGTTACCAATTCTTAATTTGTAAAATTTATAGATCATATAACAAATGTCTGTGAAATATTTCTAAGGTGCAAATAATTTTAAGGTGAGCTGTGCTGAATGAGTAAAATATTTTACTCATCCATCTAGGAAAAAAAAAGAGGTAATGTAAAGATAGTGATTGTGGTGTTTGAAGTTTTAATGGCACCAACAGTTTATTAGTTGAGAATTAAAAGTTGGAATCCGATTCTGCTGCTTTTTTTTTGAAAAAAAATAGAATTTTACTTTTCCGATCCCAACAATTTAAAATTTTTTATTCACATATTTCGATAAAAAAAAAATTTCATACATAAATTTCAACGATTTTAAATAGTTAAAATTGGAAAAACAGAACTCTATTTTTCTATGTGAAAAGAGTTGAGGCCCAGCATATAAGATCCAATTATGAAATCTTAGTAAAAGATTATACTGTTGAATAAAGTACACGCAATCAATAAATGCATTTTCCTCCAGGTTGGATCAGTAACAACATGAGAGGGACCTACTGGAAGATTCCTACGAACAACTCACAAAATGACACAAACCAGCTCAAGACAAATACATAATTAATTGCGTGATTGGATTGGACGCGTAGATAAAATCGTTTACTCATATCATATGACTCAGTTTCGTCTCAGAATTGAGAGCGAGAGCGAGAGCAGGATGTGTTCTTATTTTGTTCTTCTCTTGCGTGCTTGACCGGGTACAGTCTGTCTGGGGCTCTCTCTGGGACTGGGCTCCACAACCCAAAAGTTAAAGCAGGGGCCCACCAACCGATGGCGACTTACTATTGTTGGTCGTAGAAGATAAGTAATTATGATTGCATGAAAATTCAAATCTCCGTGTTTTTGAAATCATAATTCAATGCATGACTAATGAATTAATGCAGGTAGACCAAGTACGAAATCCATTTAATGAAATTCTTGGTTAATGAGTTGCATCGACATACTGCAATTAGTTCCGGGTCAGGTGCCGGAGAGTGGTAAAAACGGAATTCAAATAAGCTGAAATCTGAGATACATGAACAGTATTTCTGAAATTATGAATTCAGACGTTCAATTTTTTCTATGCACGCATCTCGAAACAGCTGGTTTTTCTGTATATGTATCTCAAAACAGTTCAACAACTGGATTCGGAATTTCAGGGATTTCAGTATTACTGTTCATGCTTTTGGATTTCAGCAGATTTGGATCTGGTAAAAACGTGTTGTGTCGTGCCGTGCCACGACTAACATACCGTAACTGCCATGCCGTGATCAAGTGAACAGTCACACGTGCCGTGTCGTGACCAAAATTTTGAAGGTGGTCACGGCACGCGAGTCAAGCCATGCCTAAACGTGCTGGGCCCAAAGGTGACTGGTTACGTTTTAATTTATGTTAGTTTATTCAAGATTCACCATTTGATTAAGATCTAACAGTCCTAATTATAAGTAACTCGCATGACCACGTGTCGTGCTGTGTTGTGACCAGATCTTTCGCGTGACATACCGTGCCGTGTCAAATTTTCAAAAGATGACCACGACATGCGAATGGTAACGGCACGCGACACGCGAGTCACGGCACGTAACAGTCACACGTGCCGTGTCGTTTCGTGACGGAACCAGCTCCACCGTGCCATTTTTCTCATATACTGACAGTCTGTTTGCTCCTGATTAGTCTTCAAGACAAAACATTGATAGGTAGGGGTGAAAACGGATCGGATAATGATAAAATTATATTCGTATCCGTTTTTATTATTCAGGTACAAATACAGATTAGATATTAAATTAGATACGGATTGGATATTCAATTTTTAATATTATTATTTATTAAAAACATATAAATATCATTAAAAATCCCCTGTTAACAGTTCCCATCGGCTGTCATTTGATTTAAATAGTGCTAGTTAGAATAGTATGAAACAAGTGCTTATTTTGTTGAAATTGAAATAGTATAAATGTTATTTGAATTAATCCAAACATATGCACATTTTGTAAGAACATAATTCAAATAATATTTTTTATTATTCAGAATCGCAAAAAAAAAATCAGTATGTTTCTACTTTCTCACACTATTCATATTAGAATAATTTGTGTTGGATCCGAATCTGCTGAAATCCGAGATCGGTTACTGTTCATCCTGAAATCCCTGCAATCCGAATCCAGCCGTCGAACTGTTCCGAAATCCGTGCAAGAAAAAACTAGCTGTTTCAAGATGCGTTCTCGAAAAACATTCGATGGCTGGATTCGGATTTCAGAGATTTCAGAGTTCTGTTCATTGGTTTCGGAATTTCAACTGATTTATTTCCATTTGTGTTATATTCTTCCACACGTTCCAAATAAATACATGCTTCTTAAGATCAAGATACTTATTCCGATCTTTTATTTGAGACATAAATTTGTAAAGTAATTTTATATGAATTATTAAGAAAAAAAAAAAATTAAGGATCATATTCAAACTCTGATTAATCCAAAAACCGCTATTTGAAATTCCGGCCAATCAATGTCGAGTGATAAATGCAATGCTCTCTAATTCGTGGTAAAACAGGTACCCCATATTTTGGTTTTACTAACTTATATATTTAAAAAAAATCAAAGGCGAATAATTCTATTCCCAATTTGTTTTCGTATATGTAATTAATGGGAAAACAACTGTACACGGATGTCATTGATTTCACCTCAGTATCAGAAATTGACAACATTATTGGGTCCCACTCCACATAGCTTTACCCAGTAAAGGCAGTAACTGTAACTCATAAATGATAAATTCATTCATACTTTCATATTCAAACCTTGATGTGATAGATTTTTCCGAACAATTCATGTTACAAATCTAAGTACATTCATGTTACAAATCTATGGACGTCAGTCAATTGTGCTTTAGAAATCTAATGCCTACAATTAAAGTGGAAAAAACGTGACGTGTCGTGTCTGACACGTCGTAACTTTGGTCTCGTGCCATGTCATGTCGTGATTAAGTTAATTTTTCACGTGCCGTGCCGTGACCAAAATGTCAACGGATTGTCACGGCACGTAATGGTCACACCACGTGAGTCACACTGTGCCTAAACTGCCATGATCATACATGACTCGCGTGATTATTTAATCATAATTTAGGTTAGTTTATTTAAGATTCACCATTAAATCAATATCTAATGGTCCTAATTACATGTGACTCGCGTGACTACGCGTCGTGCCGTACCGTGACTAAATCTTTCACGTGCCGTGTCGTGTTGTGTCAAAGTTTCAAATAGATGAACACGGCACTGCGAATGATCACGGCACGCAAATGGTCACACCGTGCCTAAATATGCCGTGATCATACATGACTCGCGTGATTATTTAATCATAATTTAGGTTAGTTTATTTAAGATTCACCATTAAATCAATATCTAATGGTCCTATTACATGTGACTATGATATATAGTAGCCATGATACAAAATTATCCTCAATTTCTTTCAATTTATTTAGTTAAAAATCAACTTTTAATTGCATCCATCTCATATTTTCTTATAAAAACATAATAATAAAGACCAAAAAGTTATATAAAAAATAAAACTTTTTCTTGTGATCAATAGCATTCTACGGTAGTGCCAACTTTGACAATAATTTGATAAGAAGTAAGGCTATGAAAGAACAAGACACCATAAGCCGAAATTTTTATTAATATCCAAAATTAATATTAAATTTCAATATCTACACCTTAATGCAGGAGAATTCGACAAAATGTTCAAAACTGCAGATTTTATTCATAGTTATGGGCCAACTTTCCGTAATTTTTTTTTTACGGTTTTAGCCTTTCCAAAACCGCAGATGAAAACCACAGTTCACAAAACCACGTAAATAATTCAAACAAATTAGTCTTAGTCTAGTGATAATTCAAACTTTTTTTCAATATGAGAAGTCGTAAATTTAAAATCCAAATGGAATTGTTGTGGACATAAGTGCCACATGCAAGTAGGGGTGTTCAAACGGTCGGTTCAGTTGAAACCGAACTAAAATAACCAAACCAACTTTTTTCGGTTTTAAAAAATAGAACCGAACCGAACTGATTAAACTTATAAACCAATTAAGAACCGAACCGAACAAACCAAAGTAAAATTTCGGTTTGTTCGGTTCAAACCGAAGTAAATTTCGGTTTGTTTCGTTCAAAACCGAAGTAAACCTATTGGTGCCATTATTAATGAAAATTACACATGTTCATACATAAGTTGATCCAATTCCATACAAAATATATAAATGTTCCTAAAATATTTAAACTAAAATGAAAGAAATGAACATTGATTGAACCAAACAAAATATAAATCATACTTGAACCAATATAATTCGGTCGGTTCGGTTTAGTCGGTTTTACAAAACTGTAAACCGAACCGATCCATTTAAACTTAAATAATTCAAAATTTCAACCGAATCGATCCATTTAAACCGAAAAACCGAACCATTAAACCGAAAATTTTTCAGTTCGGTCGAAAACCGAACAAACCGAACTGTTTGACACCCTACTCGCAAGTCACGAACTAAAGTTAAATTAAATTTGTAATAATATTAGACTTACTGTTTGGATTTTGCTTTGATAAAAAAATTACTAATGATAAAACTTAAATCTTTAAAACAAGACAGCTTTATAGAAAAAGAAATTTGCATTTAGAAAAATCGTAGCCACGAATAGATATCTTTCAAATTTTTTTAAAATTAAACATCTATAATGGCAAACAATATGATTTATCACGATGTAATTTGTACAATGAAATATAAAAGGGTATTATTTTTTGTAAATTATATTATATTTTAAACAAATCAAACATTTTTTTAGATGCACGTGAAAGTGATATTAGATCGCACTTAATAATTAAATTGTATTTTATTATTAAAATTTTGATTTTTTTTCCTCGAGCTTTACAAAAGGTGAAT
>JAJGRW010001151.1:112994-308691 GCA_025461045.1 Carex parvula | reverse complement strand
AAAAAAATTCGAAAAAATGTAAAATTTGGTTTGCAAGTATATATTCATTTTATAATCATGTTGAACGGTTCGGATCGACCGTTAGAAATTTGAAAAGTCAAATTTTGAGCCGTAGCACGGACCCAATCCGTGCTATGCATAGCACCGTAGCCTCACTCTCTCTCTCTCTCTCTCTATATATATATATATATATATATATATATATATATAATAGTAAATTGAATTATAAGTACAAAGTAGGGATCCGAGAAAAGAGGAAATTTGTTATATTAAGAATGAATATTTTATCTCTTCTTGAAAGAAAAGAGGAAATTTGTTATATTAAGAATATACAAAGTATCAAACACAACTCTTTAAGACATGCAGCTTCTCGTCCAGTGTCAAAGATTCCTGACAATCCATAAACAAGATGATCTTGGTTCTCTGTTTTCATCTTTGAGACAACCAATCCTCACAAGGGCTAATTCGGTTCTCCTCAGTCCTCACCTCAGATAGTGGTTTTTATCGAGGAAAACAGCTCACATGCAATTGCAATTAAAAGTTCCCCACTCCACTGTGTTAAGGCTTGAGGCGGTGATGGTCTTCTCATCAGCTTTCAGTTTTTATTTTATTTTATAGAAATTATTATTAAATAATATAGGAAATAAGAACTGAGTTGGTAGGAATTTTAAAACAGAGATGACAGATCTTAAAAAGAATTTCGGCTTCAAACTTTGGAGTCGAATTTTTTTCCCATATATAAAGTGATTTTTTATCATGATGGTCACAACAGCACAAAAGATCACATAAAATAAAAACATATTGAATTCGAAAAAAAAAAAATCATTCCAAACTTTGGAGTCAAATTTTTGTTCGGATCCAATGTAGATCACCCACAAAAGAAGAAAGAGAGAGGGGGTGCTTGGATGGATGTAGAGTGGGAAAAATGGCACGGCGGAGCTGGCTCCATCACGGAACGGTACGGTTACGGCACAGCACGCGTGTTGGTTACGTGTTGTAACTCGCGTGTCCCGTGTCTTGACCATTCACGTGTCGTTATCATTTTTAGAAAATTTGGCACCGCACGCGAAAGATCTAGTCACGGCACGGCACGTGGTCATGCGAGTCATGTGTAATTAGGACTGTTAACCTAAATATTGAATAAATTAACCTAAATTATGATCAAATGGTCACGCGAGTCACGTTTGGTTACGACACGTTTGGGCACAGCGTGACTCATGTGGCGTGACTATTTGTGTGACTATTCGCGTGTCGTGACCACCCTTTGACATTTTGTTGACGGCACAACACATCACGTGAAAAATTAACTTGGTCATAGCATGACACGGCATGAGACCAAAGTCACAGCGTATTAGTCACGACACGACATGTTTTCTCCACTCTAGATGGATGGGTGAAATAATAAAGTTTGAAGCATTAAATTTTTACATATCAAAATATTTTGAAATTTTCGAATCCTATGTGGCCAACTTCACACAAGAACTTTGGTGCGGTTGGATCCTTTTGATCCGAGAAAAAAAAACGATTCCAAACTATGGGTGGTAAAAAAGCTCGTAGCTCGTGGATTGATCAAAATCAGCCCGTGACTTGATTACTAACAGCTCATTTATTAATGGCTTAGTTCTTAACGATCCAGCTCGTTACTGACTCGGTCCAGATTAAACGAGTTTGAGTTGGGTCTAACTCGCTCGCTAGAGAGATTTTACGATTTGATCTGATCCGTTGGATGAAAGATTAGGGTTTATAATTTGTTGTTTTTTTATCTAATATTCATACTTTTTGTCATTTTAATAATTGCTATGTGTGAAATGAATATTTAATGCTTTGTTTGATAAGCTCATTATCTACTTTTTTTTTTAATTTGTATGATAATAGTCTAAATAAAGCTCAGCGAGCTAAACAAGCCATCTCGGTCTAGTTTGTTGCTGGCTCGATTCGATTATGAGCTAAGATTCTAGCTCGATCTCTTAATCTCAGCTCGCCTGACTCACTCAATTCTTGTAGCAAACAGATCATGAGCTGAACTCAACTCGTGATGAGCCAGCATCGTTACCACCCCTACTCCAAACTTTGAATTTGAATTTGAGAAAATAAAACCGCTTCTACCGAATTGAAATTCCAAGCTACTCATTCTATTCTTCTATATTATTTTATATTAATTTCCAAAAAGAAAAATTCCGCACATAAATCTCCAATGTTGCTTCATAATAATATCTTCGGTATCTATTTCACCTTCTTGGGCAAATTGCAATACACGTCGAATGTGCATCCAATGTGTCAGCAAACACGATGCATCTGTTCTTACAATATATTACGCTTAGGAACTGGTGTCAAACAGATCATATTGCACAACACTGAAAAAGCGAATAGTAACAAAACAAAAAAGCGATTAGATTAATTTTCTGGAGTAGAACTAAAGTGTTCTTAAGTTCATCAAGACTCTTTGTAAGCTTAACTCAAAAATCTATCGGTTTGACTTCAAACGACACATTCAAACCGTTGAAACCGTTCTACTTCACGAGTGATGTATTTACATGTCAAATTTAAAAAATTTCGAACTAGTTTAGTATAAAGTCAAGCGGTCAAAAAATGTTGAAAAATGAACTCATTAAAATTAACTTATAAATTATCTTTTTTTTTTACCGCTTGACTTCATACTAAATTAGTTCAAAATTTTAAAAATTTGACATGTAAACGCATCACTCATGAAGTAGATCGGTTTCAACGGTTTGGATGCGTCGTTTGAAGTCAATCCAATAGGTTTTTGAGTTAAGCTCACAAAGAAGCTTGGTAAGCTTAAGAACACCTTAGTTCTACTCTAATTTTCTGCGCTATTTTGCTATTATACGGCAATTTTAAGTAGTAAAAAGTAAAATTAAGCATATTCCAAATTATGAAATAGTCATTCTTGCCGGGGCGGACCCAGTCTAGTTCAGGGGTCAACTGCCTCCTCCTTGAATTTTGAAGTTTTATACAAATTTGTAAATTCGGATCGACTTTGCTCTCCTCTGGAATTTTATTTGTCCCCCTCTGAACTTTTGATTTGTAATTAATGTTAAATTTAGAGTTAAAATTATGAAAAATTTCTTGAATTTTAATTGGTAATTAGAATTAGAAGTCAGAGTATTGAAAACTAGAAGTCAGAGCATTAGAAATTAGAAATTAGAAATTAAAGCATTGTTTTTTTTTATCTAATACCCAATTAGCTAATGAGTTTGAACCCAATTAACTATTCAAATCCGATTTGTTATTTTCTTGTCCCTCACTAATAAAAATCATGAATCCGCCCTTGATTCTTGCACTATATTTCACTTCTTTTTTGAAATACTAGATTGAAATATAAAGGAACTAAAAAGGAAAGGAGTTTGACTTCATAATTATGTCTCAACTTCACATTTTCATTTTTTTTCATTCAATTTCATTCTCGTTTGACAACTATTTATTCAAATTCCATGATCTTTCACTATTCCTCATCTACCAAACAATCTCTTATAAAGTCATGAAGACTTGCAAAATTATTTGATTTCAAAATTTATTATATAAAAAAAATTCGTTTGTTTTTCAAATATAAAATGAGTTGTGGAAAGTAAACAAAAATTCAATTGTGAATTCTCGAAACTTTATTTGATTTCTCAAAAAAAAAAAAACATTAAACATGAAGTGTATATAATTTAGCATATTCTATAATATCATTCAAGATCCGTCTATAGACAGAATTAGGTTGTGAGATAGAGTGAGATATAATTTCAAAGTTTAAAGTATATTTTTCTGATTTTTTATGTATAGTCGTATAGAAGTATATTTTTCTGATTTAAAGTTTAATTATTTGGTGGAATTTTTGTGGCTTAATATATATGTATTTGTATTCATTATCAAAATTAATTGCTTAATGTACCAAATATGTTTTACTGTATGAAATATTTTCAAATTAAAATTATGTATAATACACATATCAGACCTGCAAACATCTACACTAACAATTGATTTATGAGCAAGACAGGGACCGGTACTTGTACAAATTAAGTATGTAAAAAAAAATATATGAAGCTCCTTTGACAAGAGATAATGTGATAATTACATAATAGACTAGTCTAATTTTAGATTTATGTTAAATTAAGGTGTAAATTTTCCCAGAAAATAAATTTTGGAAGTTTTGAAACTTTACAAAAATACATTGATAATACATAATACGGCTTCAAACAGAAACCCCCTCTAGCTGGAACGGACTCTGCTGCTTTTCTGAGAGAAAAGCAGGGTCCTGCTTTTTCTATCTCAACCATTCAAAATCGTTGAGATCTGTGCATAAAAAAGTTATTTTATCGAGATACGTGAATACAAAATTTTGAATGGTTAAGATCAGAAAAGCAAAATACTGCTTTTCTCTAAAAAAAAGCAGCAGAGCCTTATCCCATCTAGCTAGGAGAATTTTTTATTAATAGAAAATATTTAAAATGATATATGAAAAGAAAAAGAATACTTTCAATTTTTTATGCATAGAAGGATATGTAGTATTTATTTCGGTTTTAAACTTTGAACTTGTAAAATTTATACATATCCAAACCTTTTTTTCCAGTTGCCATGGCTTCACATAATGGAGCCACAAAGTTTGAACATATAACAATTTTACAAGTCTAAATTTTAAACTGAAATAAATACTACATGTTTTTCTATGCATAAAAAATTGAAGGTACTCTTTCTCTTTATCAAAAAATTAAAATAATATTTCAATGAATAAACAATTCTCTCCAGCAAGAATAATGTCAGGCATATAGCGGTGCCTAACTTTAATTATAAAAAGAGATTGAAGAGTAAGATCAAATTACATACCACTTGCATTAATATTTTTTTCCACTAGCTTACTCACCACTGAGTCAATAACTCATTAATTAATTAGTTCATGTAGTGGTTATACAGACATCCATTGTTTAATATTATTGTTGTATAATAGTTATATTTTATTTTATTATTGTGGTACTTGGTTTTGGATCGATGATGAGTAGTGTGTAGGTGGGGTACTAAGTGTATGAGATTGATAGTGTGTAGGTGGGATATACTAAGTGTATGGGTTGAAATGGAATACCAAGTGTCAAGGCTGGGTCTAAAATATCAAGTGTCGAGACTAGTATATGATATGCTATAATATAATAGTTTGATTACTCTTCGCTTATGTACTTCATATTAATGTTTATATTCTTGGTGATCTTGTCCATTTTTAAATTTCTTGTCCAATTAATTGAAAGATATTATGTTCTTATTGTATCTGCTATATTATAATTAGCTATTACATACCGAACACTTGGAAAGGTCAAATTAATTTTCTAATTTTTTTTTCTCAATTTGACTCCGTTTTGTTAGTTAACCTAAATCTTAATTTATATAGAGGGGGAATTCAATTACATTGATTATTTTTATGGTGACACATCTTGACACCATATGTTTATAAGTCATTTTTGTAATTTCAAAGTTCAAAAAATTGATCCGGATCGTTCAACATGATCTCCAAATTAAAATGTTCTTGGAGACCAAATTTTACATTTTTTGGAAAAATTTTAGTATTTATTATGATGTGTACAACATTGTTATATAATTCGGAGCTATTGAAAACAACGATTTAAAAAAATTCTAAATAAATAGTAAGCAAAATGGTGTTAAGATGTGTCACGATAAAATATTATAATTGAATTCCTCCTCATTTATATAACCTGAATCTGATTTCATATATTCCAAATACTAAAAAATAATAAATCAATTATTAAAAGGTTGTTCACGACATTTTCAATGCAATGTTTTTTTGGAAAATTTGAACCATTTCGATTCTAATTTTCTTGGTTCAACCTAATTTCTGAGCTGTTTATTATTTTGTCTAATGTTCATCTTTTGAAAAACATGAAACCTATTTCGTGTTACTTGAATTATAATCATATGGCATGATTACTAAAAGCATATTATTATTATTATTATTATTATTATTATTGTTATTATTGTTATTATTATTATTTACTAACTATGGAGTCCAAACATATATTGTTAAAATTAGGATGAATTCAGACTCCATCGCCATCGGCCTCTCTTTGTCAGTTTCAATGTTATAATATCCTTTTTATTAAGAGCGAAAGTGACAAGATCCATCTTTGATAAGAGAACGGAGTAGGTCCGATGTCCATCGGACCTACTTTTAGGTTCAACGAGCATGATGACCGTCCGATCTAATTTAAGACTTGTGCGCACGAAAATTGAAACAGACACGCACGAAGTTTAAAGCGTTCCGTACGAATCTTAAAGCAAATCGACAATGATTAAACCCATCGAACCAGTGGACCTACTCTCAAGTGCTTTGATAATTAATGCTGAACAAAGCTAGCTTAACAATTAATACGGCTAATATATTTAGATTAATACGGCTAATATATTTATGATTCTATCCAAGTTTTTCTTTAATATTTTTTTAGTAAAGGTTGAAGGTGAAGTCACCCAACTATTTAATATTTATAAACGATTGTCTCTTTCGGATTTCGAACTTGCGACTTCTCACACGGAGAGTATTATCTTTGCTACTAGATCAAAGGTTGGTTCTCAATATTTTTTTTTATGGGATATTGCACAAAACAATAAAAAAGATAACATTAACTACAATATATTAATTTTAGTGTATTTTTCTTTAGGCTCTGATAAAAACAAGAAGAAAAAGATCCATGTTTCAGTTTCATCATGTAGATTTCATTTTAAAATTTTATTGTAAAAAAATATTTAATGGCAAGTTGTGGCAATTGAACCCTTCTTATTTCTATTTCAACCCAAAAATTTATTGATTATGACGGAATAGATAACATGATCATCAAACCCTTCGCTCATGGAGAGCAGCTTGGGTCCGATGCCCATCGAACTCAAATTTGGGTCTGATGGGTTTAGGGACCGATCCACTTTAAGATTAGTGTACACGAATTTTAAAGCATACACGAAAGTTGCGGGCGTGAATCTTAAAGCAGATTGGACAGTCATCGAACCCATCGAACTCACTTTAAGTCCGATGGACATCAGAGCCAAGCTGGTCCCTAGCTCATGTGTTGTTAATTCACATCAAAATTGGAAAATTAAGAATTGTGGCCAAGCAAGCCGGTTGCAAATGAAGCTCTTCGTACCGGAAATTTGTGCTAAGTGGCCAAAACTTTTTTGTTGCTATAAAGGAGCAATGATTGCATAACTGAAAGGCTCAAATATTGGTACCATGCATATCGTCACGTAAGAAATTGGGAACTTTGTTTGTTTCGGCGCAATGGCAATCTATGCTGTACTCAACTAGTAGCAAAGTCAACAACTGCCCCTTTAATTTCGTTGCATGATTCCAGCTGGATGTGACAACAACTGCCATCTGTATGCCTCCATCAAATGGCTATTTTCTTGACAAGTGTGTGAATTATACACCGTATTCTTCATTTGAGAAATGTAGATTGATAGAGATATAATAATCATATAAACCTTATCCGGTGTGCATTATATTTTTATTACTACTAATTGATTGATGTCACCCAAAACTATCAAAACTTACATGAATCTTTTTATTTTATTTTATTTTATACGTCGCAAAATTTCTTATAATGATTCATTCATAAAAAACAAATTATATATTATGTGGAAGCTTACCTCTTATCAATATTATAATATTTTTATAACAATATTATATAGGCATTACACTGTGCATGTGCTTGAAATAAAAAATTTAGAATTAAACAACCACACAAAGTTAAAAACTACTATTTTGTTTTTTGGGGATGAAATTAAATGCTCCATTTTTTCTAACTTGTTCGATAAATTTCAAGAGTGCCAGAGGCCTAGAGAAAAAAGGCCCAAAAATATTTGAACCTGCTCAGTGCTTTGAAAGTGACAGACAAAATCAAGGCAACTGAGAAGATTTGAAAATAATCTGCTTTTGCTAACAGCGTCTCTCTTTCTGCATGAAATGCCTTTGTCTTTGTGTGTCTATCTTTCCACTTTCTTTTCTTTATTGAATTTGCCAGTAGAGATTATAGATGAACATCAAAACTGCAATATAAACCTACTCCAGTTAATACAAGCTATGCATACGACTGTCGTTAGTTGTGAAATTCTCTTATAAATATTTCAAATCAAGAAACTTAAAATAAGTTATAGAGGAGGGCCTGCTCGTTTTGGACCATTCGATAGAAACTATGTTACAGTAAAATTAGGCCCGTTTTCGGGCCTAAATTCCTTGACAAAAGAAAAGAAAAGAAGTAACGAACACCCAAAGAACCATGGTTTGTGCTGAAAAGCATCTATGATTTGTATTTTTGGACTGTTACCAAGATCCAAAATGGCAGTCCTTTGTTAAGCAGCCTCCATCACCCGAGCACTATATTTGTAGTTGGCATACACTCACTCACTCACAAAACACACGCACGCACGCATCTGAATCTGTATTTTAAGTTCAACAACCATGCTAGCAAACTAAACTGCTGTACCTACCAGATCCACATTGACAAAGACAACCTCATCAACTATTCACAACAATTTGAAATGGTTCAGAATCGGGCTAGTACACGAGTTGGAACAAGCAACTTACTCTGGTAAAATTTAATAAAAAAAAAAAAAAAAACTTACTCTGGTAAAATGAACACGGTGAGGTCCCGTATGTTATTGATATTGGATGTGGTAGAATTAGAGTGGAAAAAACGTGCCGTGCCGTGCTGTGCCGTGACTAACACACCGTGACTTTGGTCTCGTGCCGTGCCGTGACCAAAATGTCAAGGAATGGGCACAGCACGCGAATGGTCACGGCACGTAACTGACACGCGTGCCGTGCCTTTCCGTGACGGAGCCGGCTCCGCCGTGCCATTTTTTCCACTCTAGGTAGAAAGCATTAAAAGCACGTGCTAGTTGTCACAACTTACAACCACAATTCAAAAAAAATAATATCAAATAAAAAGAAAACAACAGTCCTTTTTGTCATAAATTGTCTGCCAACTTCACTGCAATCACAGACTTCCTTTATTTAAAACTCATCACCTCAATTACACTGAGAGTCTCCTTAAGTGAAACAATACACTTGATATATCAAACAAATTTTATAAAGGCAGCCTAAAGCTCAAGAAAGTTGTCATACAACTTCTGTGAGGTTCTAAAGAGAGAACAATAAACAAAGAATATGAACTGATCCTACCCAGAAGAGTATTCAAAATTGAAAGCAACATAGCTACTTGCCCATTTTTTAACAAGCAATAATTAGCTTAAGGTTATTGCCACATGTTGCATTCTTAAAATATTATTTGACTTGAAGCTTGTAGTGGTCAGCAGCAGCATTGAGAGACTGTATTGTCACAGGGAATCCAGGTCCCATCTGGTAAGAGAAATTAAATTGTTACAGCATAAACAAGACACTGCATTTGAAACTGAGTAAATACCAACTAGTACAGAAAAGATGTAGATGATTTTGCGGCCAGAAAATGAGATGGAAAAACAGGATAACAATTAATTAAGTAAAAACATTTTACTCACCGTGCTGCTTAGTGTAAAATTCTTCACATAACCCGCATATTTAGAAGCTACAAGCAAAGTAAAAGGAGTATAGACAGTTATTACTAAGCAATAAAATATAAGTCAAACACACAAAAGAAGTAAAAGACAATGTAAAGGTTACTTACTCTTCTTTAAGCCAGCAGGCTTTGCAAGCAAAAGGGCATTAACGAAGGCTCCTATATTTTCACGCAAAACTTCAGCAGAGAAATTCACCTTCCATAGGAAAGAACAAAAATTATGCAATTATAGAAGCATATAATTTCATTACAAAAGAAGATGGTCCAACCAATAAAAAAGGAAGTATCTTTAATAGTTAATACTCATCCCCTCACTGCTTAAGTTTCTTTGTCATTCTAAACAGCAAAAAGGAAGGGTGTGGGTGTCAAAGAAAGGTTTACCTTGCCAAGGCCAACATGAACAATGGCAGTCTTGTCAATTTTAAAGTCAATTCGGCCACTCTTTGCAGCTTTCACAGCATTAGAAACATCACTAGTCACAGACCCTAGCTATTACATGTTAGACAGGTACCAGAAAACTTTAGTAATTATCATAAGAAAAATACTTTATTCATGTAAACAATGAAGGACTAATTATGTGATGGAATAGAAACAATGATCGAAGAGCTCACTTTTGGGTTCGGCATGAGACCACGTGGGCCCAGGATTCTAGCAATCTGTAAAAATAAAAATAAATATGAATGAAAGAAGTACTTAAAATTAAAAAAAACATTAGTCAATGGGAATGTGCGTTAAAAAACATAGTTCTGCAAGTTAACTGCAAATAAGTCAAAGGAAATAAATAGGCTTGAGGTACAAACCTTAGAGAGGCGAGGCATAAACATTGGTGTTGCTATGCATTTATCGAAGTTCAGTTTGCCACCACCTATCAATTTTCAAACATGGATTAGCTTAAACCTAACTCTAAACAAAATATAAGACAGGACAGATCATGCATAAATGAGAACACAAGGATATTTTTTCGTATCCACATAAATTCGATTCTCAGATTTACATAGATTAGTAACGGGTTTTATTACTAAATTTATACCAAAATAAGCTCATTTCAGGCCTATTTGGTTCTCTTAACAGACTTAGAGCAGATATGCCACCTTTCTGTTTAATCTTGGCACCCCCATATATAAATGATCTAATAGTCAGCATAGCCAGGTAAACTTAACTCTTAAAGAGGAAAATTTTGAGAATACAAAACTAAGAACTGCAAAATCTATTTTCGCGAAAACGTTTCAGATTGGATTTAAGAGTCATGTACCAGTTCGTATCTCCTCTATGAGTTCATCACCTCCAACAACATCAGCTCCTGCAGCTCTAGCTTCTTCAGCCGCTGCATCTTCAGCAAAAACCGCAACTCTAACAGTCTTTGATTGATTCAAAGCTATGAGTAATTTTTTTCCAGAATTCGATTACAAACTTAAGAGTAGTAAGTGCATTGATGTACCTTGCCAGTGCCATGTGGAAGTGTTAGTGCACCACGTACCATCTACACCAAAACAAAAACTTATGGTAAAAAAATATACAAACAAAATGTTACAGCAAAGCAAAATTATAGTTGCAAAAAAGAAAAATAATCATGAGTTTGTCATTCAATATGGTAAAAGTAAAGAGTACCAACCTGGTCACCACGCTTTGGATCAACACCCAAATTAACATGAGCCTCAACCGTCTCAATAAAATTACGCTTTGAATTTGCCTAATAAAAAGTGAAGACATTGTTCAAAAAAAGATCTGTTTTGGTAAAGTCTTTTCGCATTAGTCAAACATAATTTTTTTGGAAGAAGCAGGAACAATACTACATTATAATTCTCTTGGTGAACTCAACATAGTAACATTGATTACATATGTACCACAAAATATTAGCAATTTGAGATGACATTATAAGCAAAGAGTGTTAATCAATAAAATAAAAACAAAAGAAAACAATCCTTGAACTTTTTGCCAGTAATAGGATCGTACATGTAGCTGACATGACTGGCATGGAACACAAATGGCATTCAGGCTCAACTGAGCTTATTAACATCAGACTGCACAACAAAACCCTAATTAAACCCCAAATATTATCCTTGACCCATTTAGCCCCAAATAAACACTAATTGAGCAAGCATCATGAGAAAAATCCAAAGGATTAACTTGGTAGGGGAACCATATAGGGAGCTACCTACCAATTGAGCAGAAATGACCAAAACATAATGCATTTTTACTTGTAAAAATATATATATAAAAACTAACCTTAACTAGTCTTATGGCCTCCACAAGATCGATAGCGACTTTTTGTGGCTTTTTCTCAGCTCTGATTAATGTCGGGTAAGGTATTTTCTCTTCCTCTTGTAGCCCAAAAACATGTCTCCTCGCTCGTACATCATATTCTATTCTCCTAGCTTCTCTCTTCAGCTGTTCTTGTGCCTCATCTCTCTCTCTTTCTTCACTCTCCTCTTGTCTCTCTTCCTTCCTATCTTCTGGCAATGGAGCCACCTTGGTTGGGTAAGCCACCTGTCATTTACCCATTTCAGCCAATCAAAACATAAAGGTTATTTTCTGGTACAGAGTGGCACTCCCTTGCTGGTACATTATCAGTAAGGCTGGTACATAGTGGCACTCCATCACTGGTACGATAACATTAAGGTAAGGTATTGAATTATATCTGGTATTGACAATTAACAGTGTCTGCTACAAAAAATTGAAAGTTGTTGAGTGACACATTGTTTGAGGAATTGCCTCTTAAAGCATCTGATGTGTCGCAGTGTCAGCTTAAGTTCTATTAGAGGAATTCACTGGTCGAGACAAGTAATTACCAATAGAAATCAGCAATAGTATTCTTACAGGGGTTATAACAGGTGTATCCTTGATGAATCGTGCTTCCTCCCGGGTCCATGTCCGTGAGGCTCCCAGCCATTGCTGGTCACGTGGATCATCGGGATTTGCTGATGGATCAGAACTGGAAGGAGACAGCTCTTGAGTTTGCTCTTGATTTTGGGTTATTTCTTCTTCGCTAGGGTCTTTGGGTTTGACAGGGTAGCCGACAGGTTCGATCGGAGCTGAAGAGGATGAGAAGGGAGAAATCAAACGGAGAAGAGAGATATTGTGATTGCAATGGAGAGAACGGTGACGGAGTAACCGTAGATGTGCCATTGAAGGAGGAGCCGCAACGGTGGTCACGACGGCTCGGAAGGGTTTAAGCACAATAGACGACTGGAGAAGAAAAAGGTTTTTTTCTTCTAGAACAGCAGTAAATCAGGATATTTTGGAGCGTTTGCTTTTGATCAGACCGGTCAGATCAGTTCTCACTGAACGGATATGATTAAAAGAACCTAAGATTTTCATTTGGTTCTTTAGAATATGGGCCATTGGGCCGTCAGTTATAGATCGGACGAATTGAAAAGTGTGTACATTAAAAGCTAAATCGGGTCTATTCAAACTAGGGTTATTTTTTCATTTTTTTTTCTCTCGCGTAAACTTTTTCTTGAGCATTAACAATATCTACTTTTTTATGAGTTCTACAGCTGGGTTTGTTCCATCTCATATCTGGACAACACTAAATTGTGAGTGTTGTGGCATATGAGGTTGGATATGTAAGCGAATGTGGGATGGTAATCTTGAATAAAGAAATATATTGTGGTTATGGAGTAGGTGTTTGGCGAACAATTTTAATACGGGTTTTCATAGCCCCAATAAAACTTGAGACAACATCACAGGCCGAGGCAGGGCTTGTCTATTTCGGTAAAATGGGCTTGCCTACTCCTGGCCCGCTAACTTTCTGATTTCCAGCCTAGAGCGGAGACTACAAAAACCTTCCTCTGAGTCTCATGATCAACCTTCCTCTGGTGACAAATTTGACAAGAGCGACCTTCATCTGAGTCTCATGATCAACCGTGACAAATTAACATGCTTTCTTTCTCTTCTCGAATGTGGATTCTACTGAATGAGACAAGCATGAGCTGAGAGGAAGCGAGCAGGAGGAGAGAGCAGCAGGGGTAGAGGCGGAGGAGAGAGCACGGCAGAGGTAGGGAGGAGAGGAGGGTGGATGAGAAGGACGAGGCTTGGGCGGAGGAGCGGAGAGAGGGGACAGATCAGAAATAAAACAAAAATGAAAAGTTAGCCGATATGTTTTTTTTTAGAAATTCCCTGACAGATGCTGCCAGTGTTTTGCATTAGCCTTATAACGTCCATATTTACATGCTCATACAGAGCCCCATACTTACAAATCTTCATGAGCACAAAATCAGAAAAAAAAATACAATCACAATCAGGCTTTGAAAAATTGAGACACCAATATCCTGCTCAAAGCTAGCAATGCTTTAGCCATAGCTCACCTTCTGTAATGATCTTATCAACTAACAACCACAGAGGCATTATCTTACCTCTGAAAACTCGTTCATTTCTCTGTTTCCAGATGAACCACGTCACACACGGGAACCATGCTATCCATGTAACCTATTTCATGCAGCCTCTACTTCTAATGCTTTGCCAAGAAGACAACCATATTTTCTGAATGGTAGTATCTGTTCTGAATAATCTGACACCCATGCGAACTTCTGTAGCTCTCCACACATGAACTGCATATGGACACTTGAAAAATAAATGAATAGTCGTCTCCACTGAACTTGATTGACACATTACACAACCCAACTGCAAATTGATCTTTCTATGCAGCAGTCATTTCCTATGTTAGTGTCCTGCCTCTAAGCATAAGATATATGAATATCTTAGCCGTGGTTGGACATTTTGCAGCCCCCCCGAACTTCCCCATCTCTAAAGTAACAGGTCTGACTCATTGCTGAGAATTGGATGATTCACAATTGCTGGTGCAAGAGTTATTAAATTAGAGAGTGCATCAGCTAAGGAAAGTCTTTGATTAACCAGCCTAAGTAATCTATCCCCTTGATACCTCAGCAAAAACTCGTACCACTTGTCATACTAGAGCGAGATATCTTCTCCACTACCAACAGCCCACTCGGTACACCACTGAAATATTGGTTTCAGTTTGAGCAACTGAGATCAAAAGAAAGAAACTTGCTGCAGTCATATGGCTGGCCCTTCAACTAGGCTTGCCAACCCCCTCAATCTCTTTGCCCATAACTTTCACAGGGACTCATTTTGCTGATATAAATGCCACCACCATCGCAATGATAGTGCTAGATTTTGAATCTCCAAATTACTAATTCCCAATCAAGTTAGCCGATATGTCAAATAAAATTAAACGACTTAGATCGAGAGATGGATTAATTTAGATCAATTTAATTAGCAATCAATCATATTCCATTATTTAATTACATAATAATATTTAGCAACCAATCATGACCATAACGAATAAAAAATGTAATAATTTACATGTTTAATTAAATAATAATATTTACGAATTAATTAAATATTTAAATGACCGACTATTTTGATTTTCCTTTTTTTTTTCCTCCAAGAAAATAGAAAGTCAATGCAGCTGGAGCTTTCAGTCGGTTGTCCTCCATTTAAAAGTACTACCTGTGCTCTTTCAATTTATTCTCTGCTCAAGCATCAAGCAATGAGGCTCCTACTCTGCTTTTGCTCCTAATTCTCTTGTGCCACAGCCATGCTAAGCCCGGTTCACCGAAATTCAACTCAATATTTAGCTTTGGTAACTCTTTCGCCGACACCGGCAACTTGGTTATTCTAGCAACCCCTGTTGTGAAAGACATATGGATTGCGATGCCCCCTTATGGCGAGACCTTCTTTCACCACCCCACTGGCCGGGTTTCCGATGGAAGAATAGTCCTGGATTTCTTAGGTAATTAGTTATGTTTAATAATTCCATTGCAGTGTCAACATTTTATGTTCATAGAATTTCGTATAGAAGGAAAAATCGGTATCGGAATCGGGATCGGCACCGTTCGATTCCGATCCGGATCGGAAAAATCGGTCGGGATCGGCCGAATTGGATCGGAAAATCGGACTTCTTTATCAGAAGCTTGTACAAATTAAAATTCTCATATATACAAATGAGTTGTGTTTTTCAACAACAAAGGTTGTATGGTGTAGTGGTAGTTGACTTTGGTTGCTTAGCTAGAGGGCATGGGTTCGATTCACGCAATTTTTTGGAGTTTGTTTAATTTGCGTTTCAACTGTTTCGGTGGAATTAGTCTATTTCGATCTGGAACGGCTGAAATTTGGCTGGAATCAGGCGGAATGGCTGAAATTTGACGAAATCTACACTATCCCCGTAACTCGGCCTGAAATCAGATCGGTACCATCCGATTCTGCTATGGAACGGCCGATTTTTTCTTCTAAGGAATTTCGTTAAAACTCGTGGTTTCATCCAAAATTTGTTACTGAATTACTGTTATTTACTGATGATCATTATTCAAACATTTTGACAGTACAGAGAAAACTGAATGCAACAAATTAAACTAATAATGAAAAAATGCTATCCTTTCTATTCATTAGTTCATACACTTTATTTTAACTTTATTTAGTTATTTATTTACTTGCTCTATACTAAACCCTTTTATAACATAGCTGAAGAGTTTGACCTACCTTTTGTCCCACCTTATTTGGCGCATAATGCAAGCTTTGAACAAGGAGCAAACTTTGCCGTTGCTGGTGCCGAAGCATTGGATTTTGATTTCTTTGTGAAGAACAACCTCTCAAATTTAGTCATATTCAACAGTTCCCTCAGTGTACAGCTTGGATGGTTTTCTGAGTTGAAGCCTTCCCTCTGCAAGATCTCTGAAGGTTGCTCTGCAAATTATATTTACAACAACAAAATGGCACTTCAATTATTAATTTAAGTTTCTCCATTGTTATTATAGAGTGCCAGGAATACTTTAGTAAGTCATTATTTATTGTTGGAGAATTTGGAGCGAACGACTATGCGAAGAGACAGATTCATGATTTTAGTCAGGGGTAGGCACAACATACTAATAAGAGTGCAAATTTTTTTTTGCTATATAATTTCATAAGCTAGAGTACAAAATGCAAATTTTCTGAGCCAGGTTTGAGCACGATTTTGAGCCAAGAGTAGGCACAGTCTAAAAAATACACTGGGCTTAAATTTTTTTTCAAATCCAGAAGTAGGCAAGTGCCTACCCCTGAGCCTATCTGGATCCCCAGTGACTATGTGAATATGATTTCTGGAGGCAAAAGTCTTGAGCAAGTGCATGGTTATGTTCCTCTGGTCATTGAAACAATTTCAGCTGCGACTGAGGTATATTTATTTCAAAATTATTGTAGTGGTGAAATTTTTTTATTTCTAATTCAAGAACAATGAGGGAAATAAATTAGACAAATAGGCAAAGCTGAACTATGCTAATCTCTTCAGAAATCGTTAAAATGAACCACAGAACAGTGCCATCCCCCAATTCATGCTAAATAGTAAATATATATGTCATAGTACGTACCTGAAATGTGCCGGAAAACAAATGACTGATTATAAATTTCTACATAGAGTCTAATTAAAGAAGGCGCCAAAACAATTATTCTACCGGACCTATGGCCAGAGGGGTGCAAACCTGAAAATCTAGCACAAAACACTAGTAGACCTAAGGAGGACTATGAGCCCGAAACAGGGTGCCTTAAGGACTTGAATTATCTATCGAGGCACCACAATGAAGAACTCTTAAAGGCGATAACGCAACTACAACACAAGTATCCAAGTGTGAGGTTTATCTATGCGAGCTATTATCGCCCCATTATAGATTTCGCCAGGATGCCAGACCACTTCGGTAAGCTTCCCCTCCTTGTACAAGATAGAGACTAATTAACCAATGATAAAATCTCAAATATTAGATAGTTAACGTTAATTATTTAGTATTCTTAACACTCATCACATTATATGTAATATGGAAAACTGTTCATAGCAGTTTTAAATGAAAAAATATGCCAGGGCATGGTATTGATGCGTACTGGACCAGACATATATAATGCCTCTGTTGATCTCTACTTGACCAAATTAGTACTGTAGCATTCATAAAACTTGTTTCATAAAATAGGTCCAAATCAAGAATTATTAGGTGGCATTGCACACATGGATTTAGATTCCATTGTTGCAATTAAGCCCAAAGAAATACTGCGGGAACCCCCAATTGACAAATTAAGAATGAAATAAAGTAAAATCATTCAAGGAAAAAGATTAGATGATATCAAACTGAACTGATATTATTTCTCACATTCTCACCTATACCACTTCTACTATTGCAGGATTCATTGATAACCCTCTAAGGGCTTGCTGCGGAAACGCGACTAACCAGTACAACTTCGACCAAGCCGAAGTATGCGGCATGCCAGGTATTGGTTCATGTGAAAATCCAATGGAATATGTCAGTTGGGATGGTGTTCACTTAACTGAGGCGGCTTATCACCGCATCGCTAAAGGATGGCTCAGAGGCCCTTACGCTGAACCACCAATACTCAGCATTGACGATTAGAGGATTTCTAGATACATTATTGCAAGAAGACAAACTGTATACACTTGTTCTTCTGTTAAAAATAAAAGAGGCAATGTGCATGCAAAAGCAAATGGAAGCAAAAAAGACGATGAAAATTTTAAAATTAGATTGCTTTCAATTGAAGAATAAATTCAGATATTATTTTGTTAAGTCCCATTTAAATGTACACTTTTCACAGTGATCATACTCTTGCAACCCAGATAAATCAACATGTATTCTTAATGTTGTAATTTTTCTTTGGGTTCAATTTGTTGAGAAATAAAACACTAGCCTCAATAGATTCATAACAGGCGTAGTCTAGACAACAAATAAACTAGCCTTCTGTGTATAGCTGTCAAGCCATATTTGATACCTACTTTAATTCTAATAATCAGGCAACAATCCAACATATTAGGAAATGAGCCAACGGCTAATTGAGAGCTTGTTTTATAAATATCCATGTAACAGAGAATTGTAAGAATCAGAAAAATAAACATAATTTATTCTTCATTTCAAAAATCTTCATAGTATCATAGCCATAAGATACGCACCAGTAATCGGTACAGAATAACAATCCGCAATAAGAAACTGGTAACGGTTTCAGAACAACCATGACAGAAGCACCCATGACAAAAGCGACCAAAGAGGTATCAGTCATGATTGATGCCAATACCTCCCTAAAGCTAACTCCCATGCTACTCAATGGAAAAAATTACCAGTTATGATCCAAAGGGGCGATAATCTCTCTCAAAGGCAAAGGCAAATACTGGTACGTCACTGGCGACAAGAAAAAACCAGAAAAGAACTCAGAAGAATGGGAGATTCACGACAATCTGATAAATGTCATGGCTCCTAAACTCTATGGAGCCCCAAATCAACAAACTGTTCATAATTGGTGCTGAAACCTCAAAAAAATCATGGACCACAATCCACAAAATGTATGGTAAACAAAACAAATTTGCCCATATCTTTCAGATCAAACAAGATACCATTCAAATTAAACAAAACCAGAGATCAATCACACAATACTTTGGGGGAATGAAAGCAAAATGGGATGAGTTAGACATTCACCAACCCGAAATCACAGACCCAGAAAAACTCAAAGAAAGAAAAGACCAAGATTGAATTTTTCAGTTTCTAGCAAACCTAGACCCGAGTTATGAACAAGTCCAAACCTAGATTCTCTTCGGAGCCAACCTTCCACCACTTGAATCCATTGTTGCAACCCTAGAACAGGAAGAATCAAGGAGAAGAGCCATGAACACCGACACCCAATCCAGCGACCAGCCAAAGGGCCAAGCGTTCATTGCTTTCACTAAGAACCAAAACCCTAATTCGCACAAGGGCAAGAACCAACAAGCAAACAGCAACGAGAAGTGCGACAATTGCAAGAAAATTGGGCATACAAGGGAGAGATGTTGGTTTCTATATCCACATCTTCAACCGAGGAAGTGGAAAGGGGGAGGAGGCAATCGAAACAGGGAGAAGAAAAAGAGGGAGGATGAAGAGCGCCCAAGAGGCTATGCGGTGCAAGGAATAGATCGGTTTGGGTGGGTCAATTTCTGAAAGTCGCGGTCCAGGTGAACCAAGTTCCAGTCATGAGGGATCATATTCTATGCGACAGCTGATGGAGCAGTTCACTGCAATGCTTGCCAAACAGAACAGCAACACTTGTGGTATTGCCTTAAACTCAGTTAGAATTTTATCCAATAATCAATTAATTATAGACACAGGTGCTATTGACCATATGATATGTAATGAGAATTTTTTTTAGACCCTAGAAATGGTACAATATGACCAACATATTTTAGTTGCTAATGGAACCAAAGTACCAATCACTGGTGTAGGAACCATTAATCTCTTCTCAAAGAAAATAAAAAATGTATTATATATAAAATCTTTTACAACAAATTTAATTTTTCAGTAAGTAAAATTACACAAGAATTTAATTGTGAAGTACTATTTTTAAAAACAAATGTTAAATTTTAGGACCAAACAACAGGAATGATGATTGGTGAGGGATTCTATGACAATGGATTCTATGTTTTGAATTGTCAAAAACAAAATTTATCTGCAACTAAAGAAACTAGTGAAAACAGTTTATGGCACAAGAGACTCAGTCGATCCGAACCGCTCAACATAATATTCATAATAAAATATGCTTGGAGACCAAATTTTATATTTTTTAGAATTTATTTACTATTTTTTTAGATAGATACAAAATCACTGTTTTAAGGAGATTCTGGACCATCCGATAAAGTGATATTGTACCTATGTAAAAAAATAGTAAAAAAATTCTAAAAAATATAAAATTTGGTCTCCAAGAATATTTTATTATGAAGATTATGTTGAGCGGTTCGGATCGACTGTTCGGACTTTGAAAACGGAGATAAATGATGTGGAGCATATTGGAGCACAAAATCATGATGCATTTGAACCCTCCTCATACTTTTTATAGGGATCAAAAGTATTTTTATTTATCAAATTTTCAAACTTTTTATTACATAACAAGCTTCTGCCAAAAAAAAAAACAATTTTCCAATTCGATTTGACTAATTCTGATTCCACAGTCAAGTAACCGATTCTGATTTTTCCTTCTATGGTATCAAGTTCATAAAGATTTTTGTCTATTTTTGACAAAAATTCTGACTACGCCACTAGACAACATCCATTCGGAGAGAAATTACCTGTAATTGATAATTTTTCGAAAAAAGATTGGGCAGAGCAAAAAAGTCAAGTGATTGATATTTTTAACAATAGAATGTTAATTACCAGTTATAATTTATAATTTTGCAACGAGAAATTTAATGAGTTTTGCATGAAAATTAAAAAAAAAAAATCAATGGTTGAGATTGAATTTGCGAGATTAAAGATATTGTTGAAATTGAATAATTACTGATATTCCACAACAGAATGATGTCATGACATAGATAAATTGAACATTAGTTGAAAAGGCTCCGAGTATGCTATGTAGTGCAGGTAAATAGGTTTAGATATTTTGATGATAATTTAGTTACAACGAAATCATCTTACCTCGTTCGTCACTCCGATCATAAAAAAAATCATTTTAAATCATATTGAATTAAAAAAAAAAATTACACAATCTTATTTCTTTGCTTCGGTCCATTCGATTTAAAAATGAATACGTTCCGTTGACCCGCTAAAAATATGGATCCTGTTTGCTCGTTTTAGATCCGAACCAGAGCAGCGACGAGCGATCCGAATCTGAATCCGGTAAAGTGCGAAACGGAAGGCAGGGTGATACTGGAGAGCTCCAGTTACCAAATGTCTGGCGCGCGCGGGGTCTCCTTCTCACCCCGCCACCTGTTCGACATTTTGCTTCAGTGAAGTTCCTCTCTGTATAAGGACAAACCCTTAATCAAATACCCCCACCCCCACCCCCACCAGGTTTGGTGCTAGATGCTTCTCCTCGTTCGCTAACAGGTGACTAACCTTATTTTTTTTTAAGTTCCCTGATCCTCTGTTGCTTCTCAAGTATATCTCATCTGTCTCTATCAATCCGGTGGTTACGTTCCAACCTACAGTTTTAATTTTCTAGTCCTGGGTTGTTGCTTCCGTTGTTTTTCTACTTTCTTTGATTGCCATGCTCCAACTCATCATATTGTTATTTGATTGATTAGAGAGAGAACAAATGGGTTGTTGGTCTCTTAGATGTGGTTCCACCAGCAGATCTCCTGCTTATATATATATTTAGAGAGAGAGAGCGAGAGAGGAGAAGGAGAAGAGGAAAATCCCAAAAGCTCTGATTGTCCGCAACAACTCAGTATGGCTGTTTTTGTCTGAGTTATACTAGTTTTTTGGTCAATTGATAGATGTTTTCTAATAGAAAGACAAAGATTGTGCCACATGGGAAGAGAAAGAAGGAAATATGGAAGCAATTCAGGCTGTTTGTTTTCGCCATTGGATTGATTTTAGTGTTTCTTATACTTGATTCTGTGATATTTTCTGCTATTCACTATTTTAAGTTTCCGTCGAACGAGCTACAGGTACGAATTAGCTTGGTTTGCAATTTTTCACCTATGTATGTTACTTTAGGGATTGGATACACAACCAGCTATATTAATTTTAGGTTTTCATATTTGAAAAAAGAGTGAGTGCTTATTACTACTTTGTTTATTAATTATAGGAATTTAGTGGAGTCTAAAGTTGTTTCATATTTGGAGCTTTGATTATAATGAAGTAGAAAGCAAAGTAAAAAAAACCACAGTTACATCAATATTAAATGTGATTTGTTTGGAATTTTGCCTTTTTTCCCTCAAGAACTAAGAAATACTACTTAATTCTCTTTAGGTATTCCTACTTGTAAATCTAGACCAATAAACATATCTATGTTATATTTCTTTCTTAATTTCATGTATCATCTGACTTTTGTAATGATGAATGCATATTTATGAAGGATGACAGACGAAGATTTATTCAAGAAGAGACAGGAATTATTATGTATGGCCGACTCCTGTCTTTGGCTTCTTCATCATCTCTTACAAAGGTAGGTAGCCTTAATTTGACAACATATGACACTTTATTACTGTTTCATAAGATGGTTCCTATCAGCATTTATGAACCAATCATACTATATGGTGGGGATATAGGCCATTCCCATTGGGCTTCTACTTATAATTGCGGTCTTTGATTTTGGTATAGAACCAATCATGCTTGGTATTGTACTGATAATGTATAAACCAGTATTTCTTTTACAGAGTCACTATGGACTTAGAGAAAACCCCTTCTCCCTCATATCCGTACAAACTGTGTATCTTTCTTTATGAACAGAATAATACTGCAGATGGACAGTTTTTATTGTTGGAAGAGTCTGCTGGTCAGGTACCTGAATGGATACCTTGTGCCGACAAAACAAATATTGCTAATCAAGGTAAACAAAAAAAATCTTTTTATTTTTTCTGTTACTATTTTATCTTTCTCCTGTACAATCTGATTTGTGCTTGTGCTAACTGCAATTGGTAACATATTTCTTTCTGTTGATGTTGGTTGGCTTTTTCCAATTTATCATTAATGGATTAGTTGGTGCCTTTAATTATGGATTTATTATTTAGACTTATGGTGGTTGTTGTTTCTGCTTCAGAAGTAAAAATTCTAACTTATCATTGGATGTACAACAGAGCAAGGGAAGAAGCATAATGGGTACATATTGATCAGTGCAAATGGTGGTTTGAATCAACAAAGAGTTGCTGTGAGAACTACACACAAAATTGATCTATTATTTTTTCTCACCTTTTCCCATCTTTTTTCCTTATTTGTAACGTCATATCTTTACATAACAGGTATGCAATGCGGTTGCAGCTGCATCTCTTCTGAACGCAACTCTAGTTCTGCCGAAGTTTCTCTATAGTAGCGTCTGGAAAGATACTAGGTTAGTTTTATTCTTGTGAATTTCCAGTCATACATGCAAAAAACATTTTCATGAGGTGAGCAGCAAACTTTTCGAGTGGAAAGGGGAAAATTCTGTCTTAAACTAAACCTAACACAACTTAGCATGAGAGACTTTCGTGTTGCTTTGTTTTGGACTAAAATTTGAATTTCTAATTTTTTATTTTCCTCTTTATTTTTTCCTCCCAGCCAGTTTGGTGAGATTTATCAGGAAGAGTATTTCTTGGAGTATTTGAAGAATGATGTAGATATTGTTAAAGAATTGCCATCTCACCTCCAGGCCGTAGATGTTGAAGCAATTGGTAGCCAAGTAGGTAAAAAGCTATTGTTAAATAGATCTGAACTTTGAAAGGGGTAAATAGACTGATTTCAGTTCTTTTGGGGGTCCAAATTGCAATTAATATTGTTGAGGTTACTGAGGTAAAAAAAATTGGTTTCATGAACAAGACAAGCAAAAGAAATTTCTACATGTCTTTATTTTTCCTGTCTCTATGGCAGATAACTGATATGGAAATAATGAAAGAGGCTACACCTTCATATTACATAGATGTTATACTCCCCATACTTCAAAGAAATGGCATAGTTCATTTTCTTGGATTTGGCAATCGACTGGGCTTTGACCCTTTACCTCCTTATCTTCAGGTGAGAATCAAATGGCTTTTACTTGCATGCAACATACCTAATCTTTATTGTTATACTTTTATACTACGTCTGTACTTCCTTTGTTATAATTTTCATTAAAATACTTCCTACAAGTACTATTATAAAATATCAACCTTTAGTTTGGCCATAATTTAGGACTAATAAATGCCTTTAAGCGCAAGTAGCTGTACCCAGAAAGGATGCTGCCAACCCCTTCCTACCTATATACCTCCCTTAATTGTGTATTATTTAATTGTATAATAAACTAAACGTGTTTCCTATCTTTTTTGAAATAATGGGCAGCTTGTTATATGATTTACTAAAAGTTGCTTTAAAAAGGTTAGGCAGAGTTTTATATGAAGAAGAGAACAACCAAAAAGTAGTTCATTTGTGTAATTATACCACAACACTCCTCAATTGGTTCAAAGCACTATATCTAACAAACAGAAACCACTATGCCAAATAACATCCTAGTACTGGTTTTGACCTGTGATAAAACTAACCTTTTTTATTCCAAGCTTCATATGGCCCATTTGAAGCTTTTATGCTGAATGCTGATGTTTAAACCTGAACTACTCAAAAAATAAATGCAAACAAAAAAACAAGTGAAAGATGATCAATCAAATGGTAAGATATTGGAATTATAGACCAAAATGCCAAATTGCTTCTTTGTATTTATTGTAGTAGAAGACATCATATATTCAATTTGGAAAGTTATACTTCTCTCCTTTTCTAATAACAGAGACTAAGGTGCAAGTGTAATTTTCATGCATTGAAATTTGTGCCAAAAATAAAAAACTTGGCTCATTGTTGGTGCAACGCATCCGCAAGTACGAGTCAAAGTTAACAGAAATCGACAAACAATTATTTGGGAAATACATGCCAACTTATGAACCTGCAATTAGAAATAGGAGTTTAATAAGGCCGGTTAAGTATCTAGCTCTGCACATGCGGTTTGAGGTGGATATGGTGGCATATTCTCTTTGCAATTTTGGAGGTGGACAGAGAGAGAGGCGGGAGTTGCAAATGTACCGGGAAGAGCACTTTCCAACTCTTATTGCGCGAACTCAGAACATGTAAGTCGAATTGCAATTATGTATTGTTTGCTTAAAGGGCCATGGCATGGAATCAATTGAAGATCTCTTTGGTGTTTATTTTGGGTAGAAACTTATTTTGTGGCTCAATTAAGCATTTACAAAAGAAAGTAGTAATAAAAATGGCCCTACAACTGTTGAATGCAAGGAAAGCCCATTGCATTCCTTGGTAAATTACATCAGCAATAACTACAGCATTTCTAATGTTTATCAACCATATTTTGAACATATTATGGAAATTGTTAAATTATAATGTGTTTATAATGGCATTAAAGGATAATAACCAAGGGATAATTGTCAATTTCTCCAATCATGCAACCTACTTGGCAAATGTTGGTAATGTAGGGGGGCAAGCATCCAATTTATAAAGGTTTTTTGTAAAATTTTAAACAAAGAAGAAAAGGAAAGGAACTATTTCCTGTTATCTTCTTGTTCTGTTTCTCTGATTTCTCACTTCACGGTTTCTCTTTTTTTAACTTCTTCCTTTTCCCTTCTCATTTGGCTGGAAATACCACAGCTCTATTTCCTCAGAAGAGCTACGCATTTCCGGAAAGTGCCCCCTAACACCTGAAGAGGCCGCACTGATGCTGTCATCTTTAGGATATAAAAGTGAGACGTACATCTACCTAGCTGGTTCCCATATTTACGGTGGCTTATCTAGGTTGCAACCTTTCATGCAATTGTTCCCAAATGTAGTCACTAAAGAAGATCTTCTCTCTCCTGAAGAACTCTGGCCTTTCAAAAATTTCTCCTCGCAGGTACTGAAGTAATCAGTATTCTTTTTGTTCGTGTGGTACGTGGGTTCATATACAGTATCAGGGGCAGATTTAGAGGGACTGGTAGGGGCCACAGCCATTCTATTTAGTTTGACACTGAAAGGTTAAAAGACAAGTGTTTCTTAATAGTTATATAAATTTATTAATTTATATATTATCGTATTCCCCAACTTGTTTGGGACTAAAGGCTTGGTTGTTGTTGTTGTTGTTGTTATATATTATCGTGTTCTTAGTGACCTCGAGTCTACAGCTGTAGGCATATGCACAATTATTGTCATTTTACAGAGGTTATATGATATTATGACATTTTACTGGTAAGCATGGTTGGTGGGTACCTATTTCAGCTAAATTGGTTGGTGGGTACCTATTTCAATTGATCTAAATTGGTTGGTGGGTACCTATTTCAGCTAGCAGCTCTGGACTTCATTGCATGTGCATCCTCTGATGTGTTTGCTATGACCGACTCTGGAAGTCAGTTGTCATCCCTGGTAACGGGCTACAGGATTTATCACGGCCAGGGTCAAGCCCCAACCCTTAGACCCAATAAGAAGAGATTTGCGAGGATTCTGACGGATCATGCTGCCATTGATTGGGGTGAATTCCAGAGAAGAGTAAGAAATATGATTGAAGAGAACCAACGGGTGACCCCACGTGGCAGAGGCAGAAGTGTGTATAGGTTGCCTAGAACACCTGGTTGCATGTGCAAGGGTAGTTAGCACTTTAGCATACATCTTTGTTTATAAAAAAGTAAAAAAATACTTCTAGGGTCCATTTTTTGTTGTTCTTGATAGGAAATCAGCTTACTATGTAGATTCATTGGGGTAAATTATAGCAAAGGACGAGAATTATAGTATTATACTGCTAATGCCAAATTGATTGTTGCAACTTGCAAGATTTTATAATTTTCTTAATAGAAAACTAGTATTGTGTCCGTGTCGTTGCAATGGGAACATATTATAAGTAAAAAAAAAATTATACAAAATAATATATTTTCAAAAAAATTAGACTAAATAACAAATAATATTTCTTAAATGACAATGTATGTAAATAATTTTTTTTAAATGGCATATATGTTTTTTTTTTTATCTTTTTGACATATTTTCATAAAAAAATCTCGTACAAATGACATATTAAATGACAAATAAGATTCTTTAATTGATATAAAAAGAAATAAAAATATGACCAATTAATTATCAATCAATTAAAAAACTCCTTAAATGACATTTAAAAAATGGAAATAAATCAGGACCAATCAGAGAGATAATACAATTTGCATGTAACAAGTACGTGTGGAACTAAATTTGGACTTCCACACGTAAAAAACATCAAAAAGATGCATAGAATCAGAAAAAGGCAGAGTATTTGATTAGATGGCTGATATTCAATTAGAAATTTCATATTTTAATCACAGCCATTGGCAGATCAGGACATCTACGTGCTTAATATAAGAATGGAGATGTTGCAACTTGATGATTATTCAACACAACGAAGAGAGGAGGATTTGAATGAAATGACATATTTGTCAATTTAATTTTTAAAATCTTCATTCTTATATTAAGCATGCTCTGATCCGCCAATGATTTTGTTTAGAAAGATAAAATTTCAGATTGAATATCAGTTCTCTGATTAAATATTCTGATTCTATGCATCTTTTTATGTGGTTTTACGTGTAGAAGTCTAAATTTATTTAGACACGTGCTCGACATATGCAAATTGTATTATCTTTATAATTGGTCCTGATTACTTTTTTATTTTTTAAATGTCATTTAAGATATTTTTGAATTGATTGATAATTGACCGATTATGCCTTCATTTCTTTCTATTTTTATATCATTTAAGGAATTTTGTTTGTCATTTAATATGACATTTTGTATAAAATTTATTTATGAAAATATGTGAAACAGATTAAAAAAAATTTTCATTTAAGAAATGTTATTTGTCATTTAGTCTCAATTTTTTTTATGAAAATTTGTCATTTTTTTATGAGATTTTTATTTGTTCTCTTATAATATGTCCCCGTTGCAATGCACAGATACGATACTAATAATTACATAAAAAAGTTAAATAAATTAAAGAGATATTAAAAAAAATGTTTTTTAGAATATTGAATATTATGGTGCTTTTATGAAAATATTAGCTATTTTAAAAGTTTACTTTAGTACACTAGAATTTTTTTTCTTTTTTTTTAAAGAGAAAATAAAAGTTTACCATTTTAAATTTCAATGTTTATAAGAAAATTATTTAAATTTTAAACTCACGATCTTTTACACAGAAAAATATTATCTTATATTACTATATTAAAGATTGATTCTTATTCTCTACTTATTTTCATTGTCCAAAATCTAAATTACAAAGTTCAAAATGATCAAGTAGACATGGTAATGCTTATGAGCGTTATTGGTCAATGATAAGAATTTATTTATAGATGTAGTTATCCAGAAATAAGGGGGCATTTTATGGACATCGATCAAAATCGGTTTGATGTTTGATCTACTTCATGAGTGATGCATTTACATGTCAAATTTTTAAATTTTTGAACTAATTTAGTATAAAGTCAAGCGGTAAAAAAAAAGATGATTTATAAGTTAATTTTAATGAGTTCATTTTCCATCATTTTTTTACCGCTTGACTTTATACTAAACTAGTTCGAAAAATTATAAATTTAACATGTAAATACATCACTCGTAAAGTAAATAGGTTTCAACTGTTTGGATGTGTAGTTTGAAGCCAATCCGATAGATTTTTTAGTTAAGCTTACAATGAGACTTGGTGAGCTTAAGAACACCCTAGTTCTACTCGTTTGTTTACATATAAGTTGCATTATTTTTTCAAGTTTATAACAATCAATTGAATAAAAATTGGCACTTCGTCCAACCTATATTGGATTTATAAATTAATATAATTGTTTGACTTTTGAATCACAAACTTAGCACAGATGATGGTAAATCTTCTCTCTTTAGATTATATTCAATTTGTGTAGCTGATACCTTAAAAGAAATGAATGCCAAGATTTACGAGAGCTTTTATTTGTTAACAAAAAAAAAAAAACATTTGCTTGGTTCCTTGAATATATTAAGATCAACCATTTAAAATATGATTAAGATCAACCATTCATACTAGTTTTATTCTAATTTTACGGGTGACACTTGGCAAGCATATATTAAGAAGAGGAGGGTTCAAATGCCTTCATTTTTTGTGCCTCCACCATGTCTTCATTTTTAAAAACTTTAATAACTCAAAATTTAAAACTTAAAAATTAAAATAAAACCGTTAGATGTGATATATGTTATTTTCTCTATGTGCTCATAAAAAAATATCACATTTTAATTTTGTTTTTATGTGAATCAATAAGTTGAAAAATCAACGTCTAGAAATTATCCACATTAGTACGTCTTTTACAAGCTCTTGATGACAACCAAAACAAAATTGAAATGTTATAATTTTTTATACGTGCATAGATAAAATAATGTAGATCATATTCAACGGTTTTATTTTGACTTTTAAGTTTTAAATTTTGAGTTTTTAAAGTTTTTAAAAATGAAGGCATGGTGAAGGCACATAAAATGGAGGCATTTGAATTCTCTCTATTAATAATAGAGAATTGAATTAGAAAATAATAGATTTTTGACTTTTAAGTTTTAAATTTTGAGTTTTTAAAGTTTTTAAAAATAAAGGCATAGTGAAGGCACATAAAATGGAGACATTTGAATTCTCTCTATAATAATAGAGAATTGAATTAGAAAATAATAGATTTTTGACTTTTAAGTTTTAAATTTTGAGTTTTTAAAGTTTTTAAAAATGAAGGCATGGTGAAGGCACATAAAATGGAGGCATTTGAATTCTCTCTATTAATAATAGAGAATTGAATTAGAAAATAATAGATTTACTTCTTTGGTATTGTAGAGGAGGATGTGATCAAATTGAAAACCGCCTGGTGTTGACGCGCATCTGAAAGATATCAGTATTTGAATAACAACAACTTGATTTTGAATATGAACAAATCAGACTGTGATTGGACCTCTAAACGTTTATATGATGGTGATATTATTGAGCTACAACCAAAAAATTCAAGGATAATTCTGAGGAAAACCCTTGACCGTTTCATTGCTTGGTCCTGTGTTGTTCTTCAAGGCTTGAATTTTTCCCTCAGAATGAATTTGAAGCACTACTATTTTTCTGGCAATTTTTTTTATGAGCGTTATTTTCAATTTAAGCAAAGGTTGTGATTTGTGAACCCCCACCTATAGTTTTTTTTTTATAAAGAAGCATAATGCCCTTCCATTGTATAAAAGAAAGAAACAGTACAATGTTCGAATGTAAAAAATGACAACAAAATGTAAACTACTCAGAAAAAATTCAAAGCCTGTAATGGTCTCAGTAGCACACCTGACTTCCTTAATTAAATACTAGACTCCAAAACTGATCCATCAAGAAGCAGTACCAAAATTTCAGTCTTATTTATTAAAACCCCATGTAGAATTAAGGTGGAATCGCCAACAATTGCTCTCTTGACCAAACTAGTCACTGCTTTCAATTTGGTATTTGCCACCTTTGACTTTGACTAAAACACGCTGTACCATCAGCACTACTGATCAGATCGGAATTCATATGCCTAAGTTAACTCAAATTTTAATATTAGATTCGGACCATCCGATCTGATTTAGCACGAATATTAATAGCCCGTATTATGATCGAACGGTCCATTTCTAAACTCTAAATTTGAGTTACTTCAGAGGATCCGGCGAAGGACAATCAGGTGTAAGATCGGATCGGTTGGGCATTATTTCCGCATTAGTTATATACACAGCCATTTTGATATGTGAGACTTGAACAGTGTTTCCCCGCTTGTCAGTGTAAGTGTGTAACTGGTGTAAATGTTGTTTGTCTACCTAACAAAATTCTCAGGACGACCAAACACCAAACAGCCAGACCCGGGAGGGTCACAGATTTTGATGTCATGTGCCGCTTCATTTGTAGCGTTTTGTATAACAACGATTGAAATATGTTGTTTAACGATATCCTCATAAGCAGTTTTTTTTTCCTCTTAGAATCAAATTGTGTTGATTTTCTCCTCTCTGTACTAGTTTAATTTCAAATATTATTCCACTTGATATTTTTTAAAATATATTTGATCTTCTAATTCTGAAATTGATTGATGTTGTTTAAATTTAAGTTTTATTGTTAATGGCCTTACTGATGCCCGGGGCGCCAGAAGCTACTAGCTCGCCACATGATGGTCACAGAATCACTGGCACGGTGAATCAGCACTTCAAAGGGGCAGTCGCCAATCGCTTTGATTGGGGCTTTGGGCGATGTGACCAGCGTGGTGGAGCTGGATCCGAATCATGTCAATAGTATTCTGAAATTTCTGCTTTTCTGAATCCAGCTGTCAAATTGTTTTAAGATGCGCGTACAGAAAAACCAACTATTTCGAGATGCGTGCATATAAAGTTGAACGGCTGGATTCGAAAAGTCAGAAATTTCAGGGTTACTGCTTCCTGAACTTCTGATTGCAGCAGATTTATTTCCGGCGGAGCTAACCCAACCCTTTCCTAGACTATATCACTACCACATATAGATCCATCGAAGATCCCTCTTGCAGTCCCCCTCTCGCTTGCCTCTCTTTCTCTCTCCCAAACCTAGACCTAAAGCAAAACTTGGGAAAGAGAAAAAGGGTGTGAAGAAATGGCGGATGCGAAGCAACAACAGTTGAAAAGCCCAGTCGGCGTGTGGCCCACCGTCAAGCCCTTCGTCAATGGCGGAGCCTCTGGGATGCTCGCCACTTGCGTCATTCAGCCAATCGATATGATCAAGGTAGCTATCGTTTTTCTCGCTGATCAAAGATCTCTCTTCCCTTGGTTGGTTGGATCGATTGGATCTGTTGGATCGTGGTTTGATTTGTTTGAAATTGGTTTTGTTTCTGGTTTGGTAGGTGAGGATCCAATTAGGTCAGGGATCTGCCGTTCAGGTCTCGAAGACCATGCTTGCTAATGAGGGTATTGGAGCTTTCTACAAGGTATCGTGTCCTTCTATGCTAAGATTGTCGTTGAATTGAACTGACTTTTGATACAAATTGCATTTATATCTTCAATGATTTGGATGGTAGCAGACACTTTTACGTGTTCTCCAATTGGCAAGGTTTTTGTACTTGTTTACAACTGTTGCATGCTAGATTGAAGTATCATTTCAATTGTGTATGAGATCTTGACAATGACATCCTTTGATATGAAGATTTCCACTCGTGAGCCCTATTTCTTTCTTTAATAAAAAAAATGAAGTTTCAAGTCTACCTTCTGTCATAGTTTCTTTATAACTAGTTTAATTAAATTGCAGGAGGTTTGAAAATTAATTTAATGCTTTTATTTTTTGTGATAAGATCAAACTAGTGAATAATTTGTATGCCAGTTGAAATGTTCAACATTTTCCACAGATGGTCTTTATTTAAATATATGTTGGTATTCATAAATGGTTGCTTTTTTATTTCTTATTATGTTACATATATTGAAACATTGTGCAGGGTCTATCGGCTGGTTTGTTAAGGCAAGCCACCTATACAACTGCTAGACTGGGATCTTTCAGGTATTTATCTTCCTTCTTCTTTGGAAGTTCTCTAGATTGCCTGTAGAAAAAATAGATTCTGTGATCAAGCATGTATGTTTACTAGACTCACCTCCCCAACTAGAGTGGGAAAAACGTGCCGTGCCGTGACCTGACCAAAATATCAATGGGTGGTCACAGCACGCGAATGGTCACGCCACGTGAGTCACGCCGTACCTAAACGTGCCATGACCATACGTGACTCGCGTGACTCACGTGACCTAATTACACGTGACTCGCGTGACTCGCGTGACTACGTGTCGTGCCGTGACTAAATCTTTCACGTGCCGTGCCATGTCAAAGTTTCAAAAAATGAGCACGGCACGCGAATGGTCACGGCACGGGACACGCGAGTCACGGCACGTAACTGACACGCGTGCCGTGCCGTTCCGTGCCGTAACTGTGCCGTTCCGTGACGGAACCGGCTCCGCCGTGCCATTTTTCCCACTCTAACCCCAACTCTCAAGCAATCACTCTACCGGCCAAAAGAGACATTCATGATCACCAAATGAACTGGACAAGCCTTTTCTTTTCTTTTATTAGGAGTAGACATAAATGACAAGGAAACATTGGGTTGATTGGAATTGTGTTTGTATGATGTGGTCTTTTAATCCAACATCATTTAGGTTCATGCTTGATTTGAGTTCCTTTACTTTGAATTCTTTTTTGGGAAAATTTTGTATTTGGTCCTTGCACGTTTACAAATCAACTTGGTCCTTAAAACTTTCATCTGCACCAATTGGCTTTTGTACCTTTCTTTGCATAAAGTTGGTCCTTGAACATCGAAAAAGAAAATGCAGTCCTCAAATTTCTGGAAGGAATAGAACAAAATGGGTCCCTGAACTTTATTTGCACCAACTTGGTCCTTGCAGAAACAAATTAGTTCTCGTAATTCTCTTAAAATTTAAGGACAGACTCTTTTCTCTGAAAAAAGTCCCAAGGACCAATTCGGCGCAGATGAGATTTAAGGGGACTACCTTTTTTCCGAAGTTCAAGGACTTGATTCTTTTTCAAAATTTAAAGGACTGATTCTGCAAATGAATGTCTATGGACTGTTGATTTTCTTCTTGTAATGAGTTTGGAGAAACCTGATTATTCCCTACTAGTTGGTTAAGGTGTTATGAGAGGACGATTCTATGAGTAACCATCACATGTAGGGTGTGTTAACAATAGAAAGCTAGAAATGTGGCCATTTCTCTAGTTTATCTTTTGTATGATTGGTTGGTCAAGAGATATTTTTTTTAATAAGCAGCATAGCTGCCATTCTATTAACAAAAACTTCTTGTTACAGAACATTAGATCATAAATGATAAACGACCCAGTAAATTCAGAAATAAAGATGGATGCTCAATGCCCTTTGAACTGTTGATCTCAGCAAGAGGGAGGATAATTGTTTTTTTAAAGCTGATTAATGGCTTGCTCTTTTTCTTAGGGTTTTGACAAACAAGGCAATAGAGGCCAATGACGGCAAGCCACTTCCCCTACTTCAGAAGGCTGCAATTGGGCTAACAGCTGGCGCTATTGGTGCCTCTGTAGGCAGCCCAGCTGATCTGGCACTGATCAGGATGCAAGCTGATGCAACTCTTCCTGCTGCCCAGCGACGTCATTACAAGAATGCCTTCCATGCATTATATCGTATTTCTGCTGATGAAGGTGTCTTGGCCCTTTGGAAGGGTGCAGGTCCCACTGTTGTCAGGGCCATGGCACTTAACATGGGTATGCTCGCATCGTATGATCAGAGTGTTGAACTGTTCAGAGATTCTCTTGGATTTGGAGAAATCCCCACTGTAATTGGTAAGCATATCAGTCTAATTAGTTAATAAAACAGATATCATGTTATAAAACAACAGTGAAGTTCCATCCAGCATTGTTACTTCGGAAAATTATACGAAACCATCAGTTCATGTGAAGTCATTGCTATAGTAATTTTGTGTACAAGAAGTAACTCGTGGCACTTAAAAAACTTGTCCACATACTTAATATGAAGCTGCTTCCAATCTGCTAAGTATGACGTAATGTAGCAGAATAATATTTTACCATAAGATTTAATTGAAAGCTGACTTGTGTAAATAATTTTCCTATATATTATGTTTTTACCACGAGTTAATTTCCAGTCTTCCAGATTGCTGAACCTCAAAAAGAAGATAAGTTACTGGATGTGGGTTTCCATTTAGGTCCATAACTTGTGTACCAGAGACTTGACTTTGAAAGTATCTTTATATTTGTAGGTGCCAGTGCTATATCGGGTTTCTTTGCATCAGCATGCAGTTTGCCATTCGACTATGTCAAGACCCAGATCCAGAAGATGCAGCCTGATGCCAATGGTAAATACCCATACACCGGGTCTCTAGACTGTGCCATGAAGACCTTGAAAAGTGGTGGTCCATTTAAGTTCTACACTGGTTTCCCTGTGTACTGCGTCAGGATTGCTCCTCATGTCATGGTAATTCCACTCGTGTTGAATTTAGATTTCCAATATAGTTTTAAAGCAAGGATAGTTTGTTGCTTGGTAATATGTAGGATAAATATTTAGGACCCAAAATAAGCCGGGCAAGAGCCACCCTTTGGCTGGGTAGGGCACTTGCTCCGCCTCTGGAATTAAGCATCAGTTAGGCAATTTGATGCTCGTCTTACTGAAACTGACTGGTACGAAATGATGTATAGTTACGTAATCTTTGATTGCTGGTGCTTAAAGGGCTTTACCCGTGAGATGGTACTTGTATAACACCGGTTTTGTTATTGTTGCAAAAAGTTCAAAATTATTTAGTTTGTGAAAGATGATCTTTTTTTTCAATTTTGGTCCAGCAAACAATTTCTCCACCTTATTTTGACATACCATGGACTTTAGATAAACTTTGTTTTGTTTAACCAGTTGGTATGTGATAGATGACGAGCAATATATCATACATTATTTTTTTAATAGGTTACTCGGGAAAAGAAAAATCATTGTGTATAATTGTTGTTTAGAATTAGTTTTTGAGTGGGACAATTACGGGAGGGTAACATTTACAATTTACAGTTACAAATTTTATTTTGTGGACAACTAAAGACATTGCATAACTCATTTATGTTATGTGTTTTGTGTGAATAACCTATTTTCTTGTCATTTCATTCTTAGAAGAAAATTCCTCTTACGTCCTAATAGAATATTTGGTATGTATGGATTGCTGTTTTCCGTTCTGCACTTTTGAAGGCACTTAATTGATTTTTTTTTTTTTTTTTTTCGTTTTGCAGATGACTTGGATATGTTTGAACCAACTTCAGAAGTTTGAGAAGACAATTGGGTTGTAAGAAAAGATTCAATCAAGAACCAAATACTGAGATGATTTTGGCTATACGGCTTTTCTAAACAAGTAGGCTGTTTTGTTTTAGATTATTACAATGCATAAATATAGGCATTTGAAATTGTTGTGCATCATAATAATCAAGGAATCTCATCCTTTTCATTTTGTGGGAGCAAGTTCCCATGCAATTTTTTATCTGGGAGTAGCATGTCATTCGATTGGCTGGTGTGTATTATGCAACCGGGATTTTATTATCTTTTGTTGTTTCCGGAGAACTTGCCAAATGGATTTTTCATAAAGAATCGTTTTGAGCGGTGCTTTGTTCTTTTTTTTTTATCTTGGATGGGAAATGGCGATTTCCCTATTTTTTTGGTCAAATATCCTAGTACAGTACGAGGGGCATCGGACCTATTTTTAGGTTCCACGAGCATGATGACCGTCTGATCTAATTTAAGATTTGTGTGCACGAAATTGAAACATACATGCACGAAGTTTAAAGTGTTCTGTGCGAATCTTAAAGCAAATTGACGGTGATTAAGCCAAAGTAGGTCCAATGCCCTCTCAACACATACAGTAGGTACTCGATTGCGTACTTGGTTTACTCCTGGAAGCGAGCGGCTCATCATAATATCAAGTGTCTTTTGTGCAGAAAAAAATCTTGCACCGATATTTTGTTCGTTAGCAAAGAAATTAAATCGATACTAACAACTTTGTATTATCAAAATTAAAATTTAAATAGTCAGTTGACTGAGTTACTCGAAAATGAAATTTCTGGTTAATGTAAAAATCTTTGGGCCGAAACAATTTACAGCAAGGGCCCAATCGGAACACCCGACCATTCTTGCAAACAACAATAATTTTTTCATTTTTTGTATGTTCTCTGCTAAATTTCTTTGAAGCTGACAATGTTTCCTTTTATTTTAGTAAAATTATTATTTTTGTGTTTGCCGAGACATGAAAGATCAGTGGTCCATCCTCGTTGTCTGTGGATGTTTGATGTTATTGCTTTCGTACAATATAATATGTTGTTTCTCTTTACAAAAATCATGGGGAGGGGTTCAGAGCAGCTTTATTTGCTACATTTGTTTTGTTTTTCCCTATTGCTTTTTTATGAATCGGCTGGGCTCTGGGGCCCGTGGGGCAAACGCTTCGCAGCTGAATATTTTTCAGCTTAAAGCGGTGTCCTTTTTATTTGTTTTAAGCGTCTCTGATACCCCATTTTAGAGATATCGACAATCTTGTCAGAGACCCATAATATCTAGTTCTGTATAGTCCTTTAGATAATCTCAATATAATAAGTAGAAATAGAACTAGAGTGTTCTTAATCAAGTTTCTCGGTAGAGTTAACTTCAAAAATTTTGGAATTGATTTCAAAAAATAAATTTAAAATGTTAGAATCAACCTACTCCATAAGTGATGCGTTTACATACAATAATTTTAAATTTTCGAATTAATTTAGTACAAAATTAAGCAATAAAAATATATTAAAAAATAAATACATCAAAATTAACTCATAAGTTTTATTTATGTTGTTTGATTTTTTACTAAATTAATTCAAAAATTTACAACTTTTGTATATAAATACTGCAATTGTGAAGTATCGATTATAATGATTTAAATTTATTATTTATAATTAAGCTCACTATAATAGCGATGTATACTCAGAAAGTCTCACTGGTGTTGGAAAAAAAAATAGAATAATAATTTCGTGTTGAAGGCATAGCAATGGCATGGAACTTGTGTATGACAATAATCGATTCTTAGACCAGAGCATGACTAATACAAACTGCCAAAACTGACTCCTTCGAGTCAGTCAATAGCCACTATCAATCTGTCAAATGTAAAACAACACCAGTTTGAGTTGACCGTATTGGGTAGGATTGGATAAGAATCGGATCCTGATCCGAACTGGTGCTAACATTCTCAACGGAACTTACATATTTCTTTTCATACATATTTATTTGAAAGAGGAGGGATCAAGTTACAACAAAGTTAGAACAACTATTTTTTTTCATTTTTAAAGTCCAAATTGTCGATTCAAACCGTTCAACATGATTATCTAAATAAAATGTGCTTGCAGATCAAATTATACATTTTTTTGAATTTTTTTACTATTTATTAAGATAGGTACAAAATTCAATGATCTGAATATGACTATTTTTTGTAAAATACTTAATAAATAGTAAAAAAATTCAAAAAAAATGTAAAATTTGATCTACAAGCACATTTTATTGTGGAGATCATTTTGAACGGTTTGGATCGACGATTGGGACTTTGAAAATGAAAAAAATGGTTGTTGCAACTTTATTGTAACTCAAATTTGTTGTAACAGATCCCTCGTCTATTTGAAAAGGTACTGTCTCCTATTCTCATATCCCCGTAAAATCTCCGTCTATAAAACTTTCTATTTTTACAAAATAAAAAAAGGTTACTAAGGGACCACGCGGATATATAACTGTTTTTATAAAAATGAAAAGTTTACAGGATTAGCTTCATTAGTTTACAGGGACTTTGAGTTATATCCAAAAGAGAAAAGGTTACTAATTTGACCACGCGCTTTTAATGAGAGGATCATGCGCTTTCACGGGGGACCACGCGGATATATAACTGTTTTTGAGAATTTGCTACTAGTTCGACATCCACTGTTTATAGGTTTACTGCAAAAGGTTTACAGGATTAGCTTCATTAGTTTACAGGGACTTTGAGTTATATCCAAAAGAGAAAATATTACTAAGGGGACCACGCGCTTTTAATGGGGGGACCACGCATATATATAATTGTTTTTGAGAATTCGCTACTAGTTCGACATCCACTGTATTAGTTTATAGATTTACTGCAAAAGGTTTACATGATTAGCTTCATTAATTTACAGAGACTTTTAGTTATATCCGGAAATTTTCCGGAGATTGGAGTCCGGAGACTATTAGCTGCTTCCTATTTATTTAACCCAGACAACTCGGAGTGAATAAATAAAGAAGTATCAATCTTTATTTACTAAAGTACTAATTTTTGACAAACAAAATTCAACATTCAACTGTTAAATGTCAATCTTTACATCGTTTAAGCTTTTTAAGTATTGATCAGTAACTTGCAGTTACCAATTCTTAATTTGTAAAATTTATAGATCATATAACAAATGTCTGTGAAATATTTCTAAGGTGCAAATAATTTTAAGGTGAGCTGTGCTGAATGAGTAAAATATTTTACTCATCCATCTAGGAAAAAAAAAGAGGTAATGTAAAGATAGTGATTGTGGTGTTTGAAGTTTTAATGGCACCAACAGTTTATTAGTTGAGAATTAAAAGTTGGAATCCGATTCTGCTGCTTTTTTTTTGAAAAAAAATAGAATTTTACTTTTCCGATCCTAACAATTTAAAATTTTTTATTCACATATTTCGATAAAAAAAAAATTTCATACATAAATTTTAACAATTTCGAATAGTTAAAATCAGAAAAACAGAACTCTATCTTTCTATGTGAAAAGAGTTGAGGCCCAGCATATAAGATCCAATTATGAAATCTTAGTAAAAGATTATACTGTTGAATAAAGTACACGCAATCAATAAATGCATTTTCCTCCAGGTTGGATCAGTAACAACATGAGAGGGACCTACTGGAAGATTCCTACGAACAACTCACAAAATGACACAAACCAGCTCAAGACAAATACATAATTAATTGCGTGATTGGATTGGACGCGTAGATAAAATCGTTTACTCATATCATATGACTCAGTTTCGTCTCAGAATTGAGAGCGAGAGCGAGAGCAGGATGTGTTCTTATTTTGTTCTTCTCTTGCGTGCTTGACCGGGTACAGTCTGTCTGGGGCTCTCTCTGGGACTGGGCTCCACAACCCAAAAGTTAAAGCAGGGGCCCACCAACCGATGGCGACTTACTATTGTTGGTCGTAGAAGATAAGTAATTATGATTGCATGAAAATTCAAATCTCCGTGTTTTTTTTTTTTTTGAAATTCTGATAGAGGCTATCAGATGAATCTCCGTGTTTTTGAAATCATAATTCAATGCATGACTAATGAATTAATGCAGGTAGACCAAGTACGAAATCCATTTAATGAAATTCTTGGTTAATGAGTTGCATCGACATACTGCAATTAGTTCCGGGTCAGGTGCCGGAGAGTGGTAAAAACGGAATTCAAATAAGCTGAAATCTGAGATACATGAAAAGTATTTCTGGAATTTCTGAAATTTTGATTCCAGACGTTCAATTTTTTCTGTGCACGCATCTCGAAACAGCTGGTTTTTCTGTGTATGTATCTCAAAACAGTTCAACAACTGGATTCGGAATTTCAGGGATTTCAGCATTACTGTTCATGCTTTTGGATTTCAGCAGATTTGGATCTGGTAAAAACGTGTTGTGTCGTGCCGTGCCACGACTAACATACCGTAACTTTGATCTCGTACCGTGCCATGCCGTGATCAAGTGAACAGTCACACGTGCCGTGCCGTGACCAAAATTTTGAAGGTGGTCACGGCACGCGAGTCAAGCCATGCCTAAACGTGCTGGGCCCAAAGGTGACTGGTTACGTTTAATTTTTTTTTATAATTTATGTTAGTTTATTCAAGATTCACTATTTGATTAAGATCTAACAGTTCTAATTATAAGTACGCATGACCACATGTCGTGCTGTGTTGTGACCAGATCTTTCGCGTGACATACCGTGCCGTGTCAAATTTTTAAAAGATGACCACGACATGCGAATGGTAACGGCACGCGACACGCGAGTCACGGCACGTAACAGTCACACGTGCCGTGTCGTTTCGTGACGGAGCCAGCTCCACCGTGCCATTTTTCTCATATACGGACAGTCTGTTTGCTCCTGATTAGTCTTCAAGACAAAAACATTGATAGGTAGGGGTGAAAACGGATCGGATAATGATAAAATTATATTCGTATCCGTTTTTATTATTCAGGTACAAATACAGATTAGATATTAAATTAGATACGGATTGGATATTCAATTTTTAATATTATTATTTATTAAAAACATATAAATATCATTAAAAATCCCCTGTTAACAGTTCCCATCGGCTGTCATTTGATTTAAATAGTGCTAGTTAGAATAATATGAAACAAGTGCTTATTTTGTTTAAATTGAAATAGTATAAATGTTATTTGAATTAATCCAAACATATGCACATTTTGTAAGAACATAATTCAAATAATAATTTTTATTATTCAGAATCGAAAAAAAAAATCAGTATGTTTCTACTTTCTCACACTATTCATATTAGAATAATTTGTGTTGGATCCGAATCTGCTGAAATCCGAGATCGGTTACTGTTCATCCTGAAATCCCTGCAATCCGAATCCAGCCGTCGAACTGTTCCGAAATCCGTGCAAGAAAAAACTAGCTGTTTCAAGATGCGTTCTCGAAAAACATTCGATGGCTGGATTCGGATTTCAGATATTTCAGAGTTCTGTTCATTGGTTTTGGAATTTCAACTGATTTATTTCCATTTGTGTTATATTCTTCCACACGTTCCAAATAAATACATGCTTCTTAAGATCAAGATACTTATTCCGATCTTTTATTTGAGACATTAATTTGTAAAGTAATTTTATATGAATTATTTAGAAAGCTCTTAATTTAGGAGGATTGCAATTTAAATACCAGCCATATACATTTTAATTAGAAAAAAAAATATATACAAAAAAAAAAATTAAGGATCATATTCAAACTCTGATTCATCCAAAAACCGCTATTTGAAATTCCGGCCAATCAATGTCGAGTGATAAATGCAATGCTCTCTAATTCGTGGTAAAACAGGTACCCCATATTTTGGTTTTACTAACTTATATATTTAAAAAAAATCAAAGGCGAATAATTCTATTCCCAATTTGTTTTCGTATATGTAATTAATGGGAAAACAACTGTACACGGATGTCATTGATTTCACCTCAGTATCAGAAATTGACAACATTATTGGGTCCCACTCCACATAGCTTTACCCAGTAAAGGCAGTAACTGTAACTCATAAATGATAAATTCATTCATACTTTCATATTCAAACCTTGATGTGATAGATTTTTCCGAACAATTCATGTTACAAATCTAAGTACATTCATGTTACAAATCTATGGACGTCAGTCACTTTAGAAATCTAATGCCTACAATTAAAGTGGAAAAAACGTGACGTGTCGTGTCTGACACGTCGTAACTTTGGTCTCGTGCCATGTCATGTCGTGATTAAGTTAATTTTTCACGTGCCGTGCCGTGACCAAAATGTCAACGGATTGTCACGGCACGTAAATGGTCACACCACGTGAGTCACACTGTGCCTAAACATGCCATGATCATACATGACTCGCGTGATTATTTAATCATAATTTAGGTTAGTTTATTTAAGATTCACCATTAAATCAATATCTAATGATCCTAATTACATGTGACTCGCGTGACTACGCGTCGTGCCGTACCGTGACTAAATCTTTCACGTGCCGTGTCGTGTTGTGTCAAAGTTTGAAAAGATGAACACGGCACGCGAATGATCACGGCACGCAAATGGTCACACCGTGCCTAAATATGCCGTGATCATACATGACTCGCGTGACTATTTAATCATAATTTAAGTTAATTTATTTAAGATTCACGATTAAATCAATATCTAATGGTCCTAATTACATGTGACTATGATATATAGTAGCCATGATACAAAATTATCCTCAATTTCTTTCAATTTATTTAGTTAAAAATCAACTTTTTAATTGCATCCATCTCATATTTTCTTATAAAAACATAATAATAAAGACCAAAAAGTTATATAAAAAATAAAACTTTTTCTTGTGATTAATAGCATTCTTACGGTAGTGACACTTTGACAATAATTTGATAAGAAGTAAGGCTATGAAAGAACAAGACACCATAAGCCGAAATTTTTATTAATATCCAAAATTAATATTAAATTTCAATATCTACACCTTAATGCAGGAGAATTCGACAAAATGTTCAAACTGCAGATTTTATTCATAGTTATGGGCCAACTTTCCGTAATTTTTTTTTACGGTTTTAGCCTTTCCAAAACCGCAGATGAAAACCACGGTTCACAAAACCACGTAAATAATTCAAACAATTAGTCTTTAGTCTAGTGATAATTCAAACTTTTTTCATATGAGAAGTCGTAAATTTAAAATCCAAATGGAATTGTTGTGGACATAAGTGCCACATGCAAGTAGGGGTGTTCAAACGGTCGGTTCAGTTGAAACCGAACTAAAATAACCAAACCAAACTTTTCTTCGGTTTTAAAAAATAGAACCGAACCGAACTGATTAAACTTATAAACCGATTAAGAACCGAACCGAACAAACCAAAGTAAATTTCGGTTTGTTCGGTTCAAACCGAAGTAAATTTCGGTTTGTTTCGTTTTAACCGAAGTAAACCTATTGGTGCCATTATTAACAAAAATTACACATGTTCATACACAAGTTGATCAATTCCATACAAAATATGTAAATGTTCTAAAATATTTAAACTAAAATGAAAGAAATGAAACATTGATTGAACCAAACAAAATATAAATCATACTTGAACCAATATAATTCGGTCGGTTCGGTTTAGTCGGTTTTCAAAACTGTAAACCGAACCGATCCATTTAAACTTAAATAATTCAAAATTTCAACCGAATCGATCCATTTAAACCGAAAAACCGAACCATTTAAACCGAAATTTTTCGGTTCGGTCGAAAACCGAACAAACCGAACCGTTTGAACACCCCTACTCGCAAGTCACGAACTAAAGTTAAATTAAATTTGTAATAATATTAGACTTACTTTTTGGATTTTGCTTTGATAAAAAAATTACTAATGATAAAACTTAAATCTTTAAAACAAGACAGCTTTATAGAAAAAGAAATTTGCATTTAGAAAAATCGTAGCCACGAATAGATATCTTTCAAAAAAAAATTTAAAATTAAACATCTATAATGGCAAACAATATGATTTATCACGATGTAATTTGTACAATGAAATATAAAAGGGTATTATTTTTTGTAAATTATATTATATTTTAAACAAATCAAACATTTTTTAGATGCACGTGAAAGTGATATTAGATCGCACTTAATAATTAAATTGTATTTTATTATTAAAATTTTGATTTTTTTTTCCTCGAGCTTTACAAAAAGGTGAATACTATTAAATTTATCTTGATATCATGGCAGTCTTTCGCCATCAAAAAATTGTTTTTGTGTAGTACTTTTTTTATCTTGTATTCCTTTCGTTCCATGTAGGTCCAAAATAGAGGATGCCTATGTGTCAGGACATAGGTCCGGTTCAAAGTTCAAACTTCGAATAGCCGAAAGTAACAACGCGATTTGAAAAAGGCAAATCAAAGAAAACCTAAATGAGAACGAAATATATAGGTGAAACAAACCGAAATTTTTATTTCTACCACAATTAAAAAAAATATAAATCAAATAACCATTGTTTCTGAGAATTTCGAAACTTACCACGGCTGCACCGGTTCTGTGGACCCATTTTAGAAGGGCTGCAAAATACCAGTGCGCAGTGGCGGATCCACATAGGCTCAGGTATAGGCACTTGCCTACCCCTAGATTTGAAAAAAAAATTAATCTCAGTGTATTTTTTAGACTGTGCCTACCCCTGACTCAAAATCATGCCCAACCCTGGTCAAAAAAATTTGCATTTTGTACTCTAACTCATGAGATTAGATAGTAAAAAAAAAATTTGCACTCTTATTAGTATTTTGTGCCTCTGACCAAAATCCTGGATCCGCTCCTGCCAGTGCGGACCCTTTTAAGAGTCCGCACAATGCCAGTGCAGACCCATAGTCCGCATAGTCCACAATGCCTTTTAAAGGTCCGCATCGACATTGTGCGACCCCTCTGAAATGAGTCCACACAATACCGGTCGGCCGTGGTAAGTTTTAACATTTCAAAAAACCGTGGTTATTTGATTTGTTATTTTTTTAACTGTGCTATAAATAAAAATTAAATAAAAATTTCGGTGAAACAAATCCAACCAAAATAGAAAAAAAAAAACAAAAACAAAGATGGAGCAGATGAGGTGAGATGCTGCTAATCACCAAGTTGCTTCCAAGAAGAATACAAAATCTTTCTCATTCCTTTGCATCTACCTCTCAACTCTCAACCTCTCCCACTACTTTCTCCTATCTCCTACTCTTAAAAAAACCCAAAAAAAACTTTTATGATTTCCAAAGTCCAAACTACTCAAATTTCACACCGAAAAGTTAAATTTGTAAAAAGGCGATTAGCGACTGAGATTCTCTGACCCACTTCATTTTCCAAATACAGACCAAAACTGCTCTCCTTTCTGCTCCACTATGTTTTGTCACCTTCCTTTTTGTAGAAATGGTTGCAAACAAGGGTGTTTCTTTAAACATGTACTGAAAATTGAATTTAATGCTTTTGCAAGCTGCAAACAGCAAAGGCGGAATATACATTCAATTCAAAATTAACAATGTTTACTTTCATACCGCACTAACAAACTTTTACAAGATCATAGTTGCAAAAATGTACTTCCTTCATAGCTGCAAAAGTGAATATATCTGTCATGATGCAGCAGATGACGTGGCGATAGAACCGGGTCGAATGTCCTTGACAAGACCAACGACTTGCTGCATTGTAGGCCTCTTCTCGGGCGATTGTGCCGTGCACAAGTAACTCACATGCAGACAGCCGACCATCTGTCGCTGCCAATCGGGCTCCACCCCCTCGATTAAAAGCCGGTCATCCAACAAATCCAATTCCTTGCCTTCCTTAAACAACCCGCGAACCCGATTCACCAATGCTTCATCCCAACCTGTTTGACCCGTCATTAGCTCGAACAACACCACCCCAAATTGATACACATCTCCTTCCGGTGTACCAGCATTGTCCAATGGACCAATGTCGGCGATACGCGGCTCCAAATCATCCCCAATGAGAATGTTAGAGAGGACTAAATGGCCGTGAGTAACAGGTCGGCCTGACCCGGCCCAACCCTGGTGGAGAAATGCCAATCCACGTGCAATGCCTAGCGCAATGTGATGCCGGGTGGGCCAGTCCCCTGCGACTTCCCATGTGTCATCATCCCATTCCTCGGGATTGGGTGTGCCAGCTGGTAGCTCGTGCAGCCACCGGTGGAGGTCTCCTCTCTCCATGTACTCATATATCAGTAGTTTCTCCTTTCCTATAATATAATGAAATCAAATTTGTAAAATGTAATTTTCTGACCTTCTCTTTTGCTTTGCCTGTACAGTCAACACATTTTAGTCAACACATTTTCTGACCTTCTCCATGTACTAAATGTGCCAAAAAGGAAGAACAAAAGGAAAACTAAGCATTCCCATTTATTGGCGGGGTTGGTTAACTTGATTAATTAATGACATGGCACAAAACAAACATTAAATTTTGGCCATTTAAAACTGAGTTGCATTAGAATTTATTTGCATCGAGTTGACCATTTTAAGTATTCTCGCGTCGCCTCCTAGGCCTAGCATTCAATTTCTTATCTGGTGGGAACAAGGCCTCTGTTATGAAGATATTAACCTACCACATTTGCACAGTGCACATCATTTATTTCACCTCTGTACTCTCTCTTTTTATGTTAACGAGGCAATTTTGAAATATATCAGCCCATTGGCCATAGAGGCAAAGAAGAGCTAAATTAACTTTATAAAAAGACTCATCAATTATGATTTATTTAAAATTTCTAGCTCTTTCCAAAGTTCCCTTTTCTTAAAAACAACCCCCTTCTTTCCCATGTTCATACATGCCATCATATGTGCACGTGCCGTAGTATATATAGTCTACCAGTATTATCAGGTAAACAAAGCTACTGATAGCACAATAATACTATATTACTACTTTTAGTAGTACTATCATAGCCTATCAGACTACTGTAACCACCATCAAATGCATTTATAATTTATAATTTAAATTACTGAGAAATTAAAATTACTCATGAACCACAAGGAAAATATCAAATAGCAAGTTCTCAATTTGGCATGTTTTCAATTACTGGCAAGAGAAACAGAATAGTTTTTTTTTTTTTTTTTTTTTTTTTTTAAATAAAGGAAAGAAATGAATCACATACCTGAGATGCAATAGCCAAGAAGAGGCAATATGTTAGGATGCCTTAACTCTCCGAGGTTGCGAAAAGCCATAACTGCCTCCGGGTCAGACATGTCATGTGCACTCTCTACTACACGTATCACCACATGCAAATCGCCGGGCAAAACTGCCCGGTACGCTGGCCCGCTCCGCCCCCCTCGTTCGGCCAACTGAGACTCCCGACCAAACCCTGAAGCTGCCACAGCCAGATCAGCAAATGTCAACTGCATGAGTGGTTTCTCTATCATCACAACTGGAGCCGTACATTTCGCCTCAGCGACCCAGCCTGTTTCCGAGTCTTCTATTGCTAATGCAATGACATCTTTGGCTCTCTTCTCGGTTGTTTTAAACTGTTGTTTCTTGATTCTTTTTGTAGTAAACATGCATAGTGTGCAAAGGAATAAGGATAATATAATTGCAGATATGGGTATAAGAATTGCTAGCAGAAGTGTTCTTTTGTTCTTCTTCGGGTGTTGACTGGTACTATTCGCGGAAGAAGAGTTGAGAAATTTGATACTTCCAGCTTTTATAAATGCCGATTTGCCGAATTTCTTCAAAATTGACGCATTGACCTCGCCGGAGAAGTTGTTGTATGAGATATTCAAAAATCTGAGTGCTGTAAGAGGCGGTAAGTCTTGCGGTAATCGTCCATGCATAGAATTGTGAGATAAATCCAGGTGTTTTAATTTCTTTAGGTTCTTCAATCCAACTGGTACCGAACTCATTTTGTTGTGAGATACATCGAACAATTCGAGAGCATCGAGGTAGGAGATGTTGACCGCACTAGTGAACCTGTTTCGAGAGAGATTTAAGTACTTGAGAGATGATCTACCACTCCGTACCGGACCAAGCCGAAGCGCTCCACCTAGTTTATTTCTGGCAAGGTTGATATGCTCAAGAGACGGTACAGACCAGAATTGAGTCGGTATAGAACCTTGCAAGGAGTTGTTCGACAAGTCGACATAGCTTAGAGAAGAGAGGTTACCAAGCACCGCCCATGAAACCGAACCTGTCAGATTTCTGGAAGGAAGGGTTATGTTATGGATTTGCTCACATCTGTCCCCCTGAATTGGCTTGAAACCTGAGACTTGTCGAAAGGCGAGAGAAAGGATAGCATAGTCGGAGCTGTTGCATATAGAGAGAGAGATAGGGAAGAAGGAGAAGCAGAGGAGATAAAAGAGAACCAAGAGATTTCTCATTTAGGTGTTGGGTTTTTTATTTTTTCTTTAATTTTGAGAGTTCTAGATAGAGTTCGAAAGTTTGGAGGGAGAGGGAGGAATTAAAGAAGGGGGAAGAGAGAGAGAGAGAGAGAGGGAGATGAGAAGAATAGAATGGAGTAGGTTTTAATAACGGCGCATGGTAAGAGGGGCTGTTAACTAACGGCGCATGAAGGGAGTGGTACACCGATACAACTTGGCAAACTGGGCTCGCAGGTCAGGCAAAGAAGGGAGTGGTACACCGATACAATGCCAATTGGCACATCTAGAAATTGATCACCGGCTCAGCAGTGCTTATTTTGCAATAGGATAAATGTAGTTCCAGTGTTTAGTCTTCTTAAATTTCAGCTTTTTCTTTTCTCTAGGTAACTTTCTGCGCTACTGGTATATCAGAGCCTGTTGTAATTTCTCTTAAACTCTTCTGAGATTTTAATACAATTATGCCTAAGGGCTTATCATCAAAAAAAAAAAAAAAAACTAACGGCGCATGATTTTAATGCCACGAGGGGTTTACTGTTTATGGGACCTACACAGTTCATGAAATGTTATCCTATGTGGAGCTTAAAAACTCCGCACCTACGGTGCTTTTAATATGATCCGTTAGTGGTCCGTTAGTTTTGACGTTGCACGAATCTAAAAGTCCAATAATACTGCCCCTTCGTTAGCCCGAGTCTCAAAGCGGCTGAGAGTTAGTCTGGTCCGTTCGTTTTGCTCTGCAGCTGCGGAGTTTTGTACAACTCCGCAGAGGATACGGGCCCCACAGTTCATTGGACAAAAAAGTATTTATAATTGTTAACGGCGTCATGAGAGAGAGTGGGAGTAGTTGATTGGTAATAAATGAATAATGCACGAGGAACTGGTGAGAGAACAACTCCTTTGCGAGAACTGAAAGACAAATGATGTTTGTTCTTTTTATTTCTCCCTTGAATTTTGTATGATCATGACTCGTGATGGTGAACATATGATGTTAATTATTGTGCAGATTTTTAAAGAGTAAGGGCTTGTTCGGCTGCCAAGTAGGAACATGAATGGGCTTGGATTCAGGTCCAATTTGAATGGCTGAAACACTGTACGTGTGGAAAAAAAAAATCATTTTGAGTAAATTTATTTTTTCCCACAAACACAGTGGCAGCTGAACAGGTCCTAAGGCTCAGCTCTAGAAGAGGGTATGCGGAGGGAGGGGAAGGAGCAATCAATGTGCGGAGGAGAGATGTCGCCAGCCCGTACGGTCAGGTGTGACTTCACCTGCTTCAGAAAGAGAGAATCAGAGAGGGAGCGATTACCATGCGGAGGGGAGACGAGGTGAGTACCGTATAGATTTTTGGCGAAATCTTTCACCTCCAAATCGGAATGTAAGATCATTATGCGGAGGAGAGATTCACCCCGTTTTCTTTCTTTTCCCTTCCATTAATGAAGTTTCACCTTCTAATTTTGAAGCATAGCCTAAAAAGACCACCAACTAAATATCATTCTAAGATAATACTATATTAGTATGCCACATAATAAAATTCATCCATTTACTACTTTAAGATTGTTGCCTGAAGTTCGATAATTGTAAAAAATAAAAATATTATATTTAAAGAAGCATTTTTCTCTAGTAGTATAATAGATTCATAACAATTTTTCTCGACTATAGTTCGACTTCTTTCGTCTTTTAGAGATGCACTTGCTTATAAATTCCAATCAAATTTAGTTACAAAAATAACACAAAAATTGTAAAATTTTTGCTTTCTGAAAATACTTTCTCATCTTTTGTTTTCGTGGAGCGTTTTCATTTCTTTTTCTTTTCTAATGTCGCTTAAGGGCGTGCTCCAGATGGAGAACAAAGAGAAGAGGAAGGAAGGGGAAAGAAACAGGCTTCTGACCGGACCGGATCTGATTAGAATTGTTTACTTGCTCCAGAAGGGGTTAATATGAGAGGGATCAGAGGAGAACGGAGGGAAACAAGAGTGAAAAGTGATAAATTCAGGGTTTTAAATAGCTAGTTATAGCTGCGCTATAGCTTTTTCGGACCTCAAAAGCTATAATGCTATTAACCGCTTTTCTTTTATAATGATTCTAAATAGCTAGCTATGATTGCGCTATAGCTTTTTCGGACCTTAAAAACTATAATGCTATAATCGCTATTTAGAACCTTGAATAAATTTGTTCACTTCAAAATTACAATGTAGAGGAAGTAAACAACTTCCTTTCCATCCCTTCTCTTTCCATTACCCAAGCTGTTTCTAATGCACACACCCTTACAGGCTAGAATCACAATCAAACCAATCGATCCCTTAGAACTAATGTGGATCGTAATAGAAATGTCGGAGATAAAATTATGGACATTGATGGCCCAATAACCCGTTGAAGGGAATCGATCAATAGCTAACCGGCCCATTGTTGCCCATTAAGAATAAAACTCAAAAGAAATTAATCTCACTAGTGTTTCAGAAAATAGCAACAATTCAATTGTGCAATGAATTTGGAGAAATTAATAGAATTAATTAACCGGCTGAGACAAGTAATTTTATTAATTGCTCAAATTATTTTTTCTCAAGTCCATTGTGCGGAAGGTCGTAAGTTTGAAATCCGGATAGAAGATCTCTAGTGGACATTAAAACAGTTGAGTGACTTAACCCCCTTCCCCCAACTTTAAATAAACATTATTTTCTTCTCTTTGATGGATAATTCTAGTATTAATGAAAATATTGAGAAATATGGGACACTTTTGTAAGACTAATTAATGTGCTGAGGGTGGAGGATAGTGGAGGTAAGGATTTGTTGGATGACTATTGACCAGTATGTTTCTGGTTTTCATGTTTTGGTTGTTTTGCCGTTTATTTAAATATCTTGATGTATTTAGTTCTAGACTAGTGCTGGAATTTTATAAATAGATTGTTAACATAGAGTAGGGATCGTTGTCGGAGTAATTTTTTCTTTTTCCCCCTATTTGTAGGCATTTGTATTAATTCAAATATTATCTTTTTTTTTTCTTTCAGTCTTCATAATTTGGGATTAGAGTGGTAAAAAATCTCATAGCTCGTGGATCGATCGTGACTTGCATATGACTCTCGCTCACTAACAGCTCGTTCGTTAGTGAACTGAACTAATGAGCCAGTTTGCCACCATTCTGTCCATAATTAACGAGTTTGAGCTAGGCATAGCTCGCTCGTGGGCAAACTAGCTCGATCCAAGTATGAATTTGTAAATTTGTATGAATTTGTGTGAATTTGGTAAGCATGCATTTATCTTGTTAACTATGTTTGTAAGAATTTGGAGATTTGGTATGTATGAATTTAGTTGCAAACTTAATTTATAGTAGTTAATTTGCTTAGTTGCACTTGAATTAAGAGTACTACACAAGCTATGAAAATGAATATATGATGCAAACTATGCTATTTGATGGGTTATATTATTTATTTATTTTTAATTTATATGATAGTGGTCCAATACAGTCCAACGAGCTAACGAGCCAGCTCGGTCCAGCTTTGAGTTAGCTCGTGATGATCATGAGCTAAGATTCTAGCTCGGGTCCTTTATCTCAGCTCACTCGGCTCACTCGATAGCAGTGGTAAGCCGATCATAAGCTGGACCCAGCTCGTTGCCACCCCTACTCAACATTTTTATATACTTTAATTTATGAAATTGAACTTGGCTTAATTTATAACATGAATTGAATATTACTTGAACTTTTAACTCTATTTAATTTCCTATACTTGTACAATTGCTCTTCTACATCTTGAATGACCCATCGATGGGCACATTCACACTATAGTATATCCCATACTCTTCTTATGGTCACTAATTTTAACGGTTACTTTTAATTAGAGGACCTAAAAAGCCCAATTTTCAAACTAATAGAATTTGCAATCAACCAAATCACTTCATCAATATACTTGACCTAATCAACTACTAACTAGTATGATAAGCCCCTTGAGTATATCAGTATTCGTTTTCAACTACTTCCATGGCGGCACAACAATAGGCACTGTAGTTGTACACACACACAACACACACACACACACACTTCAATTTAATGTGCATGTTATAGTAAAAGTATAACATAATTTAATGAGCGCAAAATGTTATGTATGCAATTTGTATTTTTTTTATTTTGTACAATTATTGCATCTATAATTAGTAAGAATAATATGCATTTAATTTGCCACAGTTTTTTAATGCAACATTTTGTACTATGTATTAAGAATTTGAGTTTTGTTACATTACTTGATATAGTATATAATTTTATTTCATATATTTCATTTTTTTAATATAAACCGCTATGTAGAATTGTTTCTGGTAGCCACATGAGAATAATGATGAGTGTTTTTGTGATCAGGTTAATAAAATTTATAATCCGGTTTCCTATCGAGTCATATTACAAGCGCATAATCCTATCGAGTATTTTATCGAGTGTTGATCCGCAGGAATAAGATTTAAGGTATTGAGCAATTAAATCACAATCTTTCAAAAAGCTAGACAAAAGCTGAAATTCAAGAGTTTGTTGTTTTTGATATTTGTATTTGACGAAAATTAAAAGTAAATAAAATAAATAAGATAGAGATGCGAATTCCTAGGATTTTTGCATATCATTGTTACTTCAATTCGCTTTGGTTTCTACTTTATTTGATGTTGGTTTTCAGATGTTGTATGAGAGTTTCTAATCCAATTTAGTGACTGCCGCTTTCGTCTAGCAATCATCCTACCAACCAAGAGATCCCGTTAAGGCTTGTTTCGGTTGGTGCAAGGAGATCTGTGGTTAGCCCAAAAGAATTCAGCTTCACTTACTGGGTACGTCGCCCTATTATCTTGGCGAAGTAAGCTTGAGATTGAGATATTTTGCACAAACCGTTACAATAATTAAATAGCCGTTACAACGGAATAATTCATGATTCAAAATGCACAGCGGAATTAATTTAATCCGTTGCGACAACTGTTGCAACGGAACCTTGAAATATCCAGAGAGCTTCCGTTGTAGCAACCGTTATAACGCTTATAAGCGTTAGGGTTTCCCAGCACAATCAAACCTGCTATCTGGGGTTAACTACTGTAACGTCTAATCGTTCGTTGCAACGGTTGATACCAGATACCTTATTTTATTTCTCCTTGGTTCTTCATGACTCATCGTTGATTAGTATTGCAATTTATAATGCACCATATTTAGCAATTTATATCATCATGAACCTGCACACTATCTCAAGACAAAAAACTTAAAATTCAACAAACATATGTTTTGCAAATCTAGTCAAACAGACAAGTTATGACACAATCCAACAAGTTACATCTATTCACTATTCCAAATATACAATTCAAATAATATTTTTACTAATATGAAGAGCACTACATTACACACTATTTTCACACTTATTTGAAAAATTACTAGTTTCTCTCTATTGTTATCTACTAATCTCATTACCTATTTACACTATTTTTACAAATATGAAGAGCACTACATTACACACTACTTTCATACTAATCCGAAAAATTACTATTTTCTCTATATTCTTATCTACTAATCTCATTACCTATTTGCACTATTTTTACACTAATTCTTGCACGATCCAAACGTATCTGACCCATATATCCATACAACTCTCTTACTTGGAACCTTGACGCGATGAATCGTGAAGTCCTACTCATAAGACCATCCAAAAATGTGGTGCTATGAACTATATGCATAAATAATGAAGTAATTGATATTTGCATTTTATTTTCACGAAGCAGTTGAAGAGCTTGTAATGTCTGGAATATTTTATGAACTAATGTTTTAATTTAGTGGTAAAAATAATATTTTTTGTGTGAAAAATTGTAGGTTCAAATAGTTAGATGACTCCTCCAACCTTTACTTAAAAAACAAAAGAAATCTTGAATATTCCAGCGTTCACGGAAATTTGTAGGAAGCAATTCAATATACAAAGTTAGTCAATTTTAAAAACCCATAATGAAATCTCAACCTTTGTGAAAGAAACAAAAAACCTGTTTATTTGTCACATTATTATATATGATAAGATTTGATGGAATGATAACTCTCTGTTGAATATACGGAAATTCATATACATGCATTATATATGATAAGATTTGATGGAATGATAACTCTCTGTTGAATATACGGAAATTCATATATTCATGTATATGAATATCTACCGGAATAAATATGTGAATGTGTTAAAATAAATGTTCGGTTGTATCTTAAAATTAGTTGTGGAAATCTTAGTTTATTTAAAAATATGTATATCTATTTAAATATTCTCACTAATTTATTTAAAATAAGATAAATGTAAACAAAATATTAGACCAATAATGTACTTAAAAAATGTGATGTAATTTGTAAAAAAAAAAAAAAAAGTTGATGTTTGGACCACATCATGTTAGATCCATAATGGTTAGTAAATTATACTAGAGATACTTATATATACACTCTAGAAGTAGAGAACGGAGTAGGTCCGATGCCCATCGGACCTACTTTTAGGTTCAACGAACATGATGACTGTCCGATCTAATTTAATATTTGTGCGCATGAAAATTGAAACAGACATGCACGAATTTTAAAGCATTCTGCACGAATTTTAAAGCAAAATCGATGGTGATTAAACCCATCGAACCAGAGTAGGTCCGATCCCCATCGGACCTACTCTCAAGTACTAGAAGTAAGGACTAAGGAGTTGTTGCGGCCCAGATGGAAAAGAGAGGATAGAAAGTGAGGAGAGGAAAAATATTAGTGATTTTTCTTAAGAATTTATCCTGCATTGGGAATCAATAGAAATTGGACAACTGAACATAACCTAATATGTATGAAGGCTTATACGGTAGTCTTACTTTTTTTTTAAGTTATAATTAACATTTAAATTATCTTTAGGGTGTGCTCCACAAAAAAAATGTGCAATGGAAATAGAAGGAAAGAAAAATAAGCGAGTTCACCTCCTTTATACCTCAAATCGGAGGTGAACGAAATCACTAAATTTTTACACATAATTCATCTTCTCTCTTTTTTGTTCCCTCTCATTTTTTTTTTTGTTTAGGTAAATATCTCTGGTTAGACATAGTCAGGAATCTGTTTCTTTCCCTCTCTTTCTCCGTCTGGAGTTGAGCCTTAGTGATAGAAATTCCTCTTGTTAGTGGTGTTTGGATCTTGCTGCTTCGCATGCCTATGCTGTGAATTCCGTCATTGTTTTTAATATCCAACATTAAAATAAAATTAATAGAAATGCCCACAATATTTGAAGAATTATAAAAATGCTCAGGCCGCCGAGTTTTTCAGCGGCTGAATCTTTTTCAGGGCCACCGAGAAACTCGACAGCCGAATAACATTATTTTTTCTATTTCTTAGGTTTCTATCAGAAACCGTGTTTTGGATTTATGGTTTTGGTTTTATTTAATTAGAAAATATTATTATTTATTTATTTTTGTTTTGAAATATTAGAAATATTTTATATACTTCTTTGAAAATAAATGGAATACTATATAATTTGATTTATTATAAATACTGCAACAAATAATCCGGATCAACATTATTTGGAGCTGTAAGAACAATTAAAATATTTCTCTGTGTGTTATTGGAAAAAAATAAAAATATTTTGGACCTGAGTTATTGATCTCGGTTCAAAAGTCACTTCTGAGTAAGTAAAGAAAATATTATGATCCTTCTAGTACATTTAACTTCTAAGATATTGTATCAATTTTAAAAAAATTGATTAGAAATCATTTCATCCGACAAAAGTCAGAGAAAATTCTTATTTTTTCAAAAATAGAAGGACCACAATATTTTCTGTATTTACAGAGAAGTGACTTTTGAACCGGGATCAATAACTCAGATTCAAAGTATTTTTTTTCCTGTAACACACAAAAAAATATTTTAATTTTTCTTACAGCTGCAAAAAATCCCGACTGAAAAATGTTGACCTGAAATTATTTGTTGTAGTCTTTCTAGTAAATTAAATTATATAGTATTACATCTATTTTTAAAGAAATATAAAAATATTTCTAATATTTTAATAGAGAGAAAAAAATGTAAAATTTCTAATTAAATAAAAAAAACCATAAATCCAAAACCGTGGTTTCTAACATAAACCTAAGAAATAAAAAAAAATTATGTTATTCGGCCGCCGAGTTTCTCGGTGGCCAAGAAAAGAATTCAGCTGCCGAGAAATTAGGCATTTTTAAAATTTCTAAAATATTATTAATTTTATTTGATATTGGATATTAATAAAAATTTCGGCTGTGAATTCTCTCTTACTTCTTAAGGAGGAGGACACGTCAATGAATCTTTAGCTTACTTTATTGAAGGAAAATATAATGATTTAATAGACGAAATAAAATTTTAGGAACTCGGAAGAAACATATAAAACAGGAGCAACTTCTGATTGGAGAATGTTATCTTGAAATATTTTTTTTCTGAAAGATATAAAATTTGGAGCTCCATTTTATGGATTGTTAGTTCAATTGGGCCAGACTAAAGATTTTATGAATTATGTGTATTTTGGGCCATAGTAGTTGCTCTTAGCCCATATTATTTTTCAACGGGACTATACTCTTTTAGGGCTCAATTTGGGCTCAATTTAAAGGATCAAAATTCAGACCAATTCCTCTAGTTTATTATGTTTTATATTATTTTCCAAGGTCCATAATGGACATAAAAATTACTTATGGTTTTATTTGTTGTTTTTCTTTTAATTATGATAAGACAATCGTTTGTGACGGTTGAGAAAATAAAAAGTAGGAATATAAATAAAAACCATTTTGCCAATATTTCAAATTACCTCAAAATATCTTCCATGATCCCCAAAGAACTTCAAATTGTTATAAACTTGAAATGAATCGAGCTCATAAATATCGTTTTCTAGTACAATTGAAAGATATATAAAAAAGAAAATTAGGCTGACATATTCAGCGCTTATTTGAAATTTGAAATTTCAGGTTTGTTGTTCACACAAAAGCAAAAAGTTGGTTGAATTCAAATCACCAAAATATATACATACAATACTTTTTTTTATCTTATATTAATTTACTCAATACATACATCAAATTATGATCAAACTGGTTAGTCAATCTATTACATTGATTTGTCATAATCAAATCCACTGGCTAGCTAGATTCCTTCAAGTTTGTACAATTAAACAACCAAATTCCTAGCTTATATATTTTCATTTAATTTTCTCCTACCAAAGCCAATATCTGCAAGAATGAAACGAAAACAATTACTATATACAAAAACAAAACGACCAAACTTGTGCACACTCTAATCTGTTTCTGATCCGCTATGCCCGTGATAATTACCGTCGAAAATGAGACTACTTAAGCGAGGTTTCAGATCTTTGTTACAGAAGTTCGCATAATCGTCGACATTTCCCGATTTTTTCTTCACCTCAACTAGAACCAACTTTGGCGTAAGTTCAGATATCTCAGCGGAGATGCTAAGCGGTCCCTTATCACCTCCTCCGGTAGTTGCATCAAGGCTAACTTGCCAATCCTTTATTCTAACCGTAAAATTCACCGCATTCCCGATTTTCTCAAGTTTGGATATGATTTTTGACACTGGTGCACATGATATGAACCGAGTCTCCACTCCTTGCTCCTCAAAAAGCCCTGAAAGGTTGAAATCTGATGAAAGCGCGATGATATCAAATGCATTTAGACTTGGCAGCCGTTTCATGCCTGGTCCGTACTTATGGGTCTCTATCAAACATGGAGAAGAAGACGATGCAGATAAACCATTTTTTATTCTGTTAATCGGTGTGGTTGGCACGGACCCACGCGCAAAATAAATTGGAGATTCATTATCTGAGTCCGATTCTGATTGCAGTGGTTCGGGTGCAGACTCATCAGCCGTATCATAACTATAAAATTTGTTACCTTCAACATAGAAGCTGATTTGTCTGAAATCTATCTTGAACCAATGGTTTTGCATGATTTCCTGTATCGTGATCCTCTTGTTCGGGTTTGGTTCTAGAATTGCACGGATCAGATGTATCAAGTCGGGCGAAAACCAACGGGGGCACCTAAACTCGGCTCTATAGATCTTGCGGACCAGGCCAACCATGTGAAGGTCACGGAATGGCGGGTAACCGGCCATCAAGACAAATAGCACAACACCACATGACCATAAGTCTGCCCGACCGGCATCGTACCCTCTACGGGAAAGCACCTCGGGTGCTACGTATGCAGGTGTACCGCACAAAGTGTAGAACAGACCGTCTTGCTGTATTTGCTCAGCAACTGCACTTAGACCAAAGTCTGCTACCTGATTTATTTGAATAATTCTTATTAGTCATAACTCCAAGAAGATTTTTGAATAATCAAATGCAATAATTAACTAATTAACAGTATGTGATCTAGTAATATTTTGAAAAAAATATTTCCAAAGCATTTATCATTCGAATAGTTCTTAATTTGCATGCATCGATCCAAGTTCTTTTTAAGTTTGAGCGTACATTTAAAATAATAATCTTCAATAATATAGTTTCGTATTAAGCATCTTTTTTTAAGCATACAATTTTTTAGAATCATGCAAACTATTTCTTTTCATATCCTAAAAAATCAAATGACAAAAAGTAAAGTACTTTTTAATAAAAAGAGGAAAAATTCGCATGTTCTAGTTTTCGTTGTACGTAGAATGTTGTAAGCTTAAACTTTTAGCAACTTCTTTAAAGAATTATATATCATATAATTGGTAGAAAAGCTATTTTGATAAAACTTAACACGCAAGTATGTGACCATGTTCACTGTATTTTTTATACAGGGTCATATTATGTCTCTATCAAAGAAAAGGCCTTTAAGTAATTTATTAGATAGCAATATGATCAATATTAGTTGTCAATTAACTATGATTTGCATACATTTCTTCATTAATATATATAATGAAGGATTAATTCGACTCAAATTATTTCAATGGAAGAGCACAAAAAATACCTTGAAAATAACTTTTTGGATACAAGCATGCATGAAAATAATTTCAATGGTAGAGCAGAAAAAGTACCTTGAAAATAACTTTTTGGATACAAGCATGAAATTTTGAATAATGGCATGCATTTATATAAAAAGGACAATAGAAGTACATGCAAAAAAAAAGTATAGCCTAAGGATTGAGCCATGAAAACAAACCTTGAGGTCTCCATTTTCATCGACGAGCAAGTTCTCTGGCTTGATGTCGCGGTGGTATACACCCCGCGCGTGACAAAACGCAACGGCGGATATCAACTGCTGAAAGTATTTCCTAGCAACATCCTCCGGAAGCCGCCCCTTCGCAACCTTATTAAACAACTCGCCTCCTTTGACGAACTCCATGACAATATATATCCTTGACTTGGTCGCCATGACCTCGTGCAGTTGCACGATGTACGGATGGCGGACGCGCCTGAGGACCTCGATTTCTCTCTTCAATTGTGGTGCAAGGCCTCTCTTGAAGATTTTCTCCTTGTCCAACACTTTAATGGCGACATCTTCGTTTGTTTTCGAGTTCTTTGCTTGATAGACCTTTGCGAAGCTGCCCTCGCCTAGCAGCCGGCCGATTTCATACCGGCCAAGGAGGAGCGGTTTCCTTTTGACAATTCCACGCATTGTTATGGATGAACGAGCGAGCGAGCGAGCGAGAGAGAGAGAGAGAGAGAAGAGAGATGGTTGCCGAATTAAGGGAGAGAGCTTGGTTTACTTTAACAAATTAAGCAGCTGTAGTGAAGTTATTGGTTGCTCTTTGAGCACAGCACCAATGTGGACCAAAGGACTTAATGACACCAAATTAATAGGGACACTAATTAACTACAAATTTTTTTATTAAAAAAATTATTATGATGATTATTTTCTGATTACATTCGTCTTCAAAATTAACAATACCCATAATTTCACATAAGATATTTTTGTATTCTTTCTTTTTATGTTTCCAATAAATAATAAAACTAGTTTAATCATTACTTTATATTTTTAGACAAACAATATTTATATTATTTTAAGTACTGATAATACTTTTTAAAGGAAGTACAGATAAAATCTCAAATATATTTTTTAAATTTTGTCCCTAATTATTTACTAGTTATAGTAACAATTAGTAGTCCTCCTGCATTTCATAAATGAAAAAAAAAATACTATATGCGATATTAATTTCTACATTGATATTTTTGGTGTTGAGAGTGAATGTTTCAAATTAATTGTTCTTATAAATAAGAGGAGGGTTCCAATGCCTCATATTTTTCATACCTCATCTACCTCATACGTTATATCTTTGTTTTCAAAGTTCAAATTGTCGATCCGACCGTTCAACATGATACTCATATTAAAATATGATTGGGGGTGAAATTTTATATTTTTTGGAAATTTTTTACTATTTTTTAAGATGGGTACAAAATTACTATTTTTGGACCGTTTAAAAAACAGTGATTTTCTACCCATCTTAAAAAATTTCCAAAAATTATAAAATTTCATCCCAAACCATATTTTAGTATGGATAACATGATGAACGGTTCGTATCGACAACTTAGATTTTGAAAACGAAGATATAAAACATGAGGTATGATAAGACATGAAAGGCATGAGGCATTGGAACCCTCCTCTATAAATAAATATCTAAATATTTAGGTGTCAGAACGAGGGTCTTTGGTATTAAAATAATAAACTCTAGATAATTATATATGAATTTAGCAAGTGTTTATACTTACATTCTCTGGTACGAGTTCTCTTGTGTTCATAACTGAAATTTTTATCTAATTGCTCACTTAATTATAAATGTTAAGAATGAATGTATTAACTATTTATATTTACACTCTCCAGGTTTTAAAAAAAAAAAATAATGATCTAAGTCCTTATTTGTATATCAAACAGTTCGGTAAATACTTTTAGATTTTGAACTAAAATTCGACACTATCTTTATTTTAGAATTAAAATTTCTATTTTGATGAGCGAATTAGTGTGAAAAATTCAATCAAAAGAAAAGAAAAACAAAGTGAAAGCAATCACTAATTAAAAAAAATGTGAAAACATATCAAAAAAACAAGAAAACATATCCAAAAAAAAAATGATGGAAAGTCCTTTAAGGGGATAAATCGATTTCCTCAAATTAAAATTAGCAACATTAATTTAATGATAACGTTGCAATTTATTTGTTGTCTTTATGTTTTAAGATTTAGTTTCTCATTTATTTAGTAAGTTAAAATGTATTTTTTTTTAATTCTGACAATTACTTACATAATTAACATGTTGTTGGTACTGTGAATATTTTCTATTTCTCTCTGTCAATCAGGACTTTATTCGAAATTTTTATTAATACCACTGTAAAAAAAAATTACAAATTATGTGGAATTCAAAAAATACCATGGCCTCTAAGTCAATATGTGGCCCCATTCTTTGGGGGCCGCAGATTGACGCCCAAAACCCAAAAAATGCACTACAATATATTGATATTTAGGTTTTTGAGGGGCCACAGATTGACTTGGAGTCCCCAAAGAATGAAGCCGCAGATTGACTTATAGGTCCTGATATTTTTTGAATTCCCCAATGTCATTGTTGTTTTGGTTTATTTTTATTTTTTTTAAATGGTATTAGTAAAATTTTCGGGGACTCTATATATATTTAGTTATTTACAATGCAATATATCGTAATGGCTTTCTGGGTGGCTACAAGGGTAGCTGTAAATCTGCTCCCAAGAATCAAAGCTAACAGATGTGGTGCACCGGGTGCAGGAAGAACAAATTGAAAACGATTTGGTCAATGACAATAAGCCAAGGGGTCACATGATCAAAGTGACACGGTGACACCGTCGAGTCATTATTCTGACACGGTGACACGGTCACATGATTAAGTAAAAACTTTACGAAATTATTATGTGGCGATTAAGTAGTTAACGTGTCTCGTATACCGTTTTTTTTTTAATTGATTCAGGGGCCAGAATAATGCGATTTCTTTTTCTATTGATAAAATATTTATGCATGTGAAGAAATGACATTTGTTGCTTCCATTTATGGTATTGCTGAAAAATACAATAAGCGGAAAAAAATATGAACCTCATATATATATATATAATATGATAGACGATTTACATTGATAACGAGGGGTTAAAATGTCTCATTGTTTTCGTATCTCAATTATGTCACACATGTATTTTTATTTTCATTTTTCAAGTTTAAAAATCGATCTGAACTGATCAACATAATCTTCATATTAAATGTGTCTAGAAAACAAATTTTATATATTTTTGAAAATGGTTTATAATTTTTTTAGATAGGTAACAAAATTACTGTTTTTTAAATGATTTTGGACTATTAAAAACAATGATTTTGTACCTATGTAAACAATTGTAATTTTTCTTAAAATATAAAATTTGATCTGAAACACATTTTAATATGGAGATCATGTTGAGCGGTTCAGATCGACTGCTTGATGAAAATGGTGAAAAAATGTGGAATATGATTGGAAAACAAAAATAATAAACATTTTAAACCTACTCATAATAATATGATTGGAAAACAAAAATAATAGACATTTTATTAATTAAAAAAATCTCATGTTTGCAATTTAAGCCGACTAAGTTACTAGAATGACTTCTGAAAAATAATGGATTTAAGCTTTAGTAGACGAAGGTACTATATTTGAAATATTTGTGTTTATGAGAATCAGACTTTGATTTAGTAGCTAAAGTTAATATTTTTTAGAGATTACATATTCAAAATCCGAATAAAGATTCTTTTAAATATTTAATGACAAAAGACTTATTTTTCACCTTTATTTTAAAAACTAATTGGATGATAATGCACGAATCTCTATCTCAGAGATAAAGTCTCGACCTCTAACTTTCCTCAAAAAAAAAAAAAAAAAAAATTGAGTCTACATTTTGATGTGTAGCATTTTTTTTTAAAATCGGATCGAGTCCGAATTAGAAATTACGATGAATAGTAGACCCCTCGGTTCTAATACTTTCATCTGGATAGATAAATTTATAACTTGTTTGTCAATTATGGAGTTTGAGACGGATCTAGATTGAATATTTAATAAATATTTTTTTTGTAAAATAAAATATTACAATTCTTAACTTCTGTTTCCTAAACATCTTGCATCAAATAATTTAGAATATAAATTGAAATATTATTGTAAATCAAAGTTATGTTGTTAATCATAAGAGTCATGAATTCACAACTACTTTTACAAAAAAAAAAATGTAGAAACTAATAATAAACTGAGTAGGATTCAAATCGCTAAATATGATCTTCATATTAAAATGTGTTTAAAGATCAAAATTTATATTTTTTGAATTTTTTTTACTATCTTTAGTTAGTACAAAATTATTGTTTTCGAATGATCTACAATTTTATGAAAAACAATAATTTTATATCTATCTATATTAAAATAGTAAATTTTAATAACACATAAAATTTGATCTTCAAAAATATTTTAAAATGACAATCATATTAATTAATTGAACAGTTTAAATTGATTGTTTGAACATTTAATGCTTCATATTTTAAAAATATGAAGTACATGAAAACAACATTATTTCGAGCTCCTTTATCTAGTGTTTCATTCTAAGTGTCTCGATTTAATTAACATGAAGATACGCAGAGTCATAGTCACAAGATTCGCGAATAATTCGTTTTTTTAGTGATGACGAACTGAATGTCGAATTATTCAGTTGACAAAACTTTGACCAAATTATTTCCGAATAATTTGAGAATTTTACGAACTTTTTCCGAATTTTACGAATTATTCGCAAATTTTTCCTGAATTTTTTCCAGAACATTTGTTTTTGGTTTTTTTTTGTGGTTCCTTGTATGACAGAGATCTCTAATCTGAATTATTTGATCACTCAAAAGAGAGCAATGTTTCTTTTAATATTTATAAACTCGTAAAATGCTATCGGTTCGGACTGCAAGCGCACAATCCTATCGAGTAGTATATTCGAGGTCGATCCACAGGAATATTGGTTCAATGCTTTGAGCGACCGAATCACAATCTTTCGAAAGGCTAGACGAAATCTGTAAATTGAGATGTGTTGTTGTGATCAATGTAAATTAGGAAGCAATTAAAAGTAATTAAAATAAAGATAGAGATGAGAATTCCTAGGGTTTCGGCACACCATTGCCACTCAAACCGCCTTGACAATATATTTCTGTTACGTCTGATTTCCTGTTGTTGTTTAATGAAATACACCACATAGGTCACCGCGATTTATGTTACGCAAGAATGACAGATCTTTCACCGAGATTAATTCTACATAGGACACTGCGATTTGCCTTACGCAAATGTCTGATCTCTCAAATACCCCAAATTACTACATAGATCACTGCGAATTTACTTTACACATGTGATGAAATTTGGTACGCGTTTTGTTGGTCTGATTTATGGTTTCCCCGCTAAGGTTTTCTTCACATAAACCTAATAAATCTCAACGAGGCTAATTCATACAAATAGTTTCTCTTACCATTAAAGTACTGTCACTACCCTAACGGACTCAAACTAGATCATTGAAGTTAAATGAAGAGATAGTAAATCACAAAAGCATTTTGTTTCAACAACAAGAAATCATAATCAACATAAATATATATATCAAAACATCAAGAGTAACAAGGTTTACTGCCTAGCCCTAAGAAAATGAACTTAGCCGCGGAACGGCATTGTTACAAGCACTCCTCTCTTCTCACTTTAATCAAATCTAATCCTAATTACAAAGATGATTATTCCTTCTGCCCAGGGGTCTTATATAGGAGTGGAGGGACGTGTAGAGGCTGAGTAGGGGCTAAGAAACTGATCTGGAAACAGCTGTCGGCAGTTATTCCCAAGAGATGCCTTCGGATACGGGCCGTATCAGGTGATACGGTCCGTATTAGGTCCTTGACGGTTAGGGTTTAATGCTTCCAGCGCTATCTCCTGGTCTGTGCTAGGCCTGGTCCGTATTAGGCAATACGGACCGTAACAGAGACTTAGTCGATGAGCGTCGCTGATCCGATTGACCCGATTCTAGCTCCATTTGATGTAAAATAGTCCCAAAACCTGTTTTCTGCAATAAAATATAAAGAAGAGTGACAGTAGCCTTTTTCTCTAATAAAGTGAACATAAGTGTGAGAAAATATGCAAAACCTAAGCCAAAACCCTACGTAAATCATCGTTATTTTGACTCTGATCACGCCTCCCAACTTGAATTGTTGCTTGTCCTCAAGCAACGACATCCCAGCTGGTCAAAGATCCGGTCTAGGTTAAACCATACAATCTCAAGGACTTGTTTAAAAATTAAATTGGGGCTTAGGTTTGGTACAATTGGCATGACAATAAAAATTTAGAATTTTAAAATATTCATGACCTCTCCCTTGAACAATTTATTCACCCCATGATTGACCTCATTATGCTTACCCTAGAAGAATTATCATTGAACAATTTATTTCACAAATATCCTTAAATTTGAGAGTATTAATTTCCCCTTCGATTATAAATGGATCCCTCCCAATCAATAGGAATTCTAATGATATAAATTTTAATTTCCTTCCCAATCGATTGGAGCAAAGTATGACAACTGAGTGTGTTGGAGCTTGTGACTATTTTTGAAAAATTAAATATGTACAAGAATTTAAATTTGGGAGGTTTTCTCGAGCCTATTGGTAACCAGTCTCGCGTAGGCACCTGTACTCTTTTTATCCTCCATCTTTTATTCTATATTTTTTTTTCTGGATTTTTCTATTTTTTTTTTGGTTTTTCTCATTTCTAATTTTTTGTATTTTTCTATTTTTCTGAAAAATAAAATGAAATATTTTGTGTCACAAGCACCATGATTACACACAATTCCAAGTATTCATTCATACAAGGAATTATTGCATAGTTTCGCTAGGGGTCTATCTATAATAATGGGTATTCTAAACACTATCAAATTTAAAATACTTTGCAATAATGAATTACTCAATAAATAAAAATTCTAGGGTTTTGCAATTTTTGATCAACTCTCATGGTTAGCAATTAATTGTTCATTTTGAGACCACCAATAATTTAAAAATTCTGAATTTTTGGTATCATGGTCAATTGTCTAAATCTTAGCCTAATTCAATTTAAAACAATTCCTATTTGATTAACCCTACTCCTGAGGAAAAATAAAAATGCAAGCTAGCTAAAAACCTCGATCTAATCATTCTAGGATTTTCGGTAAAGCCTCTAACCCTAGTCAAAAATTGAGTAAAACTACTAGCACCTAAGAATTTAAAATGCAAAAAATTTAAAGATACATGGTCAGATACATGGTCAATTTACCTCCTACCCCCCGAAAAAAATTGAGCATTGTCCCCAATGCTCGAGAGATAAAAATAAAGAAAGTAGTAAAGTAAAAAGACCGGGGAAAGATACAACTCACTGCACCTCAATCCTGAGGTGGTGGAGGTGGTGGTGGGCGCTGGATCTCCTCGTAGAATGACGGGTCGAAGAGTCCATATGGTGGTGGCTGGTATGGCAAACCGGTGGTGAGGGCATGCTGGTAGTACTGCTGTGACATGTAGCGGGCCTGCTGTGCCTCCCGCCTGTTGTTGGCAGCGTACCCTCGTAGCTCGTCCATGCCCTGACGAACCTGGCCTGCATAGTGACGTGTCTCGTCACACTGCTGGTCAAGCCGGGCATAAGTGGTCCTGGTGTCAATGGAGAACCTCTACATGTTTGCGTTGACCCTTTGGACGGCTTGGAGAACTCGGTTGTATCCACTTTGAGGGGCATCAGATGGTCCCGCCCCTTGTCGCTCTTCTTCTGCTGCGAGCGCCTCTTGCCGAGCCCTTTGCTCATTTGCCACTATTTCTTGCATGTACGCGGCGGTTGCTGCGGTTTCGGCCCTATCCTCTTCCTCAGCTTCGGCCTCTAGGGCCTCGAAATCAACCTCATCGTCGCTTTCTTGAGCGACCTGATTGCCGCTAGGGTCCACTTGCCTCCATTTTTACTGGTTTTTGAGAGGTAGCGGCTTGCAGGGCATTTGAACCCTCCTGCTTTCAATGTGGTATAGGTATGGCTCGGGAGGTCTGCCGCTAATCATCCTCATCGCAGTGAGGCACTCGATATCTAAGAATCTCATGCCAGTGCCTTCTTTCAAGAAATCCACCTCGAGTCTGAGTTGCCGAGCGAGGATTGTTGCGATGGCACCAATGGAGATGTTTCCTTTGCTCCTTTTGTTTGTTCCAATCGAGTGGATGTGGTTGCAAAGGAAGTGGCCAATGTGCAGAGGCTCTTCCGGTGTGATGAGCATACATTTGATAATGTATAGCTCGGGGAAGGTGACTTTCGCACAGGTCTCACCTCAAGCGAAGAGAGAATTGCTGAGAGCCGCTTGCATGTAGCGGACCACTGGGTGAACAATGTGGCTGGCGACTCTTGGATCACTGATGCGGTCATTGGTGATCATCTTCCAAAAATTCTGGTTGTCATTGTATGCCTGTATGCCTTCATCTTTAAAGCCAAAGATGTCGCAGAAGTCACTCATTGACATCTCCTTCTCCATATTCATTAGTTGAAACTTGATTATGTTATTTTCGGAGGAGAAGGTGGCAATGAATTCACGGGTGAGGTCGTCATAGGTTGGGACATCCACCAGTTTGTTGAGAAAGTCCCAGATGTGGACCCTTTTGGCTAGGGTTTTGAATTGGGCGAGGAGACCGAGCTCTTGAAGGGTTTCAGTGTGAATGGCCTTGTGGTTGATGATCTTGTTGTCTTCCAACTTCTCGAAGACTTTGGCGTGTGCCCTGTAGGTGAATTTTATGTCCAAGGGGTTATGTTGTTGCCCCTCCATTGGTTGCGGTTCTTCTTGAGGAGGGGATTCCGGCAATTCTTCCCGTTCGGGGCTTTGTTCGGGTGATTCAGGTGGTGGATTTTGAGAAGAAGATTCCCCCATCTTCTTCTTGCCTAAACCTGTCAAAGCTTTGAGAAGACCTCGTGTTTTCGGAGCCATTTGTGGTAATTAACCTTCACTGTTACGGGCCGTATTGGGTTGATACGGACTGATTACGGACCCCTGTGGTGGTAAAAATTCGACCAAGTACGGGACTGAATATGTATTGACAGATACGGATCGTATTGGGCTGGTACTGGTTTTGGTAAAACTGGGAAAACCTAATTTTTTTGTGTTTTTCGTGATTTTGGTTTTTAACTAGATCTAAAATAGAAAACTAACTCTAAAACTAAATTGCAAAAATGAATAGAAGACTAATTTAAGAAACTAAAATTAAAACCGAAATTTAAAGAGAGAAATGGGGAAAGAAACCCGAAGATGGTGAAGATCGGTATTCTCGGTGGATACGGACCGGATACGGTCCTTAATGGCGGTTTATGGTTGAGCGAGAGGTGGTTGACGCGATCTCCCTTGGTTGCCGGCGGTGTTTTGCAAGGTTGGCTCGGATTTTTGCAAGAGGGAGAGAAGGAGGAGAGGAAGGAGGAAGAGAGGGAGAGAAGGAAGAGAAGAGGAGAAGAGAAACGGGAGAGGGAGAGGCTCAAAAATAGAGAAATTTCTATTTTGAACGGTTACCTCCACTTTGCGCCTCTTCGTTAACGGGTTTTAATTTCACAGATCGGTTTTGATTACAGACCGTATTGGCTGATACGGCCCGTATCCGACCCAAAATTTTGAATCCCGATAACTGTTTCTTCAACTCTTTCCCTGAATACGGTCCGCATTGGCTGATACGGGCCGTACTCTCTATTGTCTTCCTTGTTCATCCAACTCCTTGCTCCGTATTCACTGTCCTAGTCCGTATTGGTTGATACGGTCAGTAACAGAGAATATTTTCTTGATTTTTCCAATGTTTTTAACCGAGCCCCTCCTCTAGCATGTTCACCTGGTTATGAAAAATGAGTGGATGTTATTCGTTCCCCAGTTAAAGTCCTAAGAAAATGAATAATGATAAGAAAATATAAATGTGGCCTTGGGTTGCCTCCCAAGAAGCGCTTGTTTTAAGTCATTAGCTTGACTTTGTGTCGCATCAGTTTCTTCCAGATATCCTCCCGTCAATGCAAGCAGGTTGCTTGTCGGGTGGTTCAGCTTCAGTGTCTTCTGTGGTTTTATCATTGTCGCCTTTCTCGAAGAAGTCGGATGGTGTTTGAGGTCCGGGGTCGAACGCTAGACTCACACCGAGTACTACTTCTACCTCGTCCAGTTTTGGGAAATTGCATCGAGTTCTTCGCGTAGATTTTTGATTAATGCAAGGGCTAAGAGAGAATAATTCCTGTTATTTGCGATATTATGACTCTTATTCAGACCATCGGTTTGTGTTGTCACGGAGGTTGGATGGATCTGACCGTTATCTTGTACAATGAACAATCTCTCTATTTTGCTTCGTGCATCATTTCTTCGATGTCTTCAAATTCATCCATTCGCAATTCATCATTGCCATACTCGTCCACTGTTTCCAAATTGTAAGCAAGATTTATGTCAGGTGAAACTTTGGTTTAATTCATGTTGAAGATCATCTTGTTCTCGCCAACATTGAGTGAAATCTTCCCATTCCTAACATCAATCATTGCCCCACAGGTGGCGAGGAATGGCCTTCCAAGGATGATCGGAATCTGCTCATCTTCTTCCATGTCAACTACCACAAAATCTGCTGGTATCCAGAATTTACCGACTTTGATTGGGATATCAAGCAACATTCCTTCAGGATATCGAATTGATCGGTCAGCTAGTTGCAATGAGATCCGCGTTGGTGATAGGTCTCCACATTCCAGTTTATCAAATACTACCTTAGGCATCAGACTCACACTTGCTCCCAGATCACATAAAGCTCTCTTAAAATCGGTTGTGCCAATGGTACATGGTATCGAGAAGCTTCCCGGATCTTTCAACTTTGTCGGTAATTTGCTTTGCACGAGCGCACTGCATTCCAGATTGAGCGGAATTGTTGAGAGTTCTTGGAGTCTACTGCGGCTTGAAAGAATCTCCTTCAGAAATTTAGCATACTGAGGGTATGCTTGCAATTGCCTCAGTGAAGGGGATTGTGACTTGTAGTTGCTTGAGAGTCTCCATGAATCTCGCAAATTGGTGCTCTATCTTCTGTTTGGCAGGCCTTGGAGGGAATGGCAGAGGTGGCTTGTAGGGTGGTGGTGAAATGTATTCAGGTTCGGTTTGTCGCTCGTCTCCATCTACGGTGTCATTCTGCTCCTTAGTAAGGTCTGTCTGCAGTTTGAATACGGGCGGCTCCGGTTGTTGCGACTCGTATTCTTCGGAATGTGATGGCTCTGCATGCATCTCATCGGAAGTTTGATCGGGCATGGGAGGTCCCTTGTAAGTTGTACCGCTCCTTAATGTTATGCTTTTGCAAGTCTCTCTCGGGTTTTCTTCCGGTTGACCCGGAAATATGCCTTTTCTGCGTGTAATACTCGAGAGCTCTTTCGCCACCTTAGAGACATTGTCCTCTAAGTCTTTGTTGCAGTTGGTTAAGGATTCGATCTTTTGTGCAATTTCGGCGTTAGCCTTGTCTTGCTTCTCTAGGAATCTCTCCATTAAAGATGTGATGTCAGGTTGCTGTGGTTGATTGTATTGCCTTGGTTGATAATTCTGTTGAGGATTGTTGTATCTTGGTTGATAATTGGGCTGTGGTTGATAGTTCTGTTGGGGTGCAGCAGGCCTTTGATTGTTTGCGTATGAGAGATTTGGATGGTTTCGGTTGTTCGGATGGTATGTATTGTAGGCGGGCTGAGGTCGAAAGCTGTTATCGATTGCGTTTGCTTGCTTACTTCTTCCTCAGTTTCCGTCACATTCATACATTCGATCATCTCATGCGCTCCCTCCACAATAGCCACATGCTTGTTGCGGCATTGACTGCTGCTACCGTCACGCTGCTTGGTTTGCTTGTTGAGTGCCATTTGCAAAGCATCAATCTCAGCATGGATATATCATCTACTCGGTGCATGCCAGGTGTTGGACTTGGCTTCTTTCGCTCAGGGATCCAGTAGTGCTGGTTGATTGCAATCTCTTCAATAAGGTTGTAAGCCTCGTCAGGTTCCTTGTTCATGATTGCTCCTCCTGCGGAAGTATCAATAGACAACCTATCGGTAGGGTTTAGACCATTATCAAAAGTTTGGACAATCAGCCATCTTTTCTAGACCATGAAGTGGACAACACCTTAACATATCCTTATATCTATCACATGCCTCACACAAAGTTTCACCATCCCTTTGTTCAAAATTAGTAATTGCATTTCTAAACCTCGAAGTTTTAGATGGTGGAAAATATTTTGCAATAAACACATTAAACAATTGGTCCCAAGTTTGAATGGAATTGGCCGGTAAGGAAAACAACCATGCTCTTGCTTTATCTTTTAATGAGAATTGAAATAGCCTTAGCCTGATTGCTTCATCGGTAACTCCGTTGATCTTTATCGTCTCGCATATCCCTAGGAAAATTGACAAATGAAGATGTGGATCTTCATGTGGAAATCCTCCAAATTGCTGTTGCGAAACCATATTTATGAGAGCAGGTTTGATCTCAAAATTACGGTTCGTAACAGTTGGCGGGTTTATACTAGAATTAGAATCATTCGCGCGCGGTACGCAATAGTCTCGTAGAAGTTTGGGTCTTGCTGCATCGTGAACTTCATTATCACCATTGTTTTGTCTTCCATTGTTGATCGGTGGAATATCCATGTTGATCGAATCTGAGTCCTCTTCGCTTTCAGAATTACTCGATGAAGAACTATGATTGGTTCTTATCGGCGATGTGGAAGCGAATTGTCCTCTCCTACTAGCAATCCTCACGGATCTTCGTATGGATGATTCGGCCAGCGTGCAGTGTCCTAAAGAAAAGAAAATCTGAAAATTAAATTAAAAACCGAAAAGAAAATAAAAAAAACGAAATTGAAAATAAAAGAAAAATAAAAATGCAGAAAATAAAGAGAAATTTAGGCGTTTCTAATTAATTGGATTCAATGGTCAAAGCAAGGGCGTCTTGCGAGGCCTTGCACAATGAACCGTTATTCCCCGGCAACGGCGCCAAAAAGCTTGATCACTCAAAAGAGAGCAATGTTTCTTTTAATATTTATAAACTCGTAAATGCTATCGGTTCGGACTGCAAGCGCACAATCCTATCGAGTAGTATATTCGAGGTCGATCCACAGGGAATATTGGTTCAATGCTTTGAGCGACCGAATCACAATCTTTCGAAAGGCTAGACGAAATCTGTAAATTGAGAGGTGTTGTTGTGATCAATGTAAATTAGGAAGCAATTAAAAGTAATTAAAATAAAGATAGAGATGAGAATTTCTAGGTTTCGGCACACCATTGCCACTCAATCCGCCTTGACAATATATTCCTGTTACGTCTGATTTCCTGTTGTTGTTTAATGAAAGACACCACATAGGTCACTGCGATTTATGTTACGCAAGAATGACAGATCTTTCATCGAGATTCTACATAGGACACTGCGATTTGCCTTACGTAAATGTCTGATCTCTCAAATATCCCAAATTACTACATAGATCACTGCGAATTTACTTTACGCATGTGATGGAATTTGGTACGCGTTTTGTTGGTCTGGTTTATGATTTCTCCGCTAAGATTTTCTTCACATAAACCTAATAGATCTCAACGAGGCTAATTCATACAAATAGTTTCTCTTACCATTAAAGTACTGTCACTACCCTAATGGACTCAAACTAGATCATTGAAGTTAGATGAAGAGATAGTAAATCACAAAAGCATTTTGATTCAACAACAAGAAATCATAATCAACATAAATATATATATCAAAACATCAAGAGTAACAAGGTTTACTGCCTAGCCCTAAGAAAATGAACTTAGCCGCGGAACGGCATTGTTACAAGCACTCCTCTCTTCTCACTTTAATCAAATCTAACCCTAATTACAAAGATGATTATTCCTTCTGCCCAGGGGCCTTATATAGGAGTGGAGGGACGTGTAGAGGATGAGTAGGGGCTAAGAAACTGATCTGGAAACAGCTGTCGGCAGTTATTCCCAAGAGATGCCTTTGGATACGGGCCGTATCAGGTGATACGGTCCGTATTAGGTCCTTGACGGTTAGGGTTTAATACTTCCAGCGCTATCTCCTGGTCTGTGCTAGGCCTGGTCCGTATTAGGCAATACGGACCGTAACAGAGACTTAGTCGATGAGCGTCGCTGATCCGATTGACCCGATTTTAGCTCCATTTGATGTAAAATAGTTCCAAAACCTGTTTTCTGCAATAAAATATAAAGAAGAGTGACAGTAGCCTTTTTCTCTAATAAAGTGAACATAAGTGTGAGAAAATATGCAAAACCTAAGCCAAAACTCTACGTAAATCATCATTATTTTGAATCTGATCATTATTTCAAATTATTTCTAAATTATATCCGAATTATTCTCAAATCACGAATTTTTGACCTCGCCGAACCGCACCACCCGAGTAATTAATTTGTCACTGTTGGGGGCAGAGCAGCTTGCCTACATCCGCGGCTTCTCAGGTCCTGTAGAGCCACACAGCATACGGCACACGACATCATGTCTTTGTCATTATTATTTTCTTCTTATATTAAATTTGCATTGCATAAAATAAATCCAGCTAGATTTTACGAACGCTAACCTGGCCGGTGGGTCCACTCGCAGGTCGTACATAACAAGTGCAATTTTGTTTCTTTTTTATTTTCTTTTGGGGACACACGAGTATTATTAACACATCTCTTTTTACTTCGGGGCGAAGGTTCCGAAATCTCTCGTCAAATACACACCAAGGCATGCCAAGTCTTGGTTCTTAATAATAAGCTATAAATATTAATTCACCTAAATATTTTAATTTAGCAAGCTGAAATATCATCTCAAATCCACTAAAATCATCAAATTTGATGTTGAAGTGTGATTGGGAGCCACGTTAATATTATTATTTTTTTGTTAATTTGGAATTGTTTGGTTTTAATTCTACCTTTTTTTAATTTGAGATAATTAATTATTTTTTAAGAAAAACTTTGGCCTAAATTTTGTTTTTGGTAGAGATGTTTTACATTGCAAATTTGAATGAAATTTGGATTAATTAGAAAATTCACTTGCTCTTTCTTAAATGATTTGTTTTTTCAGCAATTAAATTTAACGATTTCTAATAGATAAGCAAACCTAAAATCGACAAAATTGAAATACATTATTTTTAAAATGATGAACAATAGGATATAGTTCATTTTTCAATTTGAATATTTTGATAACGGCAATTATCAGAAATATTGGACGAGTATATATATCATATTAGACATTAGCATGACTAGTAGGCTGAGTGATGATGCACTAGGATAAATTCAAAAGTTCATGAATTTAAGTCTTTTTGGACATAATTAGGTGGAATTTTCAAATCTTTAGTCTAGTGGCAAATAGCTACACCCTTTGTATGGGAACGCGTATCCTCTGCATTTACTCAAAAAGGAATCTTTTGAGTTAATGAATCTGAACCGTCTGATTTTAAACGGAGCTAATCTGACTTCTGACTATAACTTAGGGGGATTTTCAATATTCGTGCGGATCTAGTCCGCACGAACTTTAAAATAGATCGGATGGTCAAAATTCATTAACTCAAAAGATTTCCTTTTGAGTTAATGTAGAGGATACGAATTCCTTCGTATGGGAGGTCGTGGATTCGAAATCCAAAAGAGGAGTTATTTATGGACAAATTAATTGAAAGTTGAAATACTGAATCTTCATCTTTCTATCTCGAAAAACAAATTGAAATATCATGCCGAACTTAAAAAAAGTGAGAATTTCATGTATATCACTAGAAAAACCTTGAAATTATGTATTTTCTGTTAAAAAATTCATAATATCATATTTCCTCTTTTAAATTCAAAAACTCGAGAACCAGCATTTGATCTAGTGGCAAAAACAATGATCTCTATGTAGAAGGTTGTAGGTTCGAAACCCAGATAAAAAAATCACTTGTGGATATTAAATAGCTGTGTAACTTGTCCTTCAACCTTTACTCAAAACAAATTTCAAAAACTCACAAAATCTCTCAATTTATTGTCTTTTATGTTACAACTCATTTTAAATTTATAATTAAGCTTCTAATTTTATCCTTTATTAAAAATATATGTAGCTTGATTGTGAAATGTCCATTGTTCGAACTGGCTTGTTTGTGAGGGTAATGATTTATTATTCTGATTGTGATGCACTAGACGTAGACAGATGAACTATTTGTCCTCACAAACTGGCTAACTAGATCTTCTACACATACTTCTTATTTTTTACACATGCTACAAAAATTTTTTGTTTTATTTTTTAATAATAAAAGAAAAAATAAATTATAATTATAAATTTTTTTTAAAAGAATAAATTGGATAATTTTATGTGTTTTTAAAATTTAGAAGGATACATATGATATTATGAATTTTAGAAGGGGAAATATATAATTTCAACATTTTGAGTGGTATATATACATGAAATTCCCTCAACGAAAGAATCAGGAGATATGGGGAAAAAATCAACTTTAATTGACTCTTGGAGATTCAGTAGGCCAGATTATGCTTCCATATTTTATGGTTTTCTTCCAAACAAAATGGATAAATGAAAGCTAACCCTTTACTTTTTCTTATTTTAGTTTGCTTCTTCTTTCTTCTTTCTTCTTTCATGTGATGATGCAAATTCTCAGGAAAACTCTGTTATTAAAATAATATTAATATCTGTTGCCTTGAGAAGAAACGGTATTTTATTTAAATTTTTTAAAGAAACAGAAGAAAAACAGTAATCAGTAACACAAATAAGCTTTTGTCAAAGAGAATTAATTACAAGTATCTTAAGTTATTTGCCATTCCTAAAAAGCTGGATTTTTAAATAAAAGAGAGAGGATAAGATAATGACGACACAATATGGTTGCAAAAATGTTGACCATTTGCTTAAGACCTCTTAATTACTTTATCCATCCAACTTGCTTTCGCCGAAATTTTTATTAATATCACTGTAAAAAAAACCCACAAATTATGGAGAATAAAAAAATACCAGGGCTTCCAAGTCAATCTGCGGCTTTATTTATTTATTTTTTTGGAGGGGGGGGGCGCAAATTGACTTGGAGGCCCCCAAAAATCCAAAAATGCACTGTAATATACTGATATTTAGGTTTTTGAGGGGCTTCCAAGTCAATATGCGCCCCCCCCCCCCCCACCAAAATGGAGCTGCATATTGACTTGGAGGACCTGGTATTTTTCGAATTCTCCAATTTCAGTGGTGTTTTGGTTTATTTATTTTTTTGAAATGGTATTAATAAAAATTTCGGTTGCTTTTGAGAAGACATCTTTATTGATTTGCATTTTGTACTCATCTGATGTTATGTGCTATTTTGCTAGCAATTTAATTCAGGAAAATATAGTAAAAATTATCGATTAATTAATTAATTAATCAGAGTATTCTCTCAAACCTATTTAATACCCACAACGAAATAATATATTCTCCCAGTGTTCAATATGCCAGTCTCCAGCCATATTTTAAGCCCTACATCTAAAATCAGCGGTGCAGATTATCCATGACCACCAACGTACACAAAAGGGAAAATTTAAAACAATTAATCGGAAATGCGTTCGTCGGACGGACATGGTACCGTCAAACAATTAATCGGAAATAATCGGCTAATTAGTCAGAAAAATCTGTGATAGTTTGATCACCACCAATGACTAATCGGCCGATTAATCGGCCTAAGCAGACATTTTTTACAACACTGGGTTAAACGCGTCTAGTATAGACCTTCATTTGCCAAAGTGCTCTCATTATTTTCTACAAGGGCGGATTCGGAATTTTTGTCAAGTAGAGGGGGACAAAAAAAAATATCAAATCGGATTTAAATCCATTAACTAATTGGGTACTCGTATACTTTTCAATGCTTTGACTTAGTAATTTCTAATACTCTAATTTATAATTCTAATTACCAATCAAATTCAACAAATTTATTTCAATTTTAATACTAAATTTAAATCGAATTACAAATTTAACATTCAGAGAGTGACAAAAATTTTTCTAAAGAGAACAAAGTTGGTCGGAACCGATAAATCTGCACTAAAATTTAAAATCCAGAATCAATTCGTGCCTCCCGGACCATGTGGGTCCGCCCCTGATTTTCTACTTCCCAAAATTAGTAAATAGCCGCATTGATCAAACAAACAGAATTTGATTCTTATTTGGGCCGGGATGGTGGGGAGAGAGAAAAAGTGAGATTTTGACCAGGCCCATAATCGGATGAAACTAATTAAACTTCAGCTATTTAATTAATTAAATTTGTAGACTACATTGCTTCCTATATAGGCTTAATACATTTGGGCAATTGGGCTTCAGTAGAAGATGTGTTGCAAAGTTTTTATTTTTGAAATTTCCAAATTGTAGTAGGCTTCGCTTACTAACAATTCATACAAGTTTCTCTCAAAAAAAAAAAAAAAAATTCATACAAGTCCCAAGGAAAGGGATAAAAAATGGAAAGGAATGGAGAGATTGACTCTAACAGTATTATAGTACATTTAGAAAAATTTGGAATTAACAATTCATACAAGAGAGCAGAAGAAGCTTCATTTTTCCAATGAGGAAAAAGAAAGCAAATTTATTTTATCCCCCACATTTATTTTTATTTTTATTTTCATAAAAATGAGAATTATACAGCTACAAATGGAACAGATTATATATTGAGATAACTGGCAGGCAAAGTTTTGCTGGTAAGAGAGATATTGAGAGAGTAATTGACTCAAGTAGTCCTTTCTTCTTCATGGAGAGGAAGAAGGGGTTTTCACTGATCAAGGCAAGGTTCTTATAATGTTTGGATCCAGTTTATTGTACGCCCACTCGATCCAGGATTTTCGTCAGGGGGGGCAAAAATATATTGAATCGGGTTTAAATATCTAATCGGGTTTAAATTCATTAATCAATTGGGTACTCGATAAAAAACAATGCTTTAACTTATACTTTTTAATGCTTTGACTTGTAATTTCTGATGCTCTGACTTATAATTCTAATTACCAATCAAAATTCAACAGATATATTTCAATTTTAACCCTAAATTTAACTCGAATTACAAATTAAACGGCCAGAGGGGAGCAAAAAAAATTTCAAGGGTACTGACAAAGTTGATCGGAACAGATAAATCTCCACTAAAACTCTGAATCCAGGGGGAGCTGCCCCCCTGGAACACTCTGGGTTCGCCCCTGCCCACCGATTAAACGCCACACAGAAGAAGGCTTGTAAGAGAGATGCATTCGCATGGTAAAATAGCTATTAGCTAGTTTATACTTATTCTGTTACATTGGTAAGAGTCATATATATATATATATATATATATAGAGTTTCTTAATTTCTATTTGAAATTGAACCTCCACTAGAAATTATCTGTGATTGTTTTGTATGTTTTGTGTGCTAGTGTGCTACATTTCAAACGATGGAAATTTTTGGGGGATGCAAAAATTGACTGTTTGATTTTGTGATACCAATTCGCCTCTATCTTCGTCCAAAATTCATAGTTGTTTACATTATTGTGCAGATCATTGAGAGATCTTTCTAAAAAGTGCTTGAAGTCTATTTTGGATGTGCTAATAGAAAGTTCATGATAGTTGGCCTTTGTCTTAGCAATCAGTAATAAGGCTTGTCTGGTAAATTTATCTGCAACGTTTCTGTAGTTTTTTTTAGGCTATACCAGATCCTTAAAAAGTATAAGGAATTTTGTAAAAAAAAAAAAAAAAAAAAAAAAAAAAAAAAAAAAAACAGGGACTGAAGTGCTTTTTTTTAAATCGAGTAATGGAGGTCAAGCCAACCAAGACCCTTTATTTCAACCTTTGTAACAAAGGATTTCCCCCATCTGGGTTTCGAACCCATGACGTCTCACATAAGAGACGTGTTTTTGCCACTAGATCAAAAGCTGGTTCTCAGCACTGAAGTGTTTGTTTCCAGATTTTAAAGGTTGAACATGGCTGTTTGCAAAATGTTGAAATCTGACCTTGTTTTACTCATCGAGTGTGATTATAATAAAATGAAATTAGATATAAAATAATAAATATTAGATTGTGAAAATGAATCATTGTTATGCAGGCGGAACAAAATCACAGTTGAAAAAAAACTAAGTCACTTGTATCACACATGAAGAAGAAGCTGAACAAATATCACACTAAATTTATGAAAATGCACGCAAGAAGATTTACAATGCTGGGTTAAATTTGCTTTTCTATTATTTTATTAATTTATTAGTACCAATCTTGATATGATATGTATTTTATGGGATTAAAAATCTGCATCGTTGCTTATTCTAATTTAAGATTTGATCATTATTTACTAGAAATAATATTATCATGCATGTTTGTTTCACAATTTCATACATTTATTATGTATTGACAATTTAATTTCTACATTAATTGACATGTTTCAGCAAATTAAGTAACCTTTTATAACAAAAATATAGACAAATAAAGAAAAAAAATCAACAAGGCTATAATGGTCACTTTCCTACTCTATATGTTAATATTTAATAATCATTATTTTTTTAATTTAAATGTTGTAGCTGTAGAACACTAAAATTGAAATAGTGCGCTAATTTTAATTTGAGGAGGGTTCAGATGCACCATAATTTTTGTGCTCCAATATGTTCCACATTCTTTATCTCTATTTTTAAAGTCCGAACAGTCGATCCGAACCGTTCAACATGATCTTCATAATAAAATATGTTTGGAGACCAAATTTTATATTTTTTAGAATTTTTTTTACTATTTTTTTAGATAGGTACAATATCACTTTTTTAAGGAGATTCTGGACCATCCGATAAAGTGATATTGTACCTATCTAAAAAAATAGTAAAAAAATTCTAAAAAATATAAAATTTGGTCTCCAAATATATTTTATTATGAAGATCATGTTGAACGGTTCGGATTGACTGTTCGGAATTTAAAACCCTCTTCTTTTAATTTCACCATTTCACAATATAATAGTGCAACAACCAGCTACAACAAGGGAGAAGCTTCTTGGTAACATTAAGGGGATCTTTCCTGAATTAGGGAACTTTTTGAGATCCATGATAGCTGCTTCGAAGGATGAGCAAAAAGGACAAGAAACCAACATGCAAAACTACAAGGAGAATCTTCGTTTGTAGTTATTAGCTAGTATATATGACTAAACTAAATATGCATGGGGGAATTAATAATAATGGGACTTGTAGACTTTTAGGATCAGAGATGTAGTACTTAATTAGCTTAATTAATTTGCTGTATATGATATCCAAAAATCATGGGTGCGCATTCATATATACATTTTGATTACATTTTTTTTTATTATTTGATAATAATTGATATTAATTGTGGACGTTTTGATACTTGTAAAATGCTTTATATATGATATATACAGAAGAGCTAGCCATGTTTTTATTCATTACACTCCAAGATGTAGGGGTGAAAACTGTATGGATAATATCCGATCCGTATTCGAAAAATTATATGTGGATATCCGATATCTGAATATCTGTGTGGATATATTCAAGAGCTAGCCATGTTTTTTCGGACACCCTTCAGCGACCGGGCCAAACCGGTCTCTGAAAGCTGTGGGCGCCGGTCGCTGAAGGGTTCGTCGCCGAAACACTTCAATTTTATTTTTTTTTTATTTTTTTTGGGTCTTCAGTGACCGGCGTTTTAACCGGTCGCTGAAGCATCGTTTTGTTGTAGTGATATGGATACTGATATGGTTTTACGTTTCAATTATCCGTATCCGAATAGTAGATATATATCATATATTTTAATATATATTATGAAAAAACTATTATTATTCACCATTAAAATTAGATAAATATTATAAACTTTGGTATTTTTTAATATTATTTTAATAAACCGATCCGATCCGTATCCGTATCCGCTCCGTATTCGTTCCGTTTTCACCCCTTAAGATGTTCCATCAAAATAATTATGCATCACTCCTAATATCATCTTTCTATATATTAACTGATGAGGGATAACTTACAAACATAAGTCAAGAAAAATAATATAAATATGGTTCTACGGATGTGGTAGCCTAACCTCCGACATTTTTATTAATATCCAAAGTTTAATACAAATTAATAAATATACCCGCAGTTCAAGGCAATATCGAAATATACCCAAGCCGGCCATTTTCTGGCCGGCCATGTACCTTCCCTAAGCCGGCCAGAAAATGGCCGGCCATGTACCTTTTTTTTTTTTTTTTTTTTTTTTTAGAGAGAGAGACACTATGATGATCAAAATATTGAAATCTAACTCTGAAAATTTGAAATTTTTGTTTAAATTATTTGTTATATTACTTCTTTGAGGAGGGATCAAGTTACAACAACTATTTTTTTCATTTTCAAAGTCCAAATCGTCGATCCAAACCGTTCAACATGATTATCTAAATAAAATGTGCTTGCAGATCAAATTTTACATTTTTTTGAATTTTTTTACTATTTTACAAAAAATAGTCATATTCAGACCATTGAATTTCTGACCGGCTATGTACCCCTTTTTTTTTTTTTTTTTTTTAGAGAGAGAGACTATGAAGATCAAAATATTGAAATCTAACTCTGAAATACGATAAATTTTTGTTTAAATTATTTGTTATATTACTTCTCTGATGTATAATTAGCATATTTATACTAAAATACGATAGATTAATTGAAATTATGTTGAATAACACTAAATTATGTTAAATTACGTTAAATTACGGTAAATTACGCTAAAATACGATATGAATAGGGACGATATCTTCACTGAAAAGGAGAAAAACAACGATAAAACTTCAAACGGTCATAAAACGGCGCTCGAGTGTCCGATTTCAGCAAATGAGCACTTTTCGGAAAGCTTGCGAAAATGCGCATGCGTCTGTGCCAGCTATGTCGGATTCTGAAATTCATAATCGCCAAAAAACAAAGAGAAGAGCCTCAAAACTTGAGTTGAAGTTTCCGATTAAGATTTTCATTTCTATCATTCAATCCAAGTAGCTCAGTAAATTAGTTACATAATGAACTTGCAGATTACCAATTTTTACTATTTTTGAAATTTTTTTACTATTTTTTATGATTCATGAAAGATGAGCAAAATCAGTCTACTATAGCGTAATTTTGTGTAGTTTAGTGTTTTTTTTACTGTATTTCAGCATAATTAGCGAAGTTATTGTAATTTAACGTAATTTAGTATAATTGAACATAATTTATTGTAATATAGTGTAATTCAACATAATTTCAAGTATTCTAGCGTATTTTAGTATAAATATGCTAATTATACATCAAAAGAAGAAGATGAGGGATCAAGTTACAACAACTATTTTTTTCATTTTCAAAGTCCAAATTGTCGATCCAAACCGTTCAACATGATTATCTAAATAAAATGTGCTTGCAGATCAAATTTTACATTTTTTTGAATTTTTTTACTATTTATTAAGATGGGTACAAAATTCAATGGTCTGAATATGACTATTTTTTGTAAAATACTTAATAAATAGTAAAAAAATTCAAAAAAATGTAAAATTTGATCTGCAAGCACATTTTTATTTAGATAATCATGTTGAACGGTTTGGATCGACGATTTGGACTTTGAAAATGAAAAAAATAATTGTTGTAACTTGATCCCTCCTCAAAGAAGTAATATAACAAATAATTTAAACAAAAATTTCAAATTTTCAGAGTTAGATTTCAATATTTTGATCATCATAGTGTCTCTCTCTCTAAAAAAAAAAAAAAAAAAAAAAAAAAAAAAAAAGGTACATGGCCGGCCAGAAAATGGCCGGCTTGGGTATATTTCGATATTGCCTTGAACTGCGGGTATATTTATTAATTTGTATTAAACTTTGGATATTAATAAAAATGTCGGGCCTAACCTCCTCCGTCCAGACGCTTTTATTAGATATATAAAATTAATGGAAGCTGATAACAGTACCCGCGCTACAGTATCCGTATTGTACCCGCACTATAATTACCATAACTACCATAACTATCTGGAGGGACCGCAAAAACTCCAGTACAGAATTTTTTTTAAAGTATTAATACATATACAATGAAATATTTATACCTATGCACATAAATATTTATACTTATGAGGTGAACAATTTTTACATAAATAATTGTCTCTCCAATCAAATCTCTCAAACGTACCTGCATCATAAATATCTGTGGGGTACCACTCAAATTACACGGGGGACCATACACATTTTTAGAGGTGGATATTTTTTTCTCTGTTCAATCTCGTCCATATTTCTGACAATTTGTGAGGAATTTTGCGAATCTAAAACCACGAACGTCTTCTACGCAATTTTATCTTTCAAATGAGACCATGATGACATACTTTCGGGCTCATCGCCACACAAGTATTTATACCTCGGCGTGCAAGTATTTATTCCTATACTTGCAAGTATTTTTTACATATGACACTGGATGACGTCTGAAAGTATTAATATCAAGTACTGCAAATATTTATACTTCTGCACTGAAGTATTTATATCTATGTGGTCAATTATTTATGTTAGAGGAAGGTTGATGCGGAGACGATTGGATAAGGTTGATGCGGTGATACAGGGTCCTACTACTTCATTAGAAGAAGGTTGACGCGGTGACGATTAGGGGACTGGAAAAGAGATGATCCTAACAAATTACGTATCAAAGTATTAATATCTTATTTTTCAAGTGTTAATATCTTATCTTCCAAGTATTTATATCTATGAAAGTTAATGGGAGCAAGTGCGGGGATTGAGAAAGGGGACCATATAATCAGTGAAGATCATAGAGAAAGAGTGTTGCAGGGATTTTAGAATAATAATTAGTGGAGACCATATAATCTTTTTTTAGAATAATAATTAGTGAGATCATATAATTAGTGGGGACCATAGTACATAATTTATTTAAATGGGGAGCGGGGATCGATTTTGAGGGTACAGGAGTGATGGTACTCAAATAATTATTCAAAATTAATTAAATGATCGAGATCTGATGCAATTAGTAAATTTGATTGTTGAATCAAATCCAATAAATTATTATGCATGCGAACTACCTCTGTCCCTGCTCGTTATCTTAAGATCTATCTTCCCGTGCATATGTACAATAGTAATGTACTATATATATATTATGATTTGTTGTAAGCGCATACTATATATTAAGTGAAATATAAAGTAAGAAGTAAGTATTGAATTGAAACCAGAAAAAAAATAAACAAAAAGGGTGCATGTGAGAGCATGTAGAGTTTGGCAGAATAAATTCCCCTCGTTCTGCGGCGGGTCTTTTGGCATAGCAGTAGGACAGACAATGGTCAGTAGGACAGACAATGGTCCATATGGAAACTACCACACTTCATTTTATAATCATATATAACATAAACCACACACATTAGAGAGAGAGAGAGAGAGAGAAGAGAAAACAAAGGATGAGAGAGACACTCAGATCTCTGTTCACTAGCGTTTAAGTAATAGAATGTGATCTAATTCTGTAGTTAGTCTCGAGTCTTGTTTTTTATTTTTTATTTTTATTTTTTTAGGGGATCTTTGGCCTCTAACCTCCCTTTGATTATTAGTCGGCAATATGAATTTCTTAATAGTTTGTTACTTTGTTGATGCTACCTTCCAGTCACCTAGCAATTACCTAACCTTACCTAAACTGAGCAGCAATAGTAATAACTGTACCATATAACTAAATTTAAGTTCAATATTGGAATATATAATGTATATTAATTATTCATTATATATGCTCCAAGATGTTCCATCAAGATAATTATTCATCACTTGTAAATTAAATATTATCTTTTGATTAAAAAATGACGTGTAAATTTCAAAAATAAGTCAAGAAAAAAAATATAAATATATACTAATTAATTAATAACCAACTCATTGATTAATTTGTTGAGCAACTTTGAACATTCTAGAACAATTTCTGTAGCATTTATTATTTCTGCAACAAGAATATCATATGATAATTAAATAATTAATTAATGGGACCAACCTTTTTCCAACGAAGAAAAGAGGCATTGAATTCAAGTATGCATGACATGTAATTTAGGATACATGGCATTTAACTTTGTGTGGAACAAATCAAGTCTAGAAAACAATGCTTGAATTTTGAATGTGCTCACGGGATGTATCATGTATGAAACCTATGATCACCTAATCCCTCTGAATGATTCTCCCTTAATCGTTGACACTTTATTCTCCCGAGGTTTTTTCTTTCTTTTATATTCATTTTATATTCTAATCCTTCTATCAACCAAACATATGTCACTCTGTGTCGCCAGTACTGACTACTAGCTGCTGCAACCGTAATAATAATTCGTAAATAATTCGTGTTTTATTTATTTTTTTGACATTTCCGAACTAAATTAAATTCCGAATAAAACGCGAATCATGAATTATTTGCGAGAAAAATGTGATTTTTTTTTTAGTTTTTTGGGGCTCTTTTTTGGAATTTTTTTGGATTCCTTGTTGTACCGAATCATTCCCGAATTTATCCGAATCACGAATTTTTGACCCCGCCGAACCAAACCCGAACTATTCGTTTGTCACTATGCGTACACATAGTGACAAGATTCGCGTAAAATTCGTGTATAATTCGTTTTTTTGACGTTACCGAACCGAACTCCGAATAAAACTCAGAAAAACGTATAATACGTTTTATTCGCGAATAAAATGCGAAAAGAAAATTTCACATTTCTTTTACGGTTTTTTTGAGTTTTTTTTTTGCTTGTTTGTTGTACCGAATCATTCCCAAATTATACCCGAATTACGAATTTTTGACCCCGCAGAACCAAACCAGAACTATTCGTTTGTTTCAATGCGTACAACAGTGCACCTAATGTGGCACATGTTCATGTCCTGACCTGCCACAGAAAATCCGACTCTTCGTCTGACACAGCTATGTCTTCTACAATCTCTTATCAGTTTAAAATATCTCTTGGACACAAAGCACCATACACGATCTACAATTCTTTTTGCCTTTTCTATCAGAACAAGAAAATCAGAATCAGAATCAATATATACATGCATTAATATTATTTCTCCATCTAAAAGCTGAGAGGAAAAAGAAAATTACAAATTAATTAAATGTCTTTTAGCATGTACATGATCTATTTTATAATAAATCCAGTACGTGTATGCATATGAGCATGCATGCCAGAATGATCCAATGCATGTGAGAAGCCGAGATGAATTGAGCTGTTTCATATTGGAATATTCCCCAACGTAGTTTATGGATCTTGTTGGTTATATATTAACTGTGTCAGTCCTGCAGTCCTTACATTAATACTTAAAAACAGATTAGTTAGCCTATATATGCTTTTTCATTCACAATTAAGCTATAACTTTTACAGTTCTTCATAACTTTTATTTTATATTGCACTTCTATATATGCATTGTTTTTATTTTATTTTATTTACAAATTAAATACACTGATCCATATGTAAACAAATAAGAAAGAAAATTAATGCTTGCTTGTGATATATATAAAGATGAATTTTTCGCACTTAATTCGAACCTCAGGTCATGCATTAATTGGAAATTAATTGGTCCATCATGAATTTATATTTTAAGATCAATGCAATAAATTAAATGAACAAATTACTTTGTACAAGACTATATATAGAAAACTGTTAGAGTGAGCCTATGGTGCTATGCATAGCATGGATGGCTAGTGTACTACAGCTCAATATGATACTTTTTAAAATCCTAACGGTCGATCCAACCGTTCAATGTGATAACCATATGAATATGTACTTGCAAACTAAATTTTATATTTTTTCGAATTTTGTTACTATTTTTTTAGATAGGTAGAATTTTGATGGTCCAGAATTTTCAGAAAACACTGATTTTTCTACCTATCTAAAAAAATAGTAAAGAAATTCGAAAAAATATAAAATTTAGTTTGCAATTACATATTCATATGGTTATCACATTGAACGGTTGGATCGACCATTAGGATTTTAAAAAGTACCATATTGAGCCGTAGTACACTAGCCATCCGTGCTATGCATAGCACCATAGGCTCACTCAAACTGTTAATATGTTATATATGCATAGCATAGTAGTATAGAGAGCCTCCGTGCTACGGCTTAATATTTGAGTTTTCAAAATTCTAACAGTCGATCGAACCGTTCAACATGATCTCTATATGAATATGTACTTGCAAACCAAATTTTATATTTTTTAGATTTTTCTTTTACTATTTTTTTAGATAGCTGGAAAATTACTTGATCTGAAAATTCTGTATCATTCAGATCAAGTGTTTTTCCACCTATCTAAAAAAAATAGTAAAAAAAATTCTAAAAAATGTAAAATTTGATTTGCAAGTACATATTCATATGGAGATCATGTTGAACGGTTTGGATCGACCGTTAAATTTTTGAAAACTCAAATATTGAGCCATAGCAAGGAGGCCCTCTATGCTATGCATAGCACCGTAGCCATCTCCATGTGTGTGTGTGTGTGTGTGTGTGTGTGTATATATATATATATAGAGAGAGAGAGAGAGAGAGAGCTGGGCTATGGTGAGTTGTGAAGTAAGAGGTTATTTTTACTTCACGCTCATATTTTATTTTGAAAATTCAAACAACCGATCCAAACTGCTCAACATGTTCTAAATATTGAAATGTGCTTGGAGACTAAATTTTACAATTTTTGGAATTTTTTTACTATTTATTAAGCCACTTTGAAAATCGCTGACCCGGTGGTCCAAAAATTTTTACTGTTTTTTGCTATTCACAGTGGATCAGCGATCTCAAAGTGGCTTAATAAATAGTAAAAAAATTTCAAAAAATGTAAAATTTAGTTTCCAAGCACATTTCAATATTTAGAAAAGTTTAACAATCGGATCGGTTGTTTGAATTGTCAAAATGAAAATATGGCGTGAAGTAAAACGGTGTTTTACTTCACAACTCACCATAGTTTATCTCTCTCTCTCTCTCTCTCTCTCTCTATATATATATATATATATATATATATATATATAGTATGGCTAAGTTGCTGCTGGCAGCATTTCGGCCAGCTGCTGCCGGGGCTATATTTAGCCATACGATGTTCAAACAACAAATCAAAACCGTTAGATGTGATCTCTATATTAAAATCTACTTGGAGACTAAATTTTACATTTTTTGGAATTTTTTTACTATTTATTAAACCAAATTTGATATCTTACATTTTCATAATGGTAGATAATTCTAGGGCACATTCAAAATTTAAAGTACATTCTACGTTACAATACATACTCTGAGGTCTGAGCAATAGCCGTTGAATATTAGAATATTACTATATTAGTTTTCATTTATAGTATATAAATTGAGTATGATTAAGTTTGTTATATATATAAAGATATTTGTATAAACTTTTGATTAATTAATCTAAAATCTTTGGTCTCCAAATGTACATATAATGCACACATTATATTTAATCTTCTAAAATGTAATTAAACCGATGAATATATTTTATTCCTGACTACAAAATTGTTGAATTAGTAAACAAAATGCATACTAAATTTCAAAAGTAGGTTAAAATCATCCATTTTTTTACATCTACAAGAAATTGTTGAATTAGTATGATATGGGAAAAAAAAAAGTTAGAAGTATCTCAAATTTCAGCATAAACGCGTCATAGTTGAGATCGAAATTTGTTGAATTAGTACGAGTCATAGTATGGACATGGAGACAATATTATTGGAGCAGAACTAGGGTGTGATGCGCTCACACCGTGAGCGCACCTCCTATAGAGCGCATTTTTAAAGTTCAAATAGTCGATTCGAACCTTCCAACGTGTTCTTCATATTAAAATGTGCTTGGAAACCAAATTTTACATTTTTTGGAAATTTTTTACTATTTTTTAAAAATCATTTGTTTTTCAAATTTCAAATTATTGTTTAGTTTAATCAATGATTTTTAAAAAATAGTAAAAAATTTCCAAAAAATGTAAAATTTGGTTTCCAAGCACATTTTAATATGAAGAACACGTTGGAAGGTTCGAATCGACTATTTGAACTTTGAAAATGCGCTCTATAGGAGGTGCGCTCACGGTGTGAGCGCATCACACCCTAGTTCTGCTCATATTATTGAACTTAAGAAAATAGTTGAGAAAAAAGCAAATTAATTTGCACCCATGAGAAAATGCATGCATGTGATTATTTAATTAAAATGAAGATCGACAAACCAAGGTCAACTAATAAAGCTAGCTTAATCACGGATTTGGCTTGCATTTCTAGTTATCGAAGCCAAGCTGGGATTTCCAAAGGTAAGCTAAAATAGATTGGTTATTTATTGCATCCATGCGCGCGAGAAAAGGATCACATGTTTTCCTCCTTTACCCCAAAATGAATAAAAATGATATATAACAATAATAATGATGATGATTTTAACAACAACCACATATATAACAATAATGAGTGAGGCTACGGTACTATGCATAGCACAGCTGGGTCCGTGCTACGGCTCAATATTTGAGTTTTCAAAATTCTAACGGTCAATCCGAACCGTCCAACATAATTATAAAATGAATATGTACTTACAAACCAAATTTTACATTTTTGTGAATTTTTTACTATTTTTTTAGATAGGTAGAAAATCACTTGATCTGAAAATTCTAGACCATCCAAAAACAGTGATTTTCTACCTATCTAAAAAAATAGTAAAAAAGATCGAAAAAATGTAAAATTTGGTTTGCAAGTATATATTCATTTTATAATCATGTTGAACGGTTTGGATCGACCGTTAAGATTTTGAAAACTCAAATATTGAGCCGTAGCACGGACCCAATCCGTGCTATGCATAGTACCGTAGCCTAATAATAATAATATTGTGGATGATGTACATGGTGATGAGGACGATACCGATGGATACAGTACTTTGAATTTTCTGCTGATTTTAACAAACCTTTGAAGCATATTGCAATAATATAATTGATGGTATATATACTAAATTAAACTTTGAAGCATATTGCAAGAATATGTATGTGGTAGGTGGTTTGATGAATATATGAACATATATATAATCGGAATATTTCTTCTTACCAATTGAATGCACTGACACTGCATGTACGTATGCATGTTATATATATATATTAATTGTTGAAATTATTCTCTCTCTATCTCTCTCTCTTTCACTCTCTCTAAATTACTAAAATAAAAAACTTGAAGCGGTTAACCTAACCATATATATATACTTTAGAACATTTCATGCATGATGTGGCATAGATATTATTAAGTGCAATTGAAACTACTTGAATGGTAAGTAAAACTTACTATATATATAGATAGAGAGAGATAGACTATGGTGAGTTGTGAAGTAAAACGTCGTTTTACTTCACGTCATATTTTTATTTTGAAAATTCAAACAACCAATCCGAACCGCTCAACATGTTCTCTATATTGAAATGTGCTTGGAGACTAAATTTTACATTTTTTGGAATTTTTTTACTATTTATTAAGCCACTTTGAAATCGCTGATCCACTGTGAACAGTAAAAAACAATGAAAATTTCTGGACCACCAGATCAGCGATTTTCAAAGTGGCTTAATAAATAGTAAAAAAATTCAAAAAAAATGTAAAATTTAGTCTCCAAGCACATTTCAATATAGAGAACATGTTGAGCTGTTCGGATCAGTTGTTTGAATTTTCAAAATGAAAATATGAGCATGAAGTAAAAATGACCTCTTACTTCACAACTCACCATAGCCCAGCTCTATATGAGATAGACTATGGTGAGTTGTGAAGTAAAACGTCATTTTACTTCACGTCATATTTCATTTTGAAAATCCAAACAACCGATCCGAACCGCTCAACATGTTCTCTATATTGAAATGTGCTTGGAGACTAAATTTTACATTTTTTGGAATTTTTTTACTATTTATTAAGCCACTTTGAAATCGCTGATCCACTGTAAACAGTAGGAATTAGTCCTTTAAACATATGTATTATGTATAAGAGGAGGGTTCAAATGCCTTCAATATTGCACTTAAACAGTAGTTTCAATTACAGAATGTTAGTGACTGTTTAAAGCTCTAGAACAATGTTAGAGCAATGTTAGAGCTTTCAATTACTGTTTAAGTGATGTTAGTGACTTGTAGTAGGAATTAGTCCTTTAAACAGTAGGAATGTTAGTGACTTCTAGTAGGAATTAGTCCTTTAAACAGTAGGAATGTTAGAGCTTTCAATTACAGAACAATGTAGAATCTTTTTCAATGAGGCAATTTGTACAACGAATATTAAATTCACTTGACGCGTTAAAAAAATAACTGAAAAACGAGTTCGCTCAAAAATTAATTGGTACACATATAAGTAATCGAAAATTAATATATCACTTGAGCTATATATCATTATTTTCGATTAAAGCGGTTTATACTACTTTAATTTTAATATATATATAGTAATGGAATATAATGATATGGTAGAAAATAACCCTTGAAGTATCACATCAAATAATTAGCTTATTGAAACAGACACTTAAATAAAACAAGATGCATCTTACATCATTGAGGCATTTATTCAACATTAACTATTCATCTATTGAAGTCACACTTAATGTAACTAATTTCCAATTTGTCAACTGATTGGACCGCTACTAAACTATACTTTTTGAAAATTCCAACTTCCTTATCCCTTCCAAACCAAATAACCATATTTTTGGTCATGCACCTCTGAGTTGTTGATATTTATAATTACCACTTTACCTGCTTTATTTATAAATGGAGGTTAGAAAAATAGAAAAGAGTGAGGCAACGGTACTATGCATAGCACGGTTTGGTCCGTGCTACGGCTCAATATTTGAGTTTTCAAAATTTTAACGGTTGATCCGAACGGTTGAACATGATTATAAAATGAATATGTACTTGCAAACCAAATTTTACATTTTTTCGAACTTTTTACTATTTTTTTAGATAGGTAGAAAATAACTTGATCTGAAAATTCTAGACCATCCAAAAACAGTGATTTTCTACCTATCTAAAAAAATAGTAAATTAAAAAATTCGAAAAAATGTAAAATTTAGTTTGCAAGTACATATTCATTTTATAATCATGTTGAACGGTTCGGATCGACCATTAGAATTTTGAAAACTCAAATATTGAGCCGTAGCACGGCTCAATCCGTGCTATGCATAGCACCGTAGCCTCACTCAATAGAAAATAAGATTTTCTACATCATATAATTAATTAAACTTCAGGGTTTATATATCTTTTAGATAGGTAGAAAAACACTTGATCTGAATGGTACAAAATTTTCAAATCAAATGATTTTCTACCTATCTAAAAAAATAGTAAAAAAATTCTAAAAAATGTAAAATTTGGTTTGCAAGTACATATTCATATGGAGATCATGTTGAACGGTTCGGATCGACCGTTAGAATTTTGAAAACTCAAATATTTAGCCGTAGCATGGAGGCCCTCTATGCTATGCATAGCATATTAGCAATTTCCATCTACAATATCCATGCAACATGCATTATGCTTATATGTAATTATCCCTCCTAGAAAATTTCTTATTTTTCTTGTATAAATATATTTACTCATGTTGAACCATTAATTGTTTGATTAAATTTATTATTATGGATTGGATGATTACGTACACTATTATTATATAATAGACAATTATATTATGACAGTACTATCTATAATATTCATTATGCTTATATGTAATTATCCCCCATTTTTTATTTTTTGTATACAAATATATATAGATAGTACTGCTTGGATAAGTCTAAGATATGTACATTAATTCAAATATAATATAATATCGAGTTGGGCTACGGTACTTCACGAAGTAAAACTAGTGTTTTACTTCATGTCTATATCTTCAATTTGAAACTCAAACCGTCAATCCGAACCGTTCAAGTTGATCTCCATATTAAATTGTGCTTGGAGACCAAATTTTACATTTTTTTGAAATTGTTTATTATTTTTTTAGAATTTTTGAAAATCGCTGTTCTTCAAAAAATCCTGGACCATCAGAAACAACAATTTTCAAAAATTCTAAAGAAATAGTAAAAAATTTCCAAAAAATGTAAAATTTGGTCTCCAAGCACAATTTAATATGCAGATCAATTTGAACGGTTCGGATCGACGTTTTAAACTTTAAAATTGCAATATGAATGTGAAGTAAAACACTCACTTTACTTCGCGAAGCACTGTAGCCCAACTCTATAATATCAGTGTACCTATATATATATGGGATTAGGATTTTGCTCTCCTTCAAAAGAAAATAGGAGTATATATAGAAAATAATAAAATAGTACTTATTTCTATGTTGTAATTACATTATGTATAACAATTTAATTTGAAATGTCAGCAAAAAAAAGGGAGAAAAATTCTTCAAACTTGTAAGTTCAATTAGATGAACTTGAACCGATGAATCTCTCCCTCATCATTTTATATTTTGCTCGGCTCTCTTCACTTGTTCTAGAATATTTTTAACATGTCTGGTCATATTTATGCTGATCACTTATTCACTTGATCTCCATTGAGACAGGGTAAGAACATATATATATATATATATATATATATATATAGAGGAGGGTTCCACTGCACCCTCTTTTGGTGCACCTAACGTGCACCCAAAACTCATATCTTCATTTTCAAAGTTCAAATAGTCGATTCGAACCTTCCAACGCGTTCTTCATATTAAAATGTGCTTGCAGACCAAATTTTACATTTTTTGGAAATTTATTGTTATGCTAGGTACCAAGCTATATAGTTGTAAAATTTATGTAGTTTAGTTTTCTGCCTGAATTAATGACGCTACATGAGAATATGTTTAAGCTTAATTTCCTGTGTATGTTTATTTTTAATTAAACTTATGAATAAGATATGATGTATATTTTGTATGTGAAGAGATGCTCAATTACTATAGAAATTATTAATGAACTAAGTGTTGTCTCATAGATGATTTAGAGAGAATGAAATATGGATGTCTTGCCCGAAATTTAAATCTATCCTAAATTCAAAAATGTAAATTCAGAAGTGTATTAATAGTTTAAGACCATCCTAAACCACATATGTATAATCTTAAAAATTTTGATTTTGGTCTTCAATTTTTGCAATATTAACCTTTAAAAAATTCTTCATATATACTTCGCAGAAATAAATTTTCACTTCAAGAAAAAATGTTAAATTTATACAATATTAATTTGAGAGATCAAATCATAGTTCGATTAAACACAAAGACATCAGAATATTATACAATATTAATTTGAAATTTTTTCAGATTGGACGATATCTGTAACTCAAAACGCAATCACATACATATTAAAAACCTTATTTTATATACATTGATCTATAACTCATTTCGTTTTGAATTGAGCATATCAGTGACATATTTCGTCACCATAGGAACACAGTGACAAATGAATTATTTGGGTTCGGTTCGGCGTAGTCAAAAATTCGTATTTCGGAAATAATTCGGGTATAATTCGGAAATGATTCGGAATTATTCAGACCAGAGATCTCAGTCCTACAAGGGAGCAAAAAAAAAGAAAAAAATTATGGAAAAAATTCGGGAAAAATTCGCAAATACTTCGTAAAATTCGGAAATTTTTTATAAAATTTGCAAATTATTTGCGAATAATTCGGTTAAAATTCAGTAAATCAAATAATTCAGAGTTCGGTTCGGCATCATCTAAAAAATAAATTATTCGCAAATCTTGCGACAATGCGTAGGAATGTGAATAGACTGACGGCATGAAAATTATATATATATGGCTATATCTAATCCGAACCCGTGAATGCCACTTTGGAGAATGCCAAACCTGGAGCGATCGATGTTGCTTTCACTCAAGCGAGCAAGTGTCAACTCTTGTGCATTCTTTCCCACCCAATCGTCCTTTTTAAACTCCTTTAATTTATATGTGTTCCAACCCCTCCTACGTCCCTCGCCTTTTTTTTTTTCCTCTCTTGTTCCAAACCCTATAGTGTTTATTTTCGTAGAATCTCTCTACAATTCATTTGTCCATGTTTTATTTCCTTTAAACATTTTCGGTGGAAGGCACTCGTTAATATATATGCATTGAATATAGTCAGACGAGGAGGCATGCCTAATTTTAAACCGTGGAGATTAATTATAGAAAATTAAAGAATTTTTTTTAAGAAAAAAAAATATAATATTGGAGTTGGTTATAGAAATTCTTTAAAATTTTTGGAGTCAATATTAAAGTACAGGCTAGGTCATTTTTATTAAAATTAAATAAATGACCTCATTTCTTTGTATAAATCTTCCTCTGAATATAGCACATACATAACAATAAGTATAATATTAATGAGAATTTATTATCTTATGGATTCAGTTTTCTCACGAGCATGCAAACACAAATTTTGTTCAAATAATAGTAATCCAACATTAATTTTTAGTTTGATAAGGTTGCTCCGTTAACATATTAATTCCTCCTTAAGATAAGTACCCATGCACTAATTGTAATTCATTAGTAGAATACATGACAAAATTAAGTATTGCAAGTAATACATAGCGTCATAAAATTAAAATAATTTGCTTTTAAAACTAAAATCAAATGACTAAAAGTGAATGACATACAAATGTATTCTAACCTTTGAAATTTGTATGCGTACATTGTTGAAAATTATTATATATAAAGGTCATAAAAATTTATGTACTTCAAGACATCAATTAATTTTCTTTTGATGCAGAGAAGTATAGATTTAGCCTATCAACTTTTATTTAATGTACATTAATGATTTCATATTTGGATTTCGAAAACCATGACCTCGCACACACGGAGGATAATGTTGTTCTTTGTCACTAGGTCAAAGGTTGATTATTTTTCAGACATAAAGTATTACATTTTCAATATTCTTTTGGATTCAAATTAATCTTTTGTATGCGTTAAATATTCAAGTTAGGATTTTTTTTAGTTTGCAGTTGGCGCTTATTTTGAAAATTCACTTCCAATCTACTGGTTAAAACATTATTCTCTATGTAGATGATTAATTCTATGCTAATATAAAGGAAAGAAAAAACACAAGGTCGATTTGTTCTTGTTCTCTTCTTTTTATTTGAAATTTTACCCTGCTATAATAAAATATTCTAGGGGAGTTGATCCCTCTCTATCCTCTCTCTGTCTAGTTATCCGCTCTCTTTCCCCCACACCTTGCCCTTCAAATACCCCATAATTCTTATATAATTCCTTCCCATTACAAAAGAAGAAAAAGAATAACCAAAAGAATAACTATTCCCTAGTAGTCAATGTAGAGAATACTTGTCTGCTTCTCACCTCTCTTGTATATTTTATCATTTTGTGTTGCCATCATCACTTAACCATCCAGCCTCTTCTTTCAAAATTTTATATATCCGGGGCCTAGCTCTTCCTTCCAAATTTTATATAGTATACCAATATTATTCTTCTCTCTCTTTCTGTCCCTCTCCTCTTCTCCTTCCTACCTCTTTCCCTTGCAATCTCCCATCAATTGAAGTCGATTATGGTACCATAGGAAAGATCAAAACAAATATTCTATTGTAGGAGAAGAGGCACTGCAAATCCATGAACAAGGTGGAGGTTGGCATATAACGGTATAGAAAGAGGAGTATGGGTGGAGAGAAGGAGAAAGAAATTGTGGAAATTCATGAAGATGATGCTATTAGCGAGAACGATCAGAACCCTCAGACACTTGACCTGAACGAGGGAACGGCAGAAGGGATCACCGACAGCACCAGTGATGGAACCGGTGAAGATTATTGCTCTGGGGAAAACAGCAGCTCCAACAATAACAAAGATGATGCAAAAAGCAACAGTGGAGGTAACGATAACTATAGTAATAAAGACGAGAGGAGTGGAGGCAAGTCAGAGGGTAGCAGTGAGCGGGGTCCATCTGTCAGGCAGTACAACCGATCAAAGCTTCCTAGACTTCGTTGGACACCGGATCTCCACATGGCATTTGTTCATGCTGTAGAGAGGCTCGGGGGACAAGAGAGTAAGCTCTAGCTATTGATGAGTTAGTTAAATTTGATTCCGCAATTTCCGACCTCCTGTGAAGAAAGAGACAGGAAATTTTTCACATGTAACGACACATATATGCAAATTACATATTAGTAAAAGATAATTATTTCCCAAATAATTGAAGATAAGAACAGTATACCTGTTTTCTTCGACATTTAGTTTGATATAATTTGTTCATGCTCTATGTACGATCGAGGGCTGGCTCAATAATTAAAAGAGTAACCCTTATGTTATGTAGTTATTCTTATAATGTTAGATGAATATCTAATGCTCAACTCCTGTTTAATGAGAACAGACTTTGCATTGTTTCAACATTTCTCAATATTGGATTATATATTTATTTCTGGGTGGTCTAATATTTTTGCTAAATATAACTTATGATAAAAGACATATATAGTTATATACCTTACTACTTATATGTTTCTTCTTATGTATAGCACAGTTTCGTTTATAGTAGTGATATGATTGATCCATCCTAAATTCCTAACTGAAAGTCAAATGATTTAACTCATGTTTTCATCTAATAATTTCAGGAGCAACCCCAAAGTTGGTGCTTCAGATGATGAATGTGAGGGGGCTTAGCATAGCTCATGTAAAGAGCCACTTACAGGTAAAAGAGGATGGGGGAAAAGGGTGTGTTTTTGTGGGTATAGAGGAGGCATGAGTCTTTTTCTTTTCTTTTCTTTTTTAGGGTTACACATGCATGCAGCCTCCCATTTTTTAGCAATATGTGGCTCCAGATAATATAACATCTAACCTTCTCATTCTTTTGCCATAAATTCAGATGTATAGGAGCAAAAAGGCAGATGACCCAGCTCATGAAAAATCAGGTCTCTCTCTTCCTCTCTCCCTCTAACTCTCTTCTCCTCATCAACTAGCTAGCGTGTATAATTTTCACTTAAATCGAACGGGATAATCTATAAGAAAACCAAGCACAAGAAGAAGTAAATTGCCAAATCGTAAATGTCCATTGTCAAGTTTAAATTCAATCCACTATATATTTAAAATTTGGCAAAAAAAATTAATATAATCCACACTATTGATTAATGTAACTATATCATCTTAATTAAAAATATATATATATGTAGGTGAGTTCCTTAAAACTTTGTTTATGAAACCTTAAATGGAGGATAGCAAATGACGATCCACTTATTTTCTATACAAATAAAGAAAGCGAATTTTATATCCCTTTTTACATTGCATTAATTTTAGCAGTCATATCGCCAATGGAGATGCACCTGAGAAGAGGAGATCAATTTCATGAGATGCTCTACCAGAGAACTGGCTCGATATTCTCTCCAAGGATGGAGAATAGCGGATTCTTATCATCGAGAAATTTTACTGATATCAATAGGTTTTACAGTCTCCTTCAGCGGCAACAACCCACACATGCTTTTGACCTCAAGAGCTCCACCTTCAGGTATACACTTTCGAGGATGTACATGTAGAATTAAGAAAGAGCAATTTATTTTGATCTAAAATAAAGAAAATTCAGATATCAAATATATCGATATAACAAGAAAGAGTGGGCGAAACCACGTACCAAGAAAGACTAATAACAATAAAAATATTATAGGTGATGATGTAAATAGGTGGAGGAGCTTTGTAAATGAACTTAACTTTTTTTTATAAATATATTTGTTGGCGGTTCCGCTAACCTTAAAAAAAAATGTTATATAGGTGATATTACTGAAGGAAACATTTTAATACCAACAGATTAGAAGTTGTTATCAGAAGTTACAACATCCAACTTGTATGGATATATCTGAAATTAGAGCCTCGTGGAGTTGGTGTTTTAAATTCACTTACAACTCAATTTGTTTACATCTTAAAAGATGTAACCGTTCATTTTAACCAGGCATCAAGAGTGGGCTTTCAGCCAACAAGCAGTTGCACGGGCTAGCTCAATCAAGGATCAAGGCCCCGCAAAGGGCTTGATACATGACATGATTTTTAGAAAAGATGGGAAGCCGTCAACGTCACACTTGTTCGATATTAGAGGTGCAACAAATGGCGATTGGAAACCGCGGTTTCTAGAGGAGAGAATGGAGGGGAGAAGAACTGGAAATTTTGACTGGAGCGCATGCACTAGTAGTAACGCTGCTCCCATTTCTAGGGTTAATTTGGTAAACCAGGTTGCCACTGAAATGCCAGTTGGATGGAGAGAAGGTACTAATTATAACTTGTTCAGTGAGAACAAGACCAATTTAAGCTTCCCAGATCCAGGCAGAATCAATGGAGGGGTCGATTATAAGCTCAAGAATCCGCTACAGGTCGAGGTACAATTTTAAGTCCAAATTAATTTCTACGGTGCACACCTCTAACCCAAATTATACTATTATGATGTTTAATCATTTATCCTTGTCCTTGCCTAATTAAAGGAGTGTATATGGTAAATGGTCATTTGAGACAATTAACAATCCAACTACTATCCGCTACAAGTGGAGATATATACATATTTATTTATTAAGTGTCACCAGCTTCCATTGCAACGTAGAAACAAACAAATGAAAAGCACCGTCTAAAATTCATCCTACAAACAACTTGACCTTAAATGTTTTTAAGATGCACAGTATGGTCTTATGTTAGAAAAAAAAATAGATTATAGAGGCTAAAATATAAAATGTATAATGTGTGGCAACTGTAATTTGAACTCAAGTCTCCGCGGCCACAAAAGTGGAATTCTCACACTAAGTTACAAATTCAGCATTTTATGAAGGAGGCTCAACCATATAAACATTTTTAAAAATTATAAAAAATAAAGGATAAAATTGCTAATTGTGTTTATGGGATGACTCAATCACACTTGAACTCCCTTTAAACCCGTCCTTGTTCAGGTTCAAAAAAGATCAAAGCTTGGCAGATCTAGTGCCACTTAAAACTCTTATGTTATGTTTAAAATGTTTTTCCATTAACACCCAAACAAACAGCATCTTGAACTCACCCAGTTAGAGCATACTTCATACTTGTCTACAGTTCATTTCATACAATAGAAAGCCATGAACTTTAGAAGGAATATAGCAACTTATCAATAAGTGCACCCTTCATTACATTACCATCTGGCTTTGTTTGGGTTGTGCATGACTGCATGAAGTGATATTACATCTATTGGCATCAGGGACCCCTCTCTATTCTTGATTCTGTCTCTATGCCAACACTACTTATAAATGATAAATGAAAACAAACTATGGACTTAAAGTTCGTAGTATGTTCCTTATTTTTTAATAAAAGGCTGAAGCGTTTTTTTGTCTATATGTTGTTAAAATTACCTAAGCCATCTGTACTCCAAAGATAATAAAAGGATAATATACTTTGTATTTTATATTGTTTATACCGAGAAGGCCATCTTTCAAACTTGGCGTCTTATTCAGTTTTGAGCAACCCTCCAAATTAATCAACAATTTATAAAAGTTTAATTGTGAAATTACCATTATCCTCAGATCCAGCTAATATAAACACTTGATTTAGTGGGCTTATATTTGCCATATATAATATCTTCTTGTTGGTAATTCCTATCATTTCTACACCATGATCCATGTAATTGTCGATATATATAGGAAACTTGTTATTAATTATAATTACATTTTAATTAGTTTATGTTGAAGTTCTAACATATCCTTTTTTTTATTGATGAACTTACAGAAAAACCTACTGCACCAACACATGGCGAAATCTGATGAAATGCTCAAGGAAACTGAAGCACCTAAAGTTGACCCAAAGAGGCTAAAATTGTCTATAGGCATTGACTCAGCACCTGATTTGCAACTAAGTTTAAGCCCGAACATGAAATGCAACGCGATGTCCTTCAATCCTACTGTGGCAACTGAGAATAAGGAAGTGGATAGCAAGCTCTCTCTGTCGCTCTCCGCCCCTTCTTGCATGCAAAGACTTCTGCACACATCATCAAATTCACAAAGTAATAAAAGGTTATTAGAGAGAGAAAGTACATGTGAAGCCACAGCGGGGCCGAGTACTTTGGATCTGACCATGTCTATAAAGGCATTGGAGTGAGATCTTTCAAGTACTTGTTTGTCTCAAGGCTTCAAATTTTTTTTCCAAATTGTTATTTTTTTGAACTATTTAATTTGAGATAAGGCGCTCATCTTAATAGCCTCTTAATTTCAAGTGAAATATGTAGCATGCATATGGTCGGATATGAGGTTGGGTTCCTTGTCGTCTACGCGTTGAAAAACAATTGATAACAGTATCAACCTTAATTAATTCATTCATCAAGTACTAAATAATTGGCGAACGATTAAGTATCTTTTGGTTTGGCGTTTCGCCTGACAAACATGTTAAAAAGAATCTCTTGGTTTAGTCCTATTTTGTTGTTGTGGTAGTGGTACCCTTTCTCCCGCAAAAACCAAACATATAAATGGTGCCATTCGGAAAAAGATGGCTTTTGGACTTTTGGTTATTATAAATTTGGATATCATAAGATAAGGCCATATATTTCCTTTATAAGTGAGATATGTATGCTGCCTCTAGGCAACTAGTGTATAGTCACATGTGGTTGTCTTGTCGTTTATACATTGAAAAAACAATAATCCGGTTCGATAATCAAAATCTAGCAATATATATATATATATGTGTGTGTGATGCGAAAGTTGCAACTAGCCCTTTATTTTATGGTACTGTTCGTTTTTCATCATTTTGTTCTGGGTGGTAAGTTCCATATATCTCTCAATCTCGCTGTCTCTCTCTCTAGATCCCTGCCTCTCTGCCTCTAGTATAAGTTCACAAGATCGAAAACAACAAGAAAGAGATCCACCACATGCGGAAGCATGTCTGATGCTCTATATATTAATATATATACAGTCTTGTAGAATATTATATAATAAGATTAATTGTTGTCAGTGTCCCTTCAAGAGTTTGTTTGGTGTTTACCCACTTTATATATATATATATATATATGTTTCCATCGTAAATGTCATGCTGCATGGAGGAAATTAGTGAAAGCACCAGATGCAAAACAATGCTACCTAAGAATATTAGTAAAAGTTCATTATAACGTAAATACAGCATATATAATGATTTTCTAATGATAATTTTCAGAGATGGATATGTTGAGAAAAAAAATTTGAAATTTTGTGAGAAATTTTCTAACAGTGGATCTATTTTGTAGACAACATATATAAGAGGAGGGCTCAAATGCCTCATTGCTTCATGCTCCAATCGTACCTCAACATCTTTGTCTTTAATTTCAAAGTCGAAACAAAAGATCTGAACCGCTCAATAATTAATAAAGGAACGGTCGTTTATAAAGGACCGTTCCTGATAGTGACTAATCAGGAACGGTCGTTTATAAACAACCGTTCCTAATAGTATGTCCTAAACTATCAGGAACGGTCTTTTATAAACGACCGTTCCTGATAGTGATTTTCAAGATCGGCTAATACTATTTGTCCGATCCTAAAAGTATTAGTATCACATTTTTGAAAAGTCCGATCCTGATGGGGCGATACTATTTGTACATTTTTCTACTGGTGAACATTGTACTGCCTTTTTATTTTGGTCGAGTACACCTTTTAATTTTATCGGAAATTAATATTGCAATTTATCTTTTATTCAATAACCAAATTAAGCATGCAGTATGAAAAAAAAAGTTAGATATTCAGTTTTGTTTTCTTTTGTTACAATAAATCAATAAATTTAATAGATAAGTTTTATGATAAATGAGAATTAATTAGTCACATCGTGTGATATTTTGGGTCCAGATATAGGTCTAGTGACAAATGCAACGCTCTCCGTGTAGAAAATTACAGATTTAAAACTTGAAAGAAGCAATTTTTTGTGAATATTAAATATATAATTGAATACCTTGACCTCCAACTTTTACTCAAACAAAAAAATATCTGATATACTCAAGTATCATTTTTTTTTGCCTCAATTGATAGAACATACTATGTTAATAAATGAGCTTTTTTTTTGCATGTCATTAGGTTCCGATACATAGCTGCTGTTTGTAACTGTTTTTCTCTAGGCAACCTAGAGAGAAACAAGACAAATTCTCCTACTGTTTGGTTGGAATTTTTTTGAAAAGCTTGACAGTGACTTTGAAGACTATAGCTTGGAATTATTATGACTAATTCATGACTGACTGCTTCAATGGATCGATTTGTTCAAACTTAGGGACTTCAGCCTATGTAGCTAGGCTTCCTGATTTCCGGACTTCTTTATATTTTGTATTTGTAGATTTCATATAAAATATTATATACCAGCAATATATATCTGAATAAGAATCAAACTGTGGATATATATATATATATATATATATATATATAGAAAAGATTTATGATACTGAAACATTAAATTTTGAAAACATATATCTTTCAATTTGAAAATTGAGAATTTAGAAGAACTTGAATATTTTTAACATATAGTTAATTATAATTAATTAACTCCTTATTCATGCATGCATGTCTAGCTGCTAATTCAGAAAAATCAAATTAATTATAGTTTATTAACCAACGCTAAAGTTCTCTATCAGAGTTTAGTCAGTTAGTACAAAGTTTTATCTAATTAGGATTATTTCTCGGACTTCTTCCTAGAAAAAATAATTATTAAATAAAAAACTTTTGAAAATATTATATGAATTAAATTTTGGACACGAATGAGTTTTTTTCTAGAAAAAATGTTAAAGACGTTTGTAATTGTAAACAACATAATTAATTGCATAATAATTCATGTATATGAAATAAAAGAGATATATTGCACCTTTAAAAAGAAAAATAAAATAAAACAAATAAGAGTACGATGTGCCATAATTAATTAGAAAGCTTACAAAAATTAATTTTATTTATGTAATATTAATTTGGATAATGTAATATTATTTTATTTTGACAATAAAATTTCCTGCATTTGTTTTATAAAAAAAAAACTATAGAAACTCAAAGTGTTACACTGAATTCGAGGAATTGAAGCTTGAATAAATTTATTACGAAAAGATACCAGTAGATTTGCTTGATTTCTTCTGGCAGTTGCGAATACGCACAATTTCTAAATTTATATATATCTAAAAATTATCTTTTATAATTTTGTCAAATTATCGAGGTCTTAATTTAAAAAGATGTATTTAGAATATATTTTCAACTTTAAGAATTTTTTTCTTACATAATGCATAAGAAAAATCATCTTTCAAAAATATTTCTTTTTCAATTAATATGTTGTTAGCATTGGCCTTTCCATGTCTAAAATTTCAATCAAGTGTCTTGGAGACTATGCTACTTTTTCATTTAGAAATTGCCTCAACAAAATTGTATAAGTGTAATGCTTTCGAAAAATTTTAAAAATTTCGTGTGTTTTCATGTGAGGACTCTATCTAAACTATAATTTATGCAATCTCAAACAACTAAGTTCAGTCATGCAAGACTCTATTGCTATAACTGAGTAAAATTTCATGACAAGCTTGCAATCTCAATCAATTAAGTTCAGTTATGCAAACCATATCTGTGGTCAAGTAAAAAGCCTAGTTATATCCTAAAAATATAAAAAATAACCCTAAAACCTAGGATACAAGGGTTCAATCCCCTCCCCCAAGCTTAAACCGTACATTGTCCCCAATGCAAAGGTAAAATCTTCAAAGAAGGTCTCGAACCCTGGGTTAGAACTTACAGTCAGAATTGACGAGGCATGCCGTCGAAGGACGGACCTTCTTTGGCACCATAGCTCCTGAAAAATTCGCTAGCGTTGACCATTAGAGCTCTATGAAACTCCAAGCTTTCAAGCCTCTGCTTGATACTTACGAGTTCTTCCATGGCTGGGCACTGGTGAAGATGATCTGGTCTTATGGAAGTACCAGGTTCAGAGGCGGTGGTTGATCTGCGTTGTTCCCGGTGGCTGAACAGGTTGGATTGGTCGCGATCTGGAAAGCCTGCAGCATAGGCTGAGGTCGCATGTGGCATGCGTGATGCCATAGGGGCTGCTTCAGTCTGGCTCGGCTGTCTGTCTGCGTGTGGCATCTGGATGGTCGCATGCGGCATATGTGATATTGCATGGACTGCAGGCTGCATAGAAACTTCACGTGCAGGTGGCTAGGTTATTTCTTGATCTGGCGTGTCTACTGCATATACCACTTCAGGTAGCGCTAGTGCATGACTAGGTACCTCATATGGTTTGCTCCTGCTCCTAGATCTAATGCAACGCTCTGATCAAACACTTCGTCCTTCTCTTGCTCGTGAAGGTTCTCGAGTATACGTAATGTCGGTTGGCCTGTTGATGATCCTCCTCCGGTTCTTCAATAGGTTCACCTTCTAAGGTTTGGTGATGATCTCTATTTGGTTCCTTGATAGGTTCATCTTCAAAAGTTTTGGAGGATCTGCTTGGAGTAGGTTGGATGGGGTCTGAACGGATCAATCCTAATAGCCTATTTGTTATGCGGATGTAAATATGGATGTGTTTACTTCCTTTATGGTATGCAGTGTATACTTGATTGTTGTTGATCAAGTACTTTAGGTTGATACATGGATCGCCGTCTACTTCTTTTTCAAGTATGTCCACCTTCAAGTATTTTCCGAGAAGGGTGACATAGGTGCCTACAGTTATGTCAAGATCTTTACATTTCTCTTTGTCTACCTTCTTGAGGTGGTCAACAATGAAGAACCCTATGTTGGGTGGCCATTGTTGATGATGGTCCCTTCAAAGAAAGATAATGTCTCTATCATCTACCTTCGTATTGAATTTCCTAGTTGGGAAGATAGAGTTTGTCAAGAGGATGTGAGAAAATCTTAGCGGGGTGTTGAAGATGTAGGTTGAGTCTCTATGCCTCCTCCTATCTCCTTCTTGTAAAGAGTGTTTCTCCCAAAAGGCTTCCCTCTCCACCTTGGCTCCATGTGACATGTGCCCACCCAAGGGTAGACCTAATGCCTCGTTAACTTCATTTATTATGAGGGCATAGCACTTATTATTGTTAGTGTAATAATCTAGAAGTCAATCATAGGATAATTTTTATTCTATATGTATTTTGTTCATATAATGAACGATTAATAAAAATATCATTTTGTTCTTTGAGATTTATCGAATTATAAATCTTTTCGAGTTAATGACTTAAAATTGTAAAACTCCATAATAGATGATAAATACTCTTAATAGTCACTAACCAAGGTAATTAGTAAAGAACACTAATTGACAATCAAAGATTAGTATGTGGATTAAATGATGGTTAAATTTTACAAACCATAGACAAAGAGTTATCATTTTAATCACATAGATACATGTTAGAGAACATGATATTTGACAGACCCATAATGAAACGTTAAATGGAATTGTGTTCGTGTCATTAATATTTTCATTTAGTGTTAAGTTCTAAGATATGAGGTGGTTCGTCGTTTCCTACATAAGAAGTGTGTATTCGTGAGTGTTGTTTAACGTTATTCGTAAAAAGTAGCTATAATGATGACATTTCAGTATACATGACTTGTGCAGAGGAGCGATGTTCACCAAGACTACTATTGTCCCTCGTATACATTACGGGTGATAGAGATGTTCACCAAGACTACTATTAAGATGGTTTGAAAACTGCTGTTTTTATTAAATTTCTACAACATTGAAAAATAGCGGTTTTCAAACTAGCTTAATAAATATTAAAAAAATTTCAAAAAATATAAAATTTGGTCTCCAAGCATATTGTAAGATAGATTGAATATTAACTGTTTGGATTGACTATTTGGATTTTGAAAATCCGAGAACCGAACAGTTTGTTCCTAAGTCCAGGAACAAACGTTTGTATATTAGCCACTCTCTCTCTCTCTCTCTCTCTCTCTCTCTCTCTATATATATATATATATTTTTTTTTTCTTTTTTTGTTTAGTGGAGGTTGTAGTATAACTTGGCGTCCCCTGCGGGACTCCAAACCATGACCCTGCCTTTCTATTTTTAAAATTCCACCTTGTAATTTCCTATTTTTAATTATTTTTATTTTTTATTTCCTATGATGAAAATTTCGGATCTATTTAGATAGTGATTCTAATTCCAAATTTTAGGTGAGAATTTCATTTGTTATTTTAAATATATATGATAATTTTATAAATAGAAAGATTATTTTTAATGAGATGTTGGTAAAAATATTAATTTTTATTTGTTTATTTATCTCAAAAAATAATTTTTGAGATGTATGAGAATTTTTTTTATTTTTAAACGATAAATGCAATCAAAATTAATTACATGAATGTAATATTTCTAAAATTATTTATAAATTAATTTTATGAATACTTAGGACAGATAGATTAGCCGAACTCCATATCCATACCTCAACCGACCCCATCTAACTAAAAACATGTTGAATTAGATACATCATGTGGATTAGACGATTTTCTCATACTTTATTTAATCACACGTCACCTCCTAATTTACAAATAAACGTACATATATGTATTTGGTATATTGGTATAACAAATTTCGCAAAATTATGCTTGATGCCCTGAGTGCATGTGGGATGAATAGTAGTGGGTGCACAACCACATGAATTCAGATTCTCCCCGGTACCGTAATAGGGAATCTTTTAGAATTAGTGGATCTAGATTGTTCTTTTTAACTTGGCATGAATCTCAAAGCCCAATAATACTGCCCCATTGCTAGCACGAATCTCAAAGAAGCGTGGAGTTAATCTCAAATCGTAAAGTGAGGGAAATCTTTTACAGTACCGGGAGAATAAAGAATCCTACATCAAAGTTAAGAATAAAGAAATTTCATATACGAATCTCATATACCTAGTCACTATTAATATTGTTCGAGTACTGTTAATCAGTTATTAACTCTACCAGACAATGTTTCCAAACAATCAATGGGCTTAATTATCGGTCATACCTCATTTAGATTAAAATGTATTTTCTCTTGGCCGAATTTGGGCTTCCAGCCGAACAGTTTCCAGATAATTAATATTTTATTAGGCCCACGGGCCGTTGCATCGTAATTACAAGATTTGACTTGACACCGGATCCTTCCAGTTTCGGAATACTTGAGATAACAGAACCTTAGACCATGGTACTGGAGAGGATCCGATTCCAGCGCGGGACAGAATCACACCCCGGAGTCATTACCCTTCTCCTTCTCCAAAGCTCTTTTTTCTCTCCTCCCCTCCACAAAAAGTTAAGCAAATAAACCACAAACAATAAGCAAGTTGAGTAATGGAGAATGGTTTGAGGAGGCAATGGTATTGAGCTCCGACATTCCGTGGTGATGGAGGGAGTAAAGGGAGGCGACGCTGGGCGATCCGAATCGGGTGCGGATCTGAGCGACAAGATCCGACCCACTCCGCTGACTCAACAAGTGGCCGAGTCGGACGAGCCGAGGACTGATCTCTCTTCTCAGGATGCTTCTCAAGTTCTCTGGTCGACTGGGGTTTTGTACGCTCCAATTCCTAATGGATTTTATTCAATCATTCCTGTAAGTATGTAAAGTTTTTCATTTTTGAAAATCATGTGAAGCTACCGTCTATTGGTAAAATCAATGATGTAATGTAGAAAACTTGCATTGAAGTATTAGCTGCGATGTAATGTGGTCTAGTGGAGTATTGTGCGTGCTTATAGTGATGATTTTATTTGATCAATCTTGTAAGTATAAAATTGGAATTAAGTGATGCAAGTGTTGCATTTTGTTGCATGAGGAGTTTACCAGGAATATTGTTGGACAATTAATTATCTATTTCCCTACGCTGAGTAGGCTATGGGAATTATATGGAGAAAAAACCTTTAAGAAAATTGAGCATATTTCTTGATCACAGTCTTTTTAAGTTGGTTAAAAGGGCAACTGATCAATAATCAGGAATGAGATTATACCTTTGAATCATTACCTGATATTCATTTTTGTTGGTCACTCTGGTTGCATGAGAATAATCCTAATCCGAGAATAGTGTTGCTATTCTCATTCGGATGCAATGCAAACCCATTCCTCTCTCCTCGGAATAGCGTTGGGTTAATATTATTTTGCTAACCCAATATTTTGTACAATTAACATATTAGCACTATTTGAATTAGCATTATTCTGAATTATATGATCCAGACAAAATTTTGTACTAAATTGAACAACAACAACAACAAAAAAGCCTTTAGTCCCAAACAAGTTGGGGTAGGCTAGAAATGAAACCCAACCGGAGTAACAAAAACAAGTTTGTACTAAACTGAATAGCACAAAATTAGCATTCTTCCTGCAGTACAATCACACACTAATTGGACTAGCATTATTCCAGAACTATTCCTTCGATGATCCAAATGCACCCTAATTGATACCGGTCAAGGCCAGCAATGGTACGAGTACAAAACCAGGAGCAGAGCCAGACTTTCGAACTATGGAGGTCAAACACACATTGAGGGTCAATCATATAAAATTTACAGTACCATTTTCCTGCTGAGAATGGAGGTCAATTTACAGTACCATAATATTTTACTCTAAATTATATAGAAAGTTATACATAAATATAAAAAAATGGGGGTCAATTGATCCCCATTCATTATATATAATTCCGCCCCTGTACAAAACACTACTCCTAAACTGATGAGTTTGCACTATTTTCTTGAAACACTGCCCATTTTGCAATTATTCCTATGACATTTGTTTATTACTCTTTTCTTCATTTTGAAATTGTAAGGAAAAGAAGCTCAAGGAGCTTTTTCAAACAATTCCCACGGCAGATGACCTTCAGTCACTTGGAATGGAGGGCCTCAAAGGGGAGCTAATACTTGTAGATATGGAGAAAGACAAGAGGCTCTCTATGCTTAAGCAATTAAGCTTAGCACTTGTCAAAGGTTTAAGCTCTAATCCCGCCTCTCTAATAAAGAAGCTCGCAGGTTTGGTAAGTCTTTTATTTCCTTTGCTTTGGGGAAATGAATATCTCTATCTTGTATGTTGATACCTAGTAAAAGTTTCCTTTTGTCTCAGCAAGTCATAATTTAGTCATAGCTACCAACTTAAAGAAACAAACACTCAAAATGAGAATTTTTGCAAAAAACAACAAGTTGTTCAGTCATAATTTAGTCATAGCTACTGACTTAAAGAAACAGACGCTCAAAATAGTTTTGCAAAAAACAACAAGTTGTTCAGTCATTCATTTCTTTTCGTGGAAATCTAAATCTGGTTGCTGCCATTATGTTTCCATATTGCTTAATTCAATAATAAAACAAATATTTTGTTAACAGAACTTACTTTTTGGCCCAATCAGTATCAAATTTAATCAACCCCATTATGTCACTGCATTTGATTTTCCATTTTTCCTTAAAAAGAGTTGAGGGTTTTTCTGCATTCTGACTTTCTAATAACTCAAGGGTTTTTAAACGCATAATTCAGGGGCATTATGGGACCCCTTGTGCATATTTCTCTCAAAGAAAAAAATATTTTATAGAAAATTTATAGAAAAATTACGTTGTAGAAGATTTATTACTTGTGAATCGATCTTGAGCACCCTACTTACTTGGATAAGAGACAAACCACTAGAGCAATTCGTTAGTTCTGCTGCTAGGTTCAAACTTTAATACATATGCTTAAATACACAGCAACCAGTGCACAACTGCATGTGATATTTTACATGTGTATTATATATTTTCTTAAAACTCCCCAACAAATGTATTGCATTTTGTGTACAATGTACAAATAAAAAATAAATTTTCTTTCTGAGTAGAATGAGTTTCATGCAAAAATGTTTATTTCTACAACTTTAAAATATATATACACAGGTAGCACACTATTTATTTCAAAATTCAGATCATGTAATTTATTTGTGAAATTTAAACTTTCAAATTAAATATATCAATAAGCTTAGTGAATTACAAAAAATAACCAAACATATTTTATATGAATATTTTGTAGTATTATATTTGTTAATTAAAATATTTTTGTAGCAATGTCCAAAGCCATATTGTATCTATGTTTTTTTTTTTAAATCCCGTATTGTGCTGTGTCGTGTCTGACTCTCGTAGCTATGTCCGTTCTGCATAGTCTAGAACTAACCAGCATAATCTTCTGCCTGGCATTCATGGTACTGTACCAAAATACAAAATTATCACCAAGGAGCCAACTAGTATGGTTCCAGCACCTACCAGCTTTAGCTTTTAACAGCTAGCCCCAATCAGTGCAAAATCTAATGCATTAATTTCATTTATTATAAGCGTAGGTCTCGGACTTCTATAAGAGGTCGAACCCACAGATGAGTCCTGCAAAAGCAACAGCTGATGAAATAAGCCAACTGATTGAAAACCGAGGGATCCAGCTCTTGGGCCAGATCAGACATGGGACATGTCGGCCCCGTGCCATCCTTTTTAAGGTCCTAGCGGATGCAGTTGGGCTCGAGTGCAAGCTTGTCTTGGTAATATTTCAATTTGTTTTTTGTTTGGAAAAATAAGTCAAGTTTTCTAGGGTTTTAGAGATGCACCATGCATGTAAAAAGCCTCGTGGTAATAACATTTTGACTCGTTATATTAGTAGGCATTTGCTTGCTACTTAAAAATAAATAAATAAATAACATTTAGAGTCATGTTTTTGGTTTATTTTTCTTGAAAAGTTCTGGATATGTACACTAGATCAAATTTGCTAATGAGTTATGGTATCAGACTACCAGTAAGCATAAAGCAGCGCACATGGTTATTCTCCCATTCTTTTCAGTTACTGTTGTAAATTTTTTCTGGTTATTTACTTTATGAATGCTTCAGCAAATCATCTACACTGGATACTAACCAGCTAACCAGAATGCATGATACTTCAAGTTTCCTTGTTTATTGAGTTCTGGCCAAAGGCTAAAAAATATGAGATCTCTCTTAGCTGATCATGTCTCTACTGGTCTTCATCTATTTTGTACGTTTAAAACAGAATCCCTATTACTTATTTGGTTGTAACAGGGGTTGCCGACTGAGGAAGCAGTGGAGTATGTGGACTCATACAAGCACATGTCGGTGGTGGTGAGTGTGAACTCGACAGACTTCATTGTAGACCTGATGCGGTACCCTGGACAGCTGATTCCCTTCTCGTCGCGTGCTGTGTTCACAACCCACATTTCGGCTGCCGGTGAAAGCGACTCAGCCGACTATGACTCCTGTGACTCCCCGCTTGAGCCCAACAGTCCTCTCTGTGGCTCTGGCCTCAGCGACCGTATTGACAGCTCTTGGTATGTGTCTCCTCTATCTTGACTAAAAGCCTGTCAAGCATTGTCCTTTTGTATTTACCAATATTCGTGAATTATTAGGTCTGGGGATGCCTTTTTCCCCTCTCTTCAGTGAAGTTTTTGTTAACCTCTTATGCAAAAGCCTGACTAACAACATGTATTTGGTCTCTTACTACTAACAAGATGGTGTGGGGATTGACTGATAGCGCTATGATATTTGAGGTTTAATAATACAGAGAAGGATTTGTTGTGTGATGTTGTTCGGTAAAATACTGGTACCCAAGGTTACAATTCATTGTAAAATTTATATCTAGAATTATTATGCAAGCCATCTTTAATGGTCATGTGATTGTTAACCAAGTTTGAGAGAGATTGTTGTGTACTGCGCCGAAATTGAGTGAAGATAATCCTGAATATAAAAAATGCTGAACATTTGACCTCATCAATTCCATTTTCTTCCTGAGTTTTGGTTTCAATTATAATCTAGTTCTTAGTCTCCCTACATTATGAATGTGCTATACTAATTATTCGTGTTTGGACAATGAGGCCACATCGATTAAGAACCTTATTTTTGCTTTCGTTTTTCATTTGAAAAATGCTTTAGCTTACCAGACACAAAACGTCTGACTAGAATATGGTACTAACTACTAACCACTAACTATTACGCATATCAAAATTGCTGGCTTCAGCCTTCACCTTTCACCGCTGAGGCCATGCTCAGCACCCCCGTCCCCACTGCCAAAATGGGTTCAGCCAACCGCAACTCGTCTGATGCCGGCCCCCTTTAAAGCCAGCACTGCATGGTGTGATGCTAACCTCGCCAACTATATTAACACTTCGCCACCATCGAATGTTTCTTCATTGCCTCTCAGGTTCAGATTGTGGATCGCTCTGTATATAGATACTGACTACTGTAGATTTATATGGTAGATGTGCTGTTGGATGTGTGCAATCACTTTTTTTCAGTACTTTTTTTTTCACCTGGTTTCTGCTCAACCAAAGTAGACTGGTCCTTTGTAAAGACAATGGGATTGTATTTTGGCTCCTCACACAATTAGTTCTTGTACTGTTTGAGATTATTTTTACCAGCCATATCATACCTGGCATTCTGAGGCTTTTTCTGTAGTAGCTTATGCTGCTGTCCTGGATAGAATCATACTGAAATAAATACTCGACTTAGAGCAGTTTGTCACATTGTACCTCTTATGCTTAGTTGCAGCCAAGAGCAAGAGGAAAGTTCTAGACATCTACATTCCCAAAGGGAGGGATCCGATGGTGCTAGTCCCTCCCTTAGGAGCATTATGCTTAGGCCATCACATCTCTCTGAGAGTAAATTAAGGTATGACAACACTTGCATGTATTGATTTCCATGCCTTTAGTTATAAAATCTAAGGATGTCTAACTTGTATATATTCCATGTTTTCCAGTGCATCACACAGTGAACCGAATATTGCGAACTTTTGGGGTCGAAGTCGAACAAGGGTTGTGACAGAACAACACCAGAGGACGGGTAGCTCAAGGTTTTCATTTTAAAAATCTTTTGGCATACTTTTTTTTACCCCCAAACAATAGACCACATAAATTCAAGAAGTTGTGTAATCTCTTCATACTGTATGTATTTTGTGCTTTGTTACAGCCCAGAGCACCCCCTAAACAGAGCACGTGGTAGGTCCATGCTGAGCCGCGACAAACATTTCTTTCAAGATTACTCTGATGGCGTTGGCACATCAAGGTACATAGTAAGTCACTGATTATAGATTTTTTATGGGATGTCAAATCTTAAATCAATCAAGCCACTTGCTTGAGTAGTCCATACCATATGGTTATGTATATGTTTTCCTTTTTTTCCACCACCGTAGTTGTTATGACGTCTTTGGTGGTCAATATCTAGATAACCATGTACGATAAAAGGTAGGATCGATAAATCCATTTATTGCCAGTATCTCCTGGAGAGGAAGAATTAATGTTAGGATAGTTAGGTATGGCTACTGTCATAGGGGTGTTAGGTGACAATAAATGATAGAGTATATCCGGTGAAAGTAGAATAAATGGAAGTAGGGATTGTCTTGCATACTTTATTGCTCATGAGAAAATGGAAAATTGTTACATGCACCGATAATATAGACGGTGAGTAAGTGGACTGCCACTGAATTGCGGGTCCCAAGATTATGGGCCCCAAGGGATAGAGATTTGGCATTAACTTTAGATATGTTGGAGAAGGAGACTCGGCAGTTTCTTTTTAACTCTGTTCCTTTTTTTTTATTGGACAAATAAGTTTTCCTTTCTGCTTGCAGATCTGATGGTGCATCGGCCTCTAATGCTCGACGAGCAAGGAGAAGGAGCATTAGCATCACACCTGAAATTGGGGATGATATTGTGAGGTTGTTATTTTATTTAAAAGAAAAAAAAAAGTATCGAGTTTTGATAAGCGCTTTACAATCCTGCTTTCATACCTTTCTTTCTAAAACAAAAAAACATATCAAGTTTCTCAGGTTAAATTCTAATTGGTCTAATTTACTAGTTGGTCAGATCAAATGTCTGGTTTTCGTAAATTTACTGCGGTCATTTAAGTTCCTAACTTTTACAACTATCACTTTTTTACTCAGGGCTGTCAGGGCGATGAACGAAAGTATGAGGCAAAGCCGCACCCCTAGGGATCAATCAGAGGAAAGAAAAGAAGGAAATGCTAGTGACTCACCAAATGCCCTTGTAAGTTTATCTTAAATTTCCTTTACTTTATTGTTGTATTGTTTGAATTTAAATTGATATTTTGTGAAAACATTTCACATGGCATTATTAGGAATTGGGGGATGAATCAAACGATAACCCTAACCTGATATTGAGGAGGCAATTATCTTCTCAAAAGGCGGTATCTCTGCCATCTTCACCCCACCAATTTAGCTCCGGCAGCTCAGGAATTAGTGGGCCCCCTGAGTTTCTCTCAAATCGGCAACTGATAGCCACCTGGAATAAAGTGCTCCATTCCTCTTCTTTCATGAATAAGCCGCTAATGCCGTTTGAGGAGTGGAACATCGACTTCTCTGAGCTTACTGTGGGAACACGTGTGGGCATAGGTACTTATGTTCTCCTTTGAATAATTTCATATTCTATAATAGATGCTCTAGCTTGAAATCTACTTTTTACTCTTTTCTTCTTTTTTTTGTTTAGGGTTTTTTGGAGAGGTGTTCAGGGGTATTTGGAACGGGACAGATGTTGCAATAAAAGTCTTTCTAGAGCAAGATCTGACAATGGAGAACATGGAAGATTTTTGCAATGAAGTCTCCATTCTCTGGTACTTGAGTTCTGATTTTTTAAATAATAAGTTAATAACCTTCCTAACAAGTGTTAATTTATTAAAAGCTAAGCCACTGAGTTATAGTTTGAATGATCTACTTCTTTGGCATTATTATTTATTCATTACCAAATTAGTAAATTTGTTTTCATTATTATTCTGATGTTCTTTCACCAATAGCTAAATTATCTCTTCTTCTTTTTTTGTGCAGCCGGCTTCGACACCCAAATGGTATGCTCTCTTCGCATGATCCTAAAGTATTTATTATTTGTAAGTGAAGAAAATGTTTTGCACAAGCAATTATATTTATGTCATCTTTTTTTTCTTCACATTTCAGTGATATTGTTTCTGGGTGCATGCATGAAACCACCTCACTTGTCCCTGGTGACAGAGTACATGGAGATGGGCTCCTTGTATTATTTGATCCACATGGGTAGCCAAAAGACCAAGCTCAGCTGGCGCCGTAGGCTGAAAATGCTTCGTGATATCTGCAGGTCAAGATTAAATCTCTAATTTTCTCTCTACGGCCACCCCCTCCTCTCTTTCAAAACTAGTTCTTTATAATGTTGAATCGACTAACAAGGTTAAAAGAATGAGCCAAGTAAAATTTAGCAACTCTGTTAAGCCTCAATACTAGATTAAACAATCCATATGCCAACAAAGAAAAAGATGGTGCCCTGCTCTCTGGTACGTACCAGTAATGGTGCTCCTTGATCCTAACCTCTGGATCCTCTATTTTCTGTTCTGACAGGGGGCTGATGTGCATGCATCGGATGAAGATCGTGCACAGGGACCTGAAGAGTGCAAACTGCCTGGTGAACAAGCACTGGACAGTTAAGATCTGCGACTTCGGGTTATCACGTTCCATGACGGGTGGCCCAATGCAGGACAATTCTTCGGCGGGGACTCCTGAGTGGATGGCTCCGGAGCTGATCCGTAATGAGCCCTACAATGAGAAATGTGACATCTTCAGCATGGGTGTCATCATGTGGGAGCTTTGCACTCTCAAACGCCCCTGGGATGGCCAGCGCCCTGCACAGGTAATCTCATGTTTCTATTGGCATACTGGTACTCCTACAGGTACAGTGAACAGATGAACATTTTTGGTCAATCTGTTGTTTAGGGTCCTTCTGAGGTCTAGGGTTGGTTTTCTGGCTTGGGTCAGCTTTGTGCTCATTATGCCATTTGGTTCAGATTAGTCAGGTCTGGTGAGTTTGGTTTGCAACTTCAGATTTTAGAGGGGTTTGACTATTTTGGATTACAGCAGATCAGAGGAGTTTGTGATTATTGATACTGTTTACATGTCAGATCTGTTGTACCTTTTTTGGGTTGAGGGCTTTGTGAGGTGGGGAGAGGATGCAGAGTTGGGATCTGAGTCAGATTCGAATCAGATGACACAGATCGCATGCTGTAGTTACTGTGCCATTTGAACAATGGCAACGGATGGGTACTCCTGCAAGTTACTGTGGGTGAAAATGAAGTTGCTATTTGTATTTTGCTTTATTTTTTATGTGCAGGTGGTTTACTCTGTTGCCAATGAAGGAGCCAGATTGGAAATTCCAGAAGGTCCCCTCGGCAGCCTCATCTTAGGTTCTCTTAAGCATAACCAAATTCATGACTCCACTCCACGCATTGTAGCTGTCTTACTTGTCTGAGTGTTTTATTTTTTTTATTTTTTTTCACAGATTGCTTCGCCGAACCAGAGAAGCGACCCAACTGCCAGGAGATATTGACCCGTCTGCTAGACTGCGAGTACACCCTCTGTTGATTGAACTTGTATAAGCCAAATCACGTTGTCTTTTTTTTTTTCTTTGTTTCTTTTCAATTGCCCCCCATCTATTCATAATTGGAAGGCCATCATCATAAGCTGTAAAGCTTTAATTTAACCATGATAAAGAACGTGCTGTCATAGCATTTCAAATTTTGAAAGCCTTGTTCTTTCTTTTCTTTATCCAAGCATAATCCAATTTCCGCTGCCAAGTGCTCCAATTTTACATATTTTTGTCTTGATTTGTTCTATTTTTTTTGGATAATTCAGGTTTAAAACAAGCTGCGAAAGTCGGTTTAATTAGTTAGCAATATGCGTTGATATGCATTTAAGACTTGAAACTTTAAAAAAAAAAAAAAATATATATATATATAGAGGAGGGATCGGATGACATCTCTTTTTGGTGACATCGAATAACACCATGCATTTTCAAAGTTTTCAAAGTCTAAACAGTCGATCCAAACCGTTCAATATGATGGATATATTAAAATGTGCTTGCATATCAAATTTTACATTTTTTTTAATTTTTTTACTATTTATTAAGTATTTTACAAAATCGTTGTTTTCAGACCATTGAATTTTTGTACCCATCTTAATAAATAGTAAAAAAATTCAAAAAATGTAAAATTTGATCAGCAAGCACACTTTATTTAGATAATCATGTTGAACGGTTGGATCGACGATTTGGACTTTGAAAATGCATGGTGTTATCCGATGTCACCAAAAAGGAGGTGTCATCCGATTCCTCCTCATATATATATAATTACTAAAAGTTTTGGAGTTATTACCTGTTATTTATCTAGGTCAGCTTGTTCACTAGACTAGGCACGTTCATCAGGATTTAATTGGATTCAAAAAAGATTTGACAAAATGATGACTAGGTTTTTATGGGAGAGGATGGTCGTAAAGAAAAAATGCGCTTGCTGTAGAAACATTTAGAAGAGGAAAGAGATCGAATGGGGTGATGGGTATTTCTTAGAAATAATATAATTAAAAGTTCTAGATCTTGATTTTCAGAGTATTGCAAAGGAGTTTAAAAAGGAGCTGGATTGGTCAATGCTGGCATTTGAAAATATAGGACGGTGACCAATGGGATTAACGTTTTGTGGTTTGGATTGACAAACGTGTGAGGGATAATTCTTTAGCAAATTTGTATCGTGACTAGACTTATGCTAAAGGGTACCTCGGGCAGGGCAGACCCGTACCCCTCCCGGGCAGCGGGCAGAACGGGTACGGGCACAAGGGGTAGGCGGGTACAACGGGCACGGGTAGGCGGGTTTTTTTTTTAAAAACTCCGCCCTGCCCGTCTCAAACCCGTGCCCGTTGCGGGTAAACGGGTACAACGGGCAAGGGTACAGCGGGCACGGGCAGGACGGGCACGGTAGGAATTTTTTAATCTGGACCGTTATTTTTAATCTGGACCGTTATTTTTAACTTGGAACGAATCTCAAAGCCAAATAATACTGCTCCCTGCGTTATGCCGAATCTCAAAGCGGTGAGAGTTAATCCCAAACCGTAAAGTGAAGGGAATCTTTTACACATATTGGAGAGATCCTGCGCTACACCCTAGGCACCGTACACATCCAATAAAAAGGAGAGGATCCTGCACCGTTCTTTTTAAATTGGCACGAATCTCAATATTCACATGAAAAGGAGAGGATCCTGCACCGTTCTTTTCAAATTGGCACGAATCTCAATATTATCAATATTACACATATTGGAGAGGATCTGCGCTACACCCTAGGCACCGTACACGAAGGGGTCAGAGGCGCACCGTTTTGCAATTTGTTGATTTGGGTGAGCTGGGTTTAATGCAGACCGTCTGACTGGCCGCTCGGCGCATAGGGTTCAAATAATTTGGACCATGTCCAGGCATCTAAGAATTTCAATAAAAATAATACTTGGTCCCTGCGCTAGTGCGCTACACCCAAAAGGGAATCTTTTACAATTACTTGATCTGCACCGTTCTTTTTAAATTGGCACGAATCTCAATATTCAATTGACGGGTACGCGGGTGCGGGTACACCCGTGGCGGGTGCGGGCAGACGGGCAGCGGGCACGGGTTTGGCGGGTACGGGTACACCCGGGTTTGGCACCAAAAACAGCCACCCTGCCCGTTTCAGACCCGTACCCGTGTACCCGTTTACCCGCCAATACCCGGGCACGGGTACGGGTACCCCGGGCACCGGGCACGGGCGGACCGGGTTCGGGCAGCCCCTAACGGGTTTTGTCAAACCACTAATCGTGACTTACTCATGGTGGTTAATGAATCTAATATTAATGTAGTTGAGGTTTCAGGGTAAATCTTAGAGCAGGGGTAAATGTACAATGCAATACGTGGTTGGGATAAAACTACATGCCCACACTATATGAAAAACGAATTTGAAACAAAGAATAAATCTACATGCCCTATATGTACATAATAAGTCTCCATTTATAGTTAATAATAAATCAAGCAACAGCCGAAAACAGAAAATAAATTTAGATAGAGGACGGTTCGAATGCCTGTCTTCGTTATGTTTTTATTTTTTTTAACATTAATAATTTAAAATTCAAATTCAAATATCAAAATAAAATTATTAGATTTTTTTTTATAAATTAGATTTGATCTATATCTATTTTATGTACATATAAAAGATCAACATTTCGAATTCATTTTAATAAGTATCGAAAGCTTATAAAAATACATTGATATGAATAATTTTGAATATTTATTTTTTTTCTTATTGATTCATATTAAAATTTAAAAAAATTATATAAATGCTGAGAAAATAATATAGATCATACATATAAAAATTAATTTAATTTTGAGATATTAGAAAAAAAAAAAAAATTGGAGACATTCATCCTCATTTAAATGAGGTCAATTTGGATCTGATGTCCATCGGACTCAAGGAGAGTTCAATGACCGTCCGATCTGCTTTAACATTTGCGCCCGCAATTTTCACATATGTTTTAACTCGTACGCACGAATTTTAAAGCAGATCGGACGATACCGAAACCCATCGGACCCAACCTGCTCTGCATTTAGATATGATCGTCTTCCTTTTCTCTCAATTCCCAGTGCTAGCTCGTGGTCCCCAGGAAAAAAACAAACCGCTCCGAGTCCGAGCACTCGTCCTCCTCCCCGCGTTCTCTCTCTCTCTAAAATCTAATCAATCAATCAACCGATGCCGGTGTTCAAGACGCCGTTCCCCGGCTACTCGGTGCGGTTCAGCCCGTTCTTCGAGGGGAGGATACTGGCGGCGACGGCGCAGAACTTCGGCATTCTCGGCAACGGCCGTCTGCACGTGCTTGAGCTGCTACCCTCCTCCCCTGTCATCACCGAGCTCGCTTCCTTCGAGACCGCCGACGCCATCTACGATTGCTGCTGGTCCGAGTCCCACGATTCCCTCGCCGTCGCCGCTGTCGCCGATGGATCCATCAAGCTCTTCGATCACTCCCTCCCCGCCACCTCCAATCCAGTCCGTTCATTCAACGAGCACTCCCGCGAGGTACGCATGCTTAATTCCTCCTGGTCTTATTAATTGCGTACTACTGAGCTGTGAGACAGGCATGGTGTCTGCCTAATTTGATCGAGTTCATTGGAGAGGTTATAAATGCTAATTCATGGAAAGTAAAAGGTGTAGTCATGTCAATCACTCTCAAAAAGCTACCTCAGAATGGGCGGAATTCATGTTAGTATATACTACTGAGCTGTAAGGTAGCCACTGTCAATCACTCTCAAAAAAAAAAAAAAAAGTGTAGCCATGGAACTCCCTAATTAGCAGTGAATTCGTATGTGAGGAATATAAATGTTAGTGTTACCCTTGATTTTGCAAATCAGCTGGTGCCTGGTAGGAAGTTAAGCCCTGATGATTAGCTCCATTAAATTGTTCTGGTACAGTTCAGAGTATGTTTAAATTACTTTTCAAACTTTCAATATTTCACTACCCTGAAATATGAGTATTATTATTGTTCCATTTTCCTGTTTACATTGATATGTTCTGTTTTTTTTCCCTTTCTCCAAGGTGGAAATTCAAACAATGGCTGATCATTTTTTTCTCTTTTAAAAAGGCACACTCAGTCGACTGGAACCCTGTGAGACGTGACTCCTTCCTCTCTGCCTCATGGGATGACACAGTCAAACTATGGACCTTAGATCGGCCCACCTCTGTACGCACTTTTGCAGAACACTCATACTGTGTATATTCTGCAATTTGGTGTCCCAGACATGCTGATGTCTTTGCATCGAGCTCGGGCGACCACACAGTCAAAGTGTGGGATGTGCGAGACCCAGGGTCCAGCCTGACGTTACCTGCTCATGATCACGAGATACTGTCATGTGATTGGAATAAGTATGATGCTTCTATTCTTGCCACTGGTTCAGTGGATAAGACAGTGAGGGTTTGGGATGTGCGTGCGCCCCGAGCTCCGATGGCTGAGCTAGCAGGGCACGGGTATGATAACTTTAATTAACTGTTATATTTTGATGCTTGTATATTAGTAGGGTGATTATTATGTTAAGATCTTAGCTGCTGTTAGCAATTTCTTTAATGGAATAATCATTGCTGTTTAAGGATATCTATGAATAGAGCTAACTTGTTGCTTAATGCTTGACCATAAGGGGAGTAGAATATTGGGGTTTTCTTTAAAAATTGGCTAATAAGAACTGTTCCTGACGAGTTGATTATGCAGATTACAGAAGTAATGAAAATTTGAAATGGAACTGGAAATTTTGGAGCGAAATTGACTGGTGATTAAAAACAGGCCCTTTTTATATGATAACAAAACAAAATTATATATAACGGTTTCAATCAGCACTTTTGCTGTAGTGATTGGTTCGGATAGATTGTAAATACCATCTCTTTCTTCCTTTTGTCGTACTTATATTTATATATGATGCAAATGCCGAGTACCACCATACTAAATTCTTTTTGTAATGTGACAAAGTATGGTTCTAAATTTGATATATAACATTAATCGTTTGTTATTTTTTAACAACAGGTATGCAGTTAGGAGGGTTCGTTTCTCACCACACAAGGAAAGCGTGCTTTTGACATGCTCATATGACATGACAGTGCGGCTGTGGGACTTCAGGAAGGAGGATGCAGAACTTGGACGGTACCCGCACCACACTGAGTTCGCTGTCGGTGTTGACGAGAGCGTTTTGGTCGAGGGCCTCTTTGCCAGCACTGGCTGGGATGCGCTTGTGTATGTCTGGCAACATGGCTCTGACCCCCGTGCTGGCCTCTCCTGATACCAAAATTGGCTCTTCTTTTGTAATTCTGTTTTTTTTCTATTGTTGGCGATTAATAAATTAATAGACATAATAAATTGATGTAAGGATCATGCAATTTTCATTGATTGTGAGGTTGTTTTTCTGTTAAGCAAACTTGGAAAGTGTCTATGGAGCCTCCTCAGGGAAGAATGATGTGCCCCTAGTATATGTTTGCTGCTGCTTCTGCTGCTATCATTGGGCCCTTGTGCCAGACTTTCTAGAAAACGTGGAAGGGGCATTTTTGTACTTTCATAACTTGATTTTTTAGTTCCAAAATGGGTCTGATAATATTCGAACTGGTAGCAAGTATGTAATGATAATTTACTTGAATCAAATAATCTCATCAATAAATGAAGAAAATTTTAGCAGGGCAAAGTGGAATTCTGGAGAGTGAAGTGCAGTTCTGGTGTGGTGCCAGTTTGGATATCTTTTCCCAACTACCCTTGAACTGCTATTTGTATAATCTGCAATGGTTTTTCTTGCTTTATTTTCCCCTGGACTTTTATCTTTTTTTCTTATGAAAGTGGGATTAAACCTACCGATTTCCATTAAAAACCATAAGAAAAGCTTATTTGAGTCGACTCCAAACAACTGGAGAAAACTCAGAATATACAGCAATACTAATCTGCTCTTTCATTTTTTTTTTTGATAAAGTGGGGAAAACCCACCAGTTTCATTAGAAACTAATATCGGCTACAAAATTTGACACTAAGCTAGTACCTCAATATAATGTTTGAGCAGAATAACAAAGCATACACTGCTTAGAAAGTATCTAAAGGTAATAATAGCCTAAACAACCATAAGCAACATCAAAAGCAGAAAGTAGTATAGTCTATTAGTGCGTCAAGACCTAACAAATTACAGTACTGAATTACTAGCTACATAACCACTATCATCAGAGGAAATGGGGGGTATCAGACCAGCTGCAGCATTGATGGCCCTATAAGCAGCCACGTCAGCTAAGTAATCTTCAAGTCAGACCCGTCGAGTCCACGACCAGAATCCGACCCCCACTGGGAGCTTCCCTTGCTGGGGTATCGGTATCTAATATTTATATTATACTGTTTTTTTTTTTATTCAAAGAACAAACATCAAAAGGTGGAATGAGAGTTAGTTTAAAAAAAGAGTTATCTTGTCGAGCCTTGCACCAAAAAGAAGCAAGTGATATTATAGAAGAACCTTCCCTAGGCTCCAAAAAGAAGCAAGTGATATTATAGAAGAACCTTCCCTTGCTGCAAGGGAAGGTACAGGGTATCATTAATTTATTCCGAGTTAACTATGCAGTCCACATAGTAGCTGCTCGAATTAGTTCTAACAAGCAGCTGTCCTTTAGAGGGATAATAGCATATAACATCCATAAATCAGCTACAGTATCACAATTATAAGTAAATCCATTATGCATAGCTATCCAATTCCAAATAGAAGAAATAAAAGTACATTGGGCAAACAATAAGTGGTCCACAGTTTCAGGGAAACCACATAAGGGGCAGGAGGTGTCACCTTGCCACTCTTTTTTTGGCTAAATTAACCTTGGATAACTTATTATGCTTAACTAACCACACAAAAAAAATATTAAAGGGATCTTTGCTGTCCTGATTGAATCAAAGTCAGTGTTGGGTATACCATCATACTCTAACTACACATTGAAGGAATGTACTGAAGGAGTTGATCTGCTATTTCATAAAATGGTTTTCCTGTTTTATTCCTCTACTGTTTCTTTATCTGTTTTATTCAAAACTTTTAGCTGGTTTTACTTAGGGGTGTCAATGATATACTTTTAACTGCTTACCCGATTGTATCGTATTCAATAAGGTGGATATGGGTAAGGTCTTTTTTATTAGCTTATCAGGTATGGGTGAGAAAAAATTTCATTAGCTTATTGGGTAAGGATAAGGATAAATGTAAGAGCTATTCTGTATCCGTTATCCTATAAGGTAATTAATAAATATAACTTATATATGATAATTATTTTTTATTTTACATATAACTATATAATTTTATCATTTATTATTATTATTAGATTGATTTATATTACATTTCATATAAATTTATTATTTAGTAATTTATGATAAATTTTATTATACACTATTTTATCATTTAATTTAATTAATAATTATATTTTTTAAATAATGGAATAAAAATTATAAATGAGATCAAAAGTTATAAATGGGATAAAAAATTATAATTTATATATTTTGTGATATCAAATACATGATGTATTTAATATATATAACGGGTAAGAATAGAGTATAGGTAAGATTATTTTAAGTCAGCATGGATATAAAAATGTCTTCATGGACCCGACATTTTTATTAATATCCAAAGTTTAATAGAAATTATTATTTATGCCCAGATTGCCGCGTTTTCGCAAAAAATGCCCAAGCCGGCCACAAAATGGCCGGCTTAGGTAAACCGGCCATTTTGTGGCCAGCTTAGTCCTTTTTTTTTTTTTTTTTTAGAGAGACACTATGAAGATCAAATATTGAAATGTAACACTGAAAATATGAATTTTTGTTTAAATTATTTGTTATATTACTTCTTTTGATGTATAATTAGCATATTTATACTAAAATACGCTAGATTACTTGAAATTATGTTGAATTACACTATATTACAATAAATTATGTTGAATTATACTAAAAGCAGATCAAATTACAATAACTTCGCTAATTATGCTGAAATATGGTAAATTACGCTAAAGTAGACTGATTTACTGAGCTACTTGAATTGAATAGTAAAAATCACAAAAAATAGTAAAAAAATTCAGAAAATAGTAAAAGTTGGTATTCTACAAGTTCATTATGTAACTAATTTACTGAGCTACTTGGATTGAATAATATAAATGAAAATCTTAATCGGAAACTTCAACTCAAGTTTTGAGGCTCTTTCCTTAGTTTTTTGGTAATTCTGAATTTTGAAATCCGGCATAGCGGGCACGGACGCATGCGCATTTTCGCAAGCTTTCCGAAAAATGGTCATTTGCTGAAATCGGACACTCGAGCGCTGTTTTATGGCCGTTTGAAGTTTCGTCGTCGTTTTTCGCCTTTTCAGTGAAGATATCATTTTTATTCATATGTAATTTAGCGTAATTTACCGTATTTTAGCGTAATGTAATGTAATTTAGTGTAATTTAAATTAATATAGTGTAATTCAACATAATTTTAAGTAATCTAGCGTATTTTAGTATAAATATGCTCATTATACATCAAAAGAAGTAATTTAACAAATAATTTAAACAAAAATTCATATTTTCAGTGTTACATTTTAATATTTGATCTTCATAGTGTCTCTAAAAAAAAAGGGAGTAAGCCGGCCACAAAATGGCCGGTTTACTGGGGTACCTAAGCCGGCCATTTTGTGGCCGGTTTGGGCATTTTTCGCGAAACCGCGGCGATCTAGGCATAAATAATCATTTCTATTAAACTTTGGATATTAATAAAAATGTCGGCCCATGGACCTGCACCAAGTATGACCTCTTAGTTTTGCTTCTTGATGTAAAATTGGTAGCCCGTGAAATTGATTTAAAATTGGTAGTTTGACACTTTGACACAGCAAATTGTTAATCCTGGTAGCACCTCCCAAGATGATTTGGTTATTTATTGTTGGGAATTTCAAACAAAGCTGCATGGCCTCTGGGGTCAAATGACACGATTTTAAAAATGGACATTATAAGATATATATATGGATTTCACCAAATATGGATTTCACCAAATATATTTGTCTTCCTTTGCCACCTTATGTAGAAAACAAATCACGCATTGGGACCGCTACCAGCTGTCATTTTAAGGATCCGAATCTTATGAGCATCCTCATTTTCTTTAGATGTTTATATAGATGTACTAGGTGCTTACATAGATGAACTAGGTGTCTTCAATGACTCGAGTGGACTTCACTTTTTTTTTTTTTTTTTTATGTGAAGCCCGTAGGCAGACTTCACTTTTTTAAAATAGCAGACTCCATTGCTTTTGAAGAGAGAGATAGAGGGAAGGAAAAGAAAAGGGTGCTTCTATTCTAAGAACAGGAGCAGATTTGAATCCATCGTTTAGACGGCCACGCATTCCTATATTGTAGGCCTAATAATAAAAGACAAAACTATGTGTCCGTATAAATTTTTACCATTAGACATTTGTCCTTCACGATAAAAATTGTGTTGAGTTTGGAAATACAATAATTGGTTAGACAAAAATTTAGGATAGGATGTAACTGACAATTATTTTGAATTATAAACGTATTTTTATAATTTGTTTAAAAATTATAATAAAAAATATATTTATATACTTTTTTTGTGGCCGGAGAGTGTACATGCAAAAATTTATTATATTGGCTTCAAACAACGAATTTAAATTGTTGAAATCGATATACTTTCACGAGTGATGCGTGTATATGTAAAATTTTGAAATTTTGAAATTCATTTAGTACAAAGTCAAGATCAAAAAATAATGAAAATAATATATAAAAATAACTTATAAAACTTCATTTTTTTATTGCTTGACTTTATACTAAACAAGTTTAAAATTTTTAAAATTTTGCACGTATATACATTACTTGTAAAGTAGATTGGTTTTAATGGTTTGAATTCGCCATTTAAATCAATTCGATAGATTTTGAAATTATACTCACAAAATCATAAGTACAGCACACGTTACGTTACTCAAGAATAACAAATGAATACAGAGTCCGGCTAGTATGACATCATTGTCATATGACACCAACTACAAAATTGATTGGATAGACTTCAAACGACTAATCCAAACTGTTCAAACCGATTTACTTTATGAGTGATGCGTTTACATGCAAATTTTTTATATTTTCTAGTTATTTTAGTATCAAATCAAGCGATCAAAAATGTTGAAAAATAAATGCATTAAAATTAACTTAAAAACTCACATATTGACCGCTTGACTTGATACTAAATAAATTCGAAAAATTATAAATTTTGCATGTAAACGCACAACTAATAAAATAGATAGGTTTGAACGGTTTGGATTCACTGTTTGAAGTCAATTTGATAGATTTTAGAGTTTGTGTTATATAGGCTGAAATAACACTGATGTCATACTAGCCAGACTCATGAATGCAATCACTCATACAAACTTCCAAAGAAGAGAAAGTCTTAACTACAAAATTATAATTAGTTTTCGTTTGGTTTATTTTTTGAAAGCAATAATAGATGAATACCATACAATTTGGGTCGGATTTACACGGACATAATGGGGTTAATTGACTCCATATATTTTGATGATTTGCACTTATTTTTCTACTGTATTTTGGAGAATATTTTACTATTATATTTAATATTTTTTAATAAATGTTGAAAGTTAGTCATTTAACTATTTAATATTTATAAAATATTTATATCTGAATTTCAAATCTGCAACCTCTCGTACATAGATGAATACCATACAATTTGGGGTTTAGGATTTAGAGTTTACGGTTTAGGGTTTAGGGTTTAGGATTTAGACTTTAGACTATTGAAAATAACGATTTTCAAACCATCTTAATAAATATAAAAAAAGTTCCAAAAAATGTAAAATTTGGTCTCCAAGCACATTTTAATATAGATATCATGTTCAACGGTTTGGATCGACTGTTTGGACTTCGAATACCACAAAATCGAATTGGTATGATCACGGTTCATGAACTACCATTTTGATCTTAGTCATTATTTTTACTATTTTTTATGGATTTTTAAAAAACATTGTTTTTCATATTTCTTTTATTTTTTCATTATTCAAAACACTGATTTTAAAAAATCCTTAAAAAATAGTAAAAAAATTCAAAAAAAAATGTAAAATTTGGTCTCCAAGCACATTTTAATATGGAGAAGACGTTGAGCGATTCAGATCGACAATTTGAACTTCAAAACTGCAAAAACAAATTAATAACACCAAAGCTTAGGAACTACCACTTTGATCTTAGCCAACCTTTATAAAGATATATATATAGAGTTGGGATATGGTGAGTTGCGAAGTAAGGGCCTTGTTTTACCGCACACTCATATTTTCTTTATTGAAACTTTCAAGAGACGATTCGAACGCTCAACTTGATCTCCATATTGAAATGTGCTAGGAGACTAAATTTTATATATTTTTAAAATTTTTTACAATATTTCAAAATCACTTTTTTTTATGGTCTAGAATCCATTCAAAAACAGCGATTTTCTACCTTTATAAAAAAGTAGTAAAAAATTTCAAAAAATTGTAAAATTTGGTCTCCAAGCACATTTCAATATAGATATCATGTTGATTCAAATCAATTGTTTAATATTTGAAAACAGAGATATGAGCATGAAGTAAAACAAGATCCTTACTTCACAACTCACCATAGCCCTTCTTCAAAATATCCGTAGACCCGTGGAAACCGTGGACCGTGAGAACCGTGGAACTGGACCGATCCGTTTGCAAAACACTATTTGACAGTGGCTGTCAAATTACAAGCTCTCACTTACTATTGTAGCACCTAAAATGCGGTTTTTGCGCTTGAATCTGAATCTGCACTTGTCTGCAATTCTGTTTTTTCTAAATTTGAATAGAATACTATTTATTTCGGAGAATATATTTAAAGTGATGCATGCTAAATTTAATGAAAATAGTATTTATTTATAGAGAGTAATAGAGTATATTCAGGACAGAGTCAGATTTTCAAACTAAAAGATCAATTAAAAAAATTTAGAGAATGAAAATCAATTTGACAATACCAAATAATTTTACTCTAAATTATAGAGAAAATCATACGTAAATGCAAAAAATCTAAAAAAAATGAAAATCAATTAAAGTAAAGCGTGGTTATATATTTCTATTGTTTTGTTTCTTCAATATTTTTCTCTATAATAATAACATTCCCCAAGTATAAATAGTTAAATACAGACCACAGAATTCTTCCAACACTTTTTTCCTCAAGTGAAATTCTTGCATTAAATTAATAATTCGGTGACTATAAGTTAAACAAATTAACTAATAACATAGTCTAATTAAACCAATACAAAACTTTTAGGATATTAATTGAATTAAAAAGTTTTGAAACTTAATAACGAAATTCATTAGTCTTAGACAGATATGAATCAAATACAATACACTAGTTGAAATTCACCGACATTTTTATTAATATCCAAAGTTTATTACAAATTATTATTTATACCCAGAATCTCATCCAATTTCGAAATATGTCCAAGCCGGCCAGAAAATGGCCGGCTTACTCGTTTTCTGGCCGACCCCTCTAAGCCGGCCAGAAAAAAATATGTCCAAGCCGGCCAGAAAATGGCCGGCTTACTCGTTTTCTGGCCAACCCCCCTAAGCCGGCCATTTTCTGGCCGGCTTACTGTTTTTTTTTAGAGACACTATGAAGAGCAAAATAATGAAATCTAACACTGAAAATTTGAATTTTGTGTTTAAATTATTTGTTAGATTACTTCTTTTGATTTATAATTAGCATATTTATACTAAAATACACTAGATTACTTGAAATTATGTTGAATTACACTATATTACAATAAATTATGTTGAATTACACTAAATTACGTTAAATTACGCTAAATTACAATAACTTCGCTAATTACACTGAATTACACAAAATTACGCTAAAATAGACTGATTCTGTGCCATCTTTCATGAATCATAAAAAATACTAAAAAAATTCTGAAAATAGTAAAAATTGGTATTCTACAAGTTCATTATGTAACTAATTTACTGAGCTACATGGATTGAATAATAGAAATGAAAATCTTAATCGGAAACTTCAACTCAAGTTTTGAGGCTCTTCCCTTTGTTTTTTGGCGATTCTGAATTTTGGAATCTAGCATCGCCGGCACGGACGCATGCGCATTTTCGCAAGCTTTCCGAAAAGTGGTCATTTGCTGAAATCGGACAGTCGAGCGCCGTTTTATGACCGTTTGAAGTTTCGTCGTCGTTTTTCACCTTTTCAGTGAAGATGTCGTCTCTATTAATATGTAATTTACCGTATTTTAGCATAATGTAATGTAATTTAGTGTACTTTAACTTAATATAGTGTAATTCAAAATAATTTCAAATAATTTAGTGTATTTTAGTATAAATATACTAATTATATATCAAAAGAAGTAATATAATAAATAATTTAAATTTTTAGTGTTAGATTTCATTATTTTGCTCTTCATAATGTCTCTTAAAAAAAAAAAAAAAAGAGTAAGCCGGACAAAAAATGCTTCGGGGGAGTAAGCCGGCTATTTTTTGGCCGGCTTGAACATTTTTCGAAATTGGATGGAATTCTGGGTATAATAAGAATTTGTATTAAACTTTGGATATTAATAAAAATGTCGGTGAAATTCAGTCTTAAACAGATAAATCCTTGCTTTGGTACAGATGGTGGATATTTATTTGATACCAAAGGTAGCATGGGAAGGTACGAGACAGCTGCACGGTCATATCTAATCTGATCTGTCTGATCTAAAGTAGACGGTTCAGATTGCCCAGGGATCCTCTGGTGATACAATTTGAGAGGGAGCCGAGCCGAACCTATTTTTACCCGCGCTTTATTTAGGAGGGCAATTTCGTAAGATCTCTGCTAAGAGAAACGAGAAACGCTTGCCATCTCCCGTTCTCTTTGCCATAAAACGACAGAACCACCTTCTCTCTCTCTCGCGCTTCCGAAACCAGAGGACATCTGATACCACCTCTTTCATCCCCTGTTCTTCTCTTTTCTCAGAAGCAAACAAATACCAAGGCTTTTCGTCTCTCTCTCTCTCTCATTCTTTCTACCGTTTCTCTTTCTGCTCTGAATCGCACCCCGATTCCAACTCACTTTTCCCTTCTTTGCGCGCCTTCCTCGAGCATTCGTTCACCAAGCGCCGTGCATCTCGTGCTCGACTCCTTTAAATACAACCTCTTCTCCCAACCTAAAGCATTGTTTATTGATTTCTTATAGAGGAAGAAATGTCTAGAGCTGTTCATGCGAGTAAAAGAGGTAGCGGAGGCGCACCAAACATTGCTCCGCTGGAGAGGCACCAGTCGATCGATGCGCAGTTGAGGCTCCTTGTGCCAGGGAAGGTTTCAGACGATGACAAGCTCGTGGAGTACGATGCATTGCTTGTCGACCGATTCTTGGATATTTTGCAAGATTCGCATGGTCACAAGCTTCGTGAACTGGTATTGTTTTATCGTTCTCTAATTGATCAAGAAAAAGCGGGAGCTTTTTGCTGAATTTATGGTTTTATGGTGTTTTGTTTATGTTAGTGCAAAATCTTTTCAGGTTTATGTATATTTTAGTGATGAAATTCGTAGAACCTTCATTGTTTGGAAGGGATTCTTGTTTGTCAAGAGAAAGGGGACGGTTTTACAATTTTATAAAACCAGCTCTATGAAAAGAGAATTTAGCTCTATGATAAATTTCATAAGTCAATTTATAATTCAACTATTTATTATTAAACCAGATAAACCATATGGATTTTACAATTAGTTTTTGTTTAAAGAAGCACAATATAACAAACAAACAAACAATCTAAAATCAAATCAAATTAGAAGAAGGTGGAAATAGTAACCCCGTGGTTAAATCAATAGATTGTTGAAAAAAGAAAAGAGAAGTAATAATGGAGTATTAAAATTTTCAGATCCATTGAGAATTTTTTTTAAAAAAATTATAGAATAAAAGTTGCTTAAAATTTTAATATTATCAGGTACAAGAAAGCTACGAGCTTTCAGCTGAGTATGAGAAGGAGCATAACACAGAAAAGCTCAACGAGCTAGGGAAACTCCTGACGAGCCTTTCTCCCGGCGATGCAATCGTGGTTGCAAGCTCCTTTTCTCACATGCTCAACCTTGCCAACCTGGCCGAGGAGGTTCAGATTGCATACCGCAGGTACCGAAAGTTTTAATCCAAATTTATGTCCTTCTGAAACATTATGTATCACAGTGCAACCTCATGTTTGCATGCATGCGCAGTGAAATTATGCGATAGTGTGCATGAATGTTTGATTCTCCAATTAACCACAATGTAATTCAACACGGCAAACTCCCCTGTACCAATTTATAATAAGATTTCAATATGCCTTATGCGTTATAAATTTGCATGTATTGATAAAATATTTAGCGTTACTTTTGTCTTCCTTAAAGAAAATATTTACATGCATGTGACAAAAAATTGTACCTCTACATGATGGTTATATTCCAAATTTGACAATATTTGAGATGACCTAAGATATCCCTTTTTGGCTTGCAGCATAACTATTGATATATTTTACTATTTAATGTAATGTAAATCTGGGTATTTACTATTTACTGGTTTGTGTACCAGTACTTAAACGGTAGGAATTACACTAATGTACAGGGACTAGATTGTAAAACTTTTTTATATCTTATACAATGTCAGAAGGCAACTTGCCATCTGACCTTCAAAAAAAGTATTGATATGTTTTAGCTAAGATAAACGAATTGATTGCTGCAGTATATAAAAGTTCAGAATGTTCTTTATGCTAGAAATTGTGGAAGGACTACATGCAAAATGCATACAGGCCTACAACATTTCTATTCTACATGTCTTTTAGGATATAAAGTTGGGAATGCCTTTTAGACTGTAAATTGTGGGAGGACTACATTGCAAAATGCATACAAGCCTGCAAAAATTGTATTCTATGTGACGTTATGTTCCAAGTTCTCCTGAAAAACCATTTCAAGCAGTAATTGCTCTTGTCTAGCTCTGTTGCATTAATTTGGTCCCCCTTGTGAAAAAACGACCATTTCTAAATATGGTTGGTCATTACTTTATCAGAATTTTCTCAAAAAGAGGAAGTTTAACCGTATATGTAAATATAAAACAAGCTACTATTTTTATACACCGCAGGAGAAACAAGCTGATAAAGAGGGGTGACTTTTGTGATGAGGCATCAGCAACAACCGAGTCTGACATAGAAGAAACCCTGAAAAGGCTTGTGTTTGAGGTAGGCAAGTCGAAGGAGGAGGTCTTTGAAGCATTGAAGAACCAGACTGTTGATCTTGTTTTCACAGCTCACCCCACTCAGTCTATTCGCCGATCTGTTCTACAGAAGCATGGCAGGTAAACCAGAAGCATAATTCATTTTGTTTGTTTACTTGTATTTTTGTTACTGTAAACCATTAGGAGAGTTGGGTGATGCTTAACAGTCCCAGAAAGTTTGATGTCCTTTCTTCTAAAACTAAATGCTCAGCTGGAAACCAACTGTTGTACTACTTTACAGTGTTAGTTTCTGCCACTTGGTGGTAATTGTCTGAGAAAAGATGTTCATTGATAAGTTCACTAGTTATTGTACTGTTTGGCATGTATTTATAGGGCCCAATGTCCCTAACTTGTCATTTCATGAAACTTTAGTTCCGCATTAGTTGTAATATAACAAATTTCAAATATTTTCTGCAATCAATCCTCAGGATAAGGAATTGCTTGAGGCAATTTTGTGCAAAAGACATTACTGATGATGATAAGCAGGAGCTTGATGAATCTCTTCAGAGAGAGGCAAGTTGAGTTTTTTTTTCCGTTTATGTCCCTTGAATCTTTCATTTTGCCTTACTCATTGGAGTCCTAGTCAACAAATTGGGATCATCACTATGTATTATTAAATTAAGGTTTTTTAAATGTCAATGGTAAATAATAAGACCACTAACACTAAGGTTATTGGTAAAAGATAAGACCACTAAGGTTTTCCAAATGTTTATATTGTTACTGGAGCTTAAACTTGCAGTATATTCTCATACACCAGATCCGATGCATCTTCCCATAAACAGATAGTAAGTCAATGCCTTCCTAGAAAAGAAAAGGAAAGTTAATGCCTGATGTTTCTATGAACCTTTTCAGCCAAAAGAATCTGCATCTTGCTTCCACAGAAAGATATCAAATGATAATCTTGTTTGACACCATCCAAATGGCTCGTGTAAATTTTTATAGAGAAACAGAACCTCTTTGTGCAAATTGATCTGTGTACATAGAATCACAGACTTAATTAGTTGAGCACCAGTATAACAACTAAACACTTCCTGGAGCTATCTAGCCTAATTAATGAGTATAACCTAACAATATAGCAGCTCAAAATAAATTTACATATTATTCTCATTTTCTCCATTTTTCCGTGCATTTTTGTACAGATTATAGCAGCATTTAGGACTGATGAAATCCGCAGAACGCAGCCGACACCTCAAGATGAGATGCGTGGGGGGATGAGCTACTTTTATGAAACTCTATGGAAGGGTGTGCCTAAATTTTTGCGTCGTGTTGACACCGCCTTGAAAAACATCGGGATCAATGAGCGACTACCTCACAATGCACCTCTCATTCAATTCTCTTCTTGGATGGGTGGGGATCGTGATGGTACATTGTTTTTCTTAAAAAATGCCTCATTTTGTAGTTTCTTTTTTGCTTTTTTTGTTTGAACATGATTGAATTTCCGTCTTTAATTTATAGCTGTTCTATCCTTTTTGGTCATAATAATATTATAATGGTAAAAAGGCAATTTAGTCATTTAGTGTGGGTTTTGGGTGAAGAGTTGGTCTTCATTTGAATTTAAGAGCTTTTATTTTATCTGGACATGGGTTTGCCTGATTTGACTTTGCATTTTAAAGATGGAAAAGTAGGAGCATTGACAAATGACTTTCTTATTTTTCTTTAAAAGAATCAGTTTAATGTTCCCATTCCAGCTTCTTTTTTTTTTGGAAAAAGAAAGACATTTTGGGGTGATGGGCTGTAAAAATGAGCTAGATCTTATCGGCACGTCACTTTTTACCAGCATGCACTTCTACCCCCTACCATAACTCGAAGCTCCTTTCCTTTTCTAGCATGGTATTTGCATTATGACTCTAGAAATGATAAGTTAAGTCGTAATTTCTCAAAGTGACTTTCTTCCCATTTATGCAGTACAGGTAAGTAATTATGTATTACAAGCATTTTCTACATAATGTTGTGTATTTTCTCCATTCATCTAAAATGTTAATTGTATTTCTTCAGTCATCTAAACGTTAATTTCAGTACTTTGCTTTTTTGTAATCAGGTAACCCAAGAGTTACACCAGAAGTTACAAGGGATGTGTGCTTGTTGGCTCGCCTGATGGCTGCAAATTTGTACTTCGCTCAGATTGAAGATCTTATGTTTGAGGTGGGTTTTGTGTACCTGACCTGACTGTATTTTATGACCATGGTGTTAATTCTTTAACTATACATGTGCTCTGTTCTATAGCTTTCTATGTGGCGCTGCAGTGGCGAACTCAAAGCCGAGGCAGAAAAAATACATGAATCTGGGAAGGAAATGGCAAGGCACTACATTGGTATGTATATAGCTACATCAAGTTCCTTATGGAACCTTCATGCAGTTTTCCATCTATATTAAGTTTTGAAGTGGTGCTTGTATTGCAGAATTTTGGAAAAAGATTCCTAAAACTGAACCATACCGAGTGGTGCTTGGTGAGGTGAGGGATAAATTGTACTACACTGGTGAGCATGCACGCCTTCTTTTGTATGGTGCACCCAGCTCTGACCTAGACCATTCCAAGATCTTTACTAGTGTTGAAGAGGTTGATTTTTTCTTTTAAACTCCTTAATAGTTAGCATTCATCATTTTTTATATATTTAGTGTTTTTGTAATATCGTTTATACTTCTGGGTCTTCTTTAGTACTCGCATGTTACTTGAAGAAACAGATTTAGCTAAAATTCTTCCACAAGTACAAGAATTAAACCAGTTCTACTATCATTAAAATATACACTTTAAAAAAATAAATCCTTTTAATATGCAATTGAGTTGTAATTTGGACCTGCAAACACTTTCTGTTAATGGGTCACAAATATACCACTTTGCATGAATGTACTCAAATACATTTGTATGAAAACCATTAAAGAGATTTCTATATGCTTCGGAACTTTTATATGTGCAATATGCAAACATAGTCAAAATAAGCTTTATATCATTGTCCTATTTCTTCATAACACCCATACATTTGATAAACATAATAACACTACTTTCCGTCCTTTAAATGGTAGTTCCTTGCACCTCTAGAGCTATGCTACCGTTCGCTCTGTGAGTGTGGCGACAAGCAAATTGCCGATGGGAGCCTCCTCGACTTCATCCGCCAGGTTTCAACCTTTGGTCTCTCTCTTGTGAAACTCGACATACGCCAAGAATCTGACCGCCACACTGATGTGCTTGACGCCATCACACGGCACATTGGCCTTGGTTCCTACCGCGAGTGGCCTGAGGAGAAGCGCCAAGAGTGGCTTGTCTCTGAGATGCACAGCCGCCGCCCCCTCTTCGGCTGTGACTTGCCTAAAACTGATGAGATAATCGATGTGTTGGAAACTTTAAATGTAATTGCAGAGTTGCCACATGATTCCTTTGGGGCATATGTTATTTCCATGGCAACAGCACCATCAGATGTTCTAGCAGTAGAACTGTTGCAGAAAGAGTGCCACATAGAGAAGCCGCTCAGAGTTGTGCCACTATTCGAGAAGCTTGCAGATCTTCAGGGGGCTCCTGCAGCTATGGAAAGGCTTTTCTCAATAGAGTCGTATATGAGACGAATCAATGGAAAGCAGGAGGTCATGATTGGGTAATATTACATTATCCATATTCGATGTTACAGAAAAATATGAGAAAGCAATGAATTAATTTTGAAATATAATTGATCAATGCAAATTGCATATCCTTACCAAATTTATTACTGGACCAACAGAAGATATCTGGACTTCATTTAGTTGGCAGCTACACAGCCTTATCTAAGATAAATCTGGAAATTTCAGGTACTCTGACTCTGGCAAGGATGCGGGTCGTCTTTCAGCTGCATGGCAAATGTACAAATCTCAGGAGGATCTCATAAAGGTAGCTCAAAAATTTGGGGTGAAACTAACCATGTTCCATGGCCGTGGTGGTACAGTCGGCAGAGGAGGTGGGCCCACTCACTTGGCCATTCTCTCCCAACCTCCAGACACCATCCATGGATCGCTTCGTGTCACCGTACAAGGGGAGGTAATCGAGCACTCATTTGGAGAGGAGCACCTCTGCTTTAGAACGCTGCAGCGTTTCACTGCTGCCACGCTGGAGCATGGCATGCACCCACCAGTTTCACCGAAACCTGAGTGGCGTGCATTGATGGATGACATGGCGGTCGTGGCAACTGAGGAGTATAGGTCAATTGTCTTTCAGGAGCCAAGATTTGTTGAGTATTTCCGACTGGTGAGTGTTCTCTTTCACTTCAACACAATTTGTTTATTGGGTTGGTTGGCTTGGAGTCATCTGGTATGGCTCAGGTGCCTGGAACAAGGAATTCAAATCTGCATACAGCTTGTTTTTTCTTATAAAATCTCAGTTGATACTAGTAATACATCCCTTGAGCAACATTTCTGTCATAAAACTGTAATAAGAAGTTAATGAGGCAGACTAAGAAAAGAATTGTACAATCCTGGCCAGATGCAACAATATGAATACAAACAGATCAAGATGAACCCAACTGGTGCGTTTGACTGTTGTAATAAATTGCAATACTGGTAACTAACCATTCAACTACCAAGATCATAATGTTTCCCTGTACTTAATTTTTGTAGGCGACTCCAGAGACTGAGTACGGCAGAATGAACATTGGAAGCCGACCTTCCAAGAGAAAGCCGAGTGGTGGGATCGAGACACTCCGTGCCATCCCATGGATATTTGCATGGACCCAGACACGATTTCATCTTCCTGTATGGCTCGGCTTTGGTGGAGCATTCAAGTACTTGCTTAACAAGGACCCTCGAAATGAGCAAATGCTCAAGGATATGTATAATGAGTGGCCATTCTTCAGAGTCACTTTGGATTTGATTGAGATGGTTTTCGCAAAGGGTGATCCCGGGATTGCGGCACTTTATGATAGGCTGCTAGTTTCTGAGGATTTGAGACCATTTGGCGAGCGGCTGAGGGCTAACTATGACGAGACCAAGAAACTTCTGCTCCAGGTGAATTGAGCTGGTTAATAAATTTCTTTTATATTTTTATCTTCCTTAAAAAAGTAGGTTTTTTCTATCAAAACAAAGAAACAATAGATGGGGCTATTATATACTTTTGGAAAAGCGCTTTGTATGGCGACATATAACTCGAGGAGAGGATGCACATTGCATATTCCCAAAATTTACAAAAAATATATATAATTTCTAATCTGACATTTACATGTAACTTGATGCCTTAAGCAATCCAACAATCAACACATGGAAATATAAATGTAGCACCTACATGAAGGTACGTCCTACTTATAGTCTAATATAAACCTCTTGTGCAAATTGAGTAGATTGCAGGACACAAGGAAATACTAGAGGGCGACCCGACCCTGAGGCAGAGGCTTAAACTGCGTGACTCCTACACAACAGCACTGAATGTCTGCCAAGCTTACACTCTGAAGAGGATCCGGGACCCGAAATTCCATAAAATGGCGACCCTGTCTGCTAGCATGAAGAAGTCTGTTTTGTCCCAGGAGTCATCTGATTCTGATCCTGCTTCGGCCAAGCCTGCTGAGTTGGTCAAACTCAACCCTACCAGTGAGTATGCACCTGGTCTTGAGGATACCTTGATCTTGACCATGAAGGGTATTGCTGCTGGCATGCAAAACACTGGTTAGAAGTAAGATATGATTTTTTGGGTTTCTTAGTATTCTGTCTTGGAAATGGAAATATTTAAGCAGTCGGGTTTATGCAGAGAGAGTAATCTGTGGCCCTGTCATGTTATGTGCAGTTATTATGTGGGTTTGCTAAGTTGTCCTTTTTTTGTTGGTTGGTTGTTAAACAATCCCTTTAATTAAGACATAGTAGACTTGGTTGTTTGATCAAGAGCCTGGATTTTGATCGTTCTTCCCAAATTGCATCATATGAATCTGTGCACAGACGCACTGATACATCTGGCTTTGATTTTAATTTAGTAGTTCTATTGCTTTATTTTTGATTTATTTGTTAATATAAACAAGGTGGTACGATACAGAAACTTCAAGCGCTAAAGGTATCGTCAACGGATCAAATATATACCACCCAGAATCACAGTAACAAGATTCGCGTTTAATTCGCGTTTTATTCGCGAATTATACGTTTTTGAGCCATCAGCGGATCAATCCGCGTTTAATACGGTGATTCGCGAATTAAACGGTTAGTTCGCGAATTATTCGCGGATTTCAAGAATTTTCCGTATTAATCGCGTTTTGTTCGGAAAAAGTTCGTCGCTCCGACGTCGCTGATTCACTCCGTCATTTCTCTTCCAAAATCGACTTTGTTGATTCCCTCAAAAACCCTAGTTTCTGTCTTTCTGAACTCTGCAACGACGGGCGAGAAGAAACAAGAAATTATCATAAGTCGTAACCTCAATCTCAAACTCTTACCGGTAACATCTCTCTTTCTCTTTTAATTCTTTCTATTTGGTCTTTGATTCTTTCTATTCGCAAAAAAAAATGCTTAAACCATGTGGTGCATCATCAAATCCACAGTTAAATCGAATAATGTCTTTTGATTCTTTCTATTCGCAAAAAAAATGCCTCAATTAAGTCTCACTTTTAAGTCTTTAACCCAACAAGAAACTTTGTGAAAATCGAATAATGTCTCAACAAACCTTGTGTAACAAATAATGTCTGGTAAATCCTGGAAATCGAATGAATAAATTTTTAAGTATTATCTGTAGGGAATTTGCAATCAGACAGTAGAAACTAGAAACTTGTATTATACCTGACCACTGAATGCATTTTGTGTAACTGCTTCAATTAAATCAAATGTGGGCTAGATTAAGTTTGAAAACCTTGTATTACTGACAACCTAATCAAACGGGGCTGGAGTATGCCCAACAGATGCTCACTTTGCAGGTCCGATTCAGAGTCAGTAAAACATTTATTCACTGAATGGCCCTTTGATCTGACATAGCTTAACTACCACTAGTAAGTTTCTGGTATAGCAGGCTTCGGAGATCCAGCAGGGAAGATTACTGGTAAATTTTTTGGTGCGAATCAGCATCTGGTATGAAATCTAATGCCGCTGGTACGGTTCTGGTAATAGTACTGGTATGGGCCAAAGGCTGGTACCAACTAGGGTACCACTGGTACTACATCTGAAGCTGAGCTAAAACAAACTCATAGTTTGTTTGCTTTTTACAACAGTATTTTAATATATATTTGTTTTGTACAAAAACGAATTATTTCCGAATAATTCCCGAATTATACCCGAATTATTCCCGAATCACGAACTTTTGACCCCGCCGAACCGAACCCGAATAATTCATTTGTCACTATGCCCAGAATTGTATATCAAACTAAAATTACAGACTAAAAGTGTAGCCCTTTTTGTGAGGATTTCAATCCTGTAAAAGAAATTATCTTTATTGTTTGTATTGTACAACAATCAAACACTTAATAAAAATAGTACAAGGAATAAATTGAGAGAAATTTATGATATTCTTCAAGTTTTTTTTTCTAGTCAATATTTAGAAGAAGATGATGGCTCGCTCCATCAGTAAACTTCTATTTAAAATCATCCTTTTCCCATTGAATTGAAATGTACCTATCAGGATTTGAATTGAAATGTTCCTAGCAGAGGCCCCGCTCCATTTTCTTCTCTGGTCGAATCGGAGAAACGAACTGGTGAAACACTCGCGCCCAAGCACTCAAGGAGGAATGCACAGATCCATTCATTTCTCCGACACGCCTCGCTGCTCGCACCTTCCATCTCTCCTGCAGCTCCCGCTACCTCTGAGAAACCTTTCCCGTTATCGAATTAGACCACGATGCACATCGCCGTTCCGTCTCCAACTTCATTAATTTGGCGAGACCGTTGTCTACAGTAGAAAAACGTGCTGTGATGTGATTAAGAGTGGTCAGGCATGCGAATGGTAACGTACGTCGTGTTTAAATGTGTTGTGATTAAATGTTTAGGTTAGTTTACTGAAGATTTGATTAAGATCTAACAGTTCTAATTATATGTGACTTGTGTGAGTATATGCTGTGTCGTGTCGTAAATAGATCTTTCTCACGTGACGTGCCACGTCGTGTCAAATTTTCTAAAAATAATTGTTCCATTCCATACTGTAACCGTATTGTTCCGTGACAGAGCCAGCTCTGCCGTATTATTTTTCTCACCCTACTGTTGTCTGGTCCACTGCAATCCTCCCAAACCTCTTATCCACCTCTGTCTCCAACTTCCGTTAAGATGCTATCCAGACCTCCTAACCGTCTCCTATATTTCATTCTTACTTGTCAAAGCCCTTTCCCTCGGCTTTCGCCCCCTCACCGTCCCGTCCGTTTTAATCTTCACGATACAAGAATCTTAAAGATTCCGTGCATTTACAATTGGTCCCAAAAAAAACTATCGTCTTACTTGAAACAGTGTACAGTTTACAATGACATAGTACTAGCACAGGAGGATACCAAATTTATTTTATAAACCATCATAAAAAATATAAAAAAAATTAGGATCCTAATAATTGTCCCCGCACCTCTATCTCCACATTATTCCCACACTTAACTTCCATAACTGTCATGGATACCACTAAAACATTAATAAAAAGGAACTATTTAACAGGAAGCATCAAAGTCCACTAAATGGCGTGGAGGAAGCAACGACTCGACTGGATTTAACAGGAATAATATAAGTATTAATCTCTATGAACGCTCAAGCAAAGAACCAACAAACCAAGAGCTATTTAAAATTGAGATGGAAATTGGTTGGGTCGGGTCCGATCGGGTCGGGTCAGCTCAGTTCACAAGTTGATTGTGTTCAGGTTCGGTCGGGTTTTGGGCTGTTGACTTCTAAAAAGAACTTGGCTAGGTTGGGTTTGGATTAGGATGGGTGCTTCGGGTCATGCCAGATTTTTGCCACAGGAGAATCATCATCACAGTTTCTTTCTTTGGATGGAAACTCAGAATATAATAATAAAAAAAGAGCTTAAATAATGTCCTATCCAGTGTTGTTAAATGCGGCCGAATGGACCGCATATGCTTATGCAGTCGGAAACTGCATAAGATCTTCATGCAGTCTCATATATGCAGTTTTGCATATACAGTCACATATGCAGTCCATACATACTGCATTATACCATGCAATCTATATAAATGTTTATTTTAATTAATGAAAAAAAATTCAAGTTCTGATCAAACATTTATTAATAAAAAAAGGAATCGGATATGCAGTAAAACCCGGACCCAATTCTTTATACTTATCCGGACACAAGTCCAGTTAAGTGAAGTTTTCCATAGTCCATGCAGTTTCTTTTATAGGTTCTCAAAAAGTTTATTTCTTTTGTTTTCAGAGTTGGGACTAAAGAAGTGCTATTATACCGGTTACTCCAGACGGACGCTCTGGGTGAAATTACGTGAACTCAGTGTTTACATTATTTTATTACTAATTTGGGCCGAAGGATTTGAGCAGCTGAATTTATGACCCATTATTGGCTATTGGCTACAAAAGACTTCGAATTAAAGCATCTGCATTTATGGATATTAGTCATTTTCGAATTAAAGCAGCTGCTGGACATTTATTTATGAGTGAGGCTACGGTGTTATGCATAGCACGGATTGGGTCGTGCTACGGCTCAAAATTTGACTTTTCAAAATTCTAACGGTCGATCCGAACCGTTCAACATGATTATAAAATGAATATGTACTTGCAAACCAAATTTTACATTTTTTTTGAATTTTTTTACTATTTTTTCGAAAATCACTTGATCTGAACATTCTGGACCATCCAAAAACAGCCTATCTAAAAAAATAGTAGAAAAATTCGAAAAAATGTAAAATTTGGTTTGCAAGTACATATTCATTTTATAATCATGTTGAACTGTTCGGATCGACTGTTAGGATTTTGAAAAGTCAAATTTTGAGTCGTAGCACGGACCCAATCTGTGCTATGCATAGCACCGTAGCCTCACTCTTTATTTATTATACTTATAAACATGCGTTGGGCTGGACTTCCATATGAATATAAATACTACATATGGGGAGCTCTATATATACTACATATATATGTTTAAGTGAAGTTTCTCATATACTACATATACATGTATTATAAAATACAGGCATATGAATATATAATTGAATTCTCATTTAAAATTCGCATATATAAGTCCGCATGAAAATCGGCATATGTGTATGCAATGACCTTTCGCATGCATGAACAAAACCGCATTTAACAACATTGGTCCTACCTAAGCTTCTTCTTTGCCCACTTTGGATAATCTATTTAATTATGAAGGAAACTATATTTTCGTACGTAAATAATGTCCTCACACCTCTGTCCCCGCACTGTGGACATAACTTCCATAACTAATTTGAGAAGACCATCCCCGCACAATTTCCTTATATAATTTGTATCGTTTCTAAAGTATTAATACCTATGAACGAAAGTATTTATACATATGCATGGAAGTGTTTATACCTATACATGAAAGTATTTTAATGTAAATAATTGTTTCTCCAACAAAATCTCTCAAACTATCCCTGCACCATAAATACTTGTCGGGGCCACTCAAACTAAATAGGGAAACTAGGGGGGACCATACACGTTTCTTAAAATATCAATATTGCCATAACTATATGGAATGACCGCAATACTTAATATTTTTTTTACATATGGCGCTAAATGACATCTGAAAGTATTAATATCAAGTATTGAAAGTATTTATATTTATGCACTGAAATATTTATATGTATATACATTGTACAAAGTTTAATCTTCAGGCGTTTGATTATATTAAGTTACACAGCAAATTATTAATATCTTAATTTGCAAGTATTGATATCTATTCATTGAAGAATTTATACCTATGAGATCAACTATTTTTGTTATAGGAAGGTTGATGCGGGGATACGGGGTCCCCACTACTTCATTAGAATAAGGTTGACGTGGGACCATTAGGGGACTGAAAAAGAGGAATCATCATATCAAGTTACGCATGCAACTACTAATATCTTACTTTGCAAGTATTAATCTGTTATTTTCTAAGTATTTATACTTATAAAGGTTGACCGGGGACAAATGCAAGAACTGAAAAAGGGGATCATATAATTAGTGGGGACCATAGTACAACCTTCAGTTACTGTAGCTGCAGGGACAGAGAAAGGACTGGAGTGTGGGAATAAATATAATTATTCAAAAAATTAAAAGCAACTTGTTTGCTTAATTTCTTAGAAAAATCATCAATATTAAAAATCAATTTCGGTATTCAATTTTGGATTCCGAAATTCAATTTCGGTATGAACGTTCTACATTTTCTACTTCTCCCGGCCGCTGTCATAGAAAATTAGAAACTCAATTCTAAACTTCAATTTTGGTATTAGAACTAATTTTCCGAACTTCACATTCAGTATTGAATGATCCCCATTCAATATTGGTTCAATTGGGTTCAATTGGGGATGGATAGTCCTACTCCTCACTCATTTGATATTAGTTGCGAACTTCAAATTCGGTTTTGGTTCAATTGAATGGTTCCACTCATTATATAAAATTATTAAATATTAGATTGCATATTAAACAAAATTGAATGGTTCCCACTACACATTATTTAAAGTATTAAATTTAATGGTTCCGACCCCACTTCAATTGTAAACTTTTGATTAAAAAAATAAATTCAATCTAACCGAAATTGAATTTGGGTATGAAACTTTTGATTAAAAAAAAATTAAATGCAAACCAAAATTGAACTTCGGTATGAGAAATTCAAGCCGAAATTTAATTTCAGTATTGCTTTATTGGGCTTTGAAACGGATTGAATGGTGTAGCATTTGTGCAATGTTACATACGAAAAATGATGTTCGGTATGAGAATTGGATACCGAATTTGATTTTTTGTATTGATATTTTTTCTAAAAAAATTAAACAATTAATTTGGTTTCAGATTTTTTATTTTTTTATGATGATTTTATAAAAGAAAGAAAAAAATCTGAGCACGCTTCCCTCAGCATCCAGTCTTCCCAATCAAGTTTGCTTGCTTAGGAGAGAGGCAATCTAATTAAGTATCTTCAAATTAAAATATATACCCATCAAATCAAGTGGTATTTACTATGATTCCTTTCCACCAATTTCTAAATTTAGTACTCAAGTAGTCCAATAGACTGCAATTTATTTCATTAAATTCCTTTTCTAGTAGCGTCATCTAGTAGTTATTTTTATTGAAATTTATCTTTCAATGTTAATTGTTGTTTTAAAACATTTCATAGAGTAGAATTCGGTGCTCTCGGAAATAAATCTACTGTTATTCCAAGGAATAACTCAGGAACCTGTTATTCCGATACCAATCGTTGGTTTTTGTTGAGATTCGTGTGTGAAAAATTTACTTCTTTAAGATTTGCGCAAGAAAAGTTTGAACGGTTGAGATCGGAATAACAACAAATTTATTTCCGGTGTTCTCAAACTCACAAGTCTCTTGATAAGCTTAACTTCAAAATCTATTAGATTGACTATAAACGATATATTCAAATTGTTGAAGCCGATATACTTCTCAAATGATGTTTTCGCATATTAATTTTTAAAATTTAAAATTAATTTAGTATAAAATCAAGCAGTAAAAAAATAATGAAAAATAAACGCATTAAAATGAACTTATAAATTTATTTTTACCGCTAGACTTTATACTAAATTAATTAGAAAACTAAAAATTTGACATGTAAACATATCACTCGTGAAGTGGACCGGTTTTAACAGTTTGAATTTGTGATTTGAAATCAATCTAATAGATAATTTGGTACATGTAGCTATAGACAGGGAAAATCTAATATGAAAATTCTGTGTTAAAGAAACCGCCTCAGAAGAGGAAAGATCATGAGCTTATTAGAAATATTTTGTAACAAAAAATCTTTTCAAATATTTTTTTGAGTAATTGATGTACATTAAATTGGAATTTAAACCTTCAACTGAGATGCACACCTTGAAATAAGATAGATTTTCAAGTACCATGAAAGATGAATTAATACCGTAGAATTAATGTACTAAATATAATAATTAATAAATTATAAATATTTTTCTACAATCATAGTAACTACACAAAATGAGAAACTTCTTCATATACTACTGACAAGTCACAAGCTGCTTCCTGTTTTTATAATTCAAACGATCGACCCAAAACACTCAACATAATATTCATATGAAAATATATTTCAAAATCAAATTTTACATTTTTTTAATTTTCTTATTATTATTTTAGATAGATAAATAATCACTTAATATAAAGATTATGGACCATCCGAAGTGATTTTGTATCTATCTTAAAAATAGTTAAAAATGCCAAAAAAAATGTTAAATTTAGTCTCCAAATACATCTTCAGAAATATCATGTTGAACAATTTAAATTGACTGTTTGAACTTTCAAAACAAAAATATCAATTCATAATGCATATTACCTTAGCCTCATTCTTATTACCAAGCCATTTATATGGATTCAGCCTTTCAGAATATAATAAAGGTCGACAGTAAACCAGAAGCAGATCTATGTATAACTCAGAGAGTTCTCAATCACCTCTATAATTTTAGAATTTTTAATCATGTATATTAAAACTTAATTAAATTTTTATTTTTCTTAAAGTGTTTATATAATTTCTCTCTCATAAATTTTTCTTAGGGCCTGTTCGGCCAAATACTGTGCGCGTGGGAAAAAAAAAATTTACTCAGACTTCGCGAATTTCAACCCACGCTTACAGTGTTTCGGCCATTCAAAAATTTCCATTCATGTTCCCTTTAGACGGCCGAACAGGCCCTTAAAGTGTACTTATCCTCCAAGTTGAGGAAAGCAGCTAGTGGGAACACATACCCGTGTTGATGCAATGCAAATTGCGTCATGTTTGTTCTACCGTTGAAATTTTAGTTTGATTTGCAAATGAAGTGGGCGGAAGGTTACTTTTATGAAGATCAACAAAAATATGATTTTCAAGATAGTTTGCTTATGTAATTGTAGATTCTTTTAATCTGTTAAAAAAAAAAAAGGAATACAGTCCTCAACGGCTTTAATATGATGTAATATTTTTTCTTTCTTTTTTTCAGAAAAGACCTGTCACCGTCAATTTTATTAATACTCTAAAAAACATAGTAAATCTGCTCTCAATTCCAATTTATTAAAAATAACCTGACCGTCCCACAGTGGGGCGGTCTGTTGCCTACACCAAACCGTCCCATACAGAGGCGATCTGCTATAAAATCTATATAAAAGTCACTCTTCTCTCTCCTGCTCACTCACAATTCATTCTAACCTAGATGGAAGAGAAAAAGGAAGAAGAGGAAGAGAAAGACGATTTTTTTGGCGATTTCAGATAACAATAGAGATAGATCTTCACAATTTTTTTAATTTATTTTTTAAATTCATTTTTTTTTATAATCAAGCATGGCTAATTAAGATAATGATAGCAAGTGATATAGTTGGAAAATGCAAAACTATTGAGGATATAACTGCAACACATTTTCTTGTAATTATTTTGTTGACCGCATTGACCTAGGCCCAAATATTTAATTAGTTTCTTCTCCGACTTTTAAATTTCCACTACTAGATTCCGTATCTTCCTTGGTGTATATATATTGTATTGTATTAATTAGTTCCAATAATCATTCCTTGCTAGAGTGACTCACTCACACAGTGATTGAAAGGATAACAGAGAGAGAGCAGGATTCCCCATGACTGTAACCCCCTAAACTTTTTGTCTCACAAAATTTATATTTCTCTTAATTGATTTTTGTTATGATCTAAATTTCATGACTAACATGCATGCAGGCTATCGAAGTTTCGGTGAATGTTGATTGCGAAGAATGCGAGAGCAAAATAAGGAAATCCCTGCTGAAGCTGAAAGGTATGTGCAGGGTTAATTAGGTTGTAGAGCAGCTTGGGTCCGATGGGTTTCGGAACCGTCCGATCTGTTTTAAGATTCATGAGCACGAATTTTAAAGCATACGCGAAAGTTGCGGACTTAAATCTTAAAGCAGATCGGACGGTCATCGAACCCATCGAACTCACTTTGAGTCCGATGGGCATCGAACCCAAATTGACCTCATTAGGTTGACATATTTGATTTCAGTACCAGAGAGGGCTGTAAACAGTAAACTGGAAATTATAAGGGTCACCTTTTCCATGCACTTTTATATATAGTTTGATTTTGTTTACTCAGCCGAAAATTGCAAAAAATTTCTCATTAATTACAGGAGTACAGCAGGTGGATGTAGATAGAGGAAATCAGAAGGTGAGGGTAACGGGATCGATTGATCAGAAAAAGATCCTGAAGACCGTTAGGAAATGTGGGAAGAGGGCTGTGCTGTGCCCATATCCCTACAACCCAGCGCTTCATGCTCACCAACCTGAGTACTATTACCAGTACCAGGCCGTACCAGCGCACGGCAAGTCGATCAATGGCGAGCTGAACTCATACAATTATCGTGTGCATGGATATGACAACTATCAGTTGCCTGGGTACAACCATGGTTCGGCACCCACGCATTTAGTCGGTGATAGGGCTCACTATCTTTTCAGTGATGATAACCCTAACGCCTGCTCAATTATGTAAACATTTATGTACAATTAAAATTAGTAATATTTGTACATATGTTTGTAAGTTTGTTTCTGTTAGTTGGAGAATTTGTGGCGTGTTGCTGTATTGTAATTTGATCTAGTTGAATAGTTTTCCAAAACATTGTACAAAGTTGAAATTTTAATTGGTACAAGTTTTTGTGACTTCCACTCTAAAGCGACGTTTAATATTTTTAAGAGGGAGAACCACGGTTATGACAAGGACAAGTCAACCGAACGACTTGTGAAAATCTGGCTTTTGCAATATATTTTTACAGGTGTACCAACTAATTATTTGTGTAAACTAAAGGGGAAAATGAAAAGTTCGAAATCAACCGAATGACCTCGGCCCTTGGGCCCCTTGGATAAGCCCAGTTTTATAGCCAAGCCCAGTTTTGTTGCCAAGCCCATGCCTATTGCCTGGATTTATTATTATACAAAGATCAATCAAAAATGCTCTTTATTCTATTTTTGCTTGCTTTCTTTTATTCTTTATCCAATTAGTGTTTTTCGTAATCCATTTCATTATCCAATTAGTATTTTGGTAATTGATCAGGTAAAAACAATCATATTTATATTGTCTCTAATAGCACCTAGAGGGGGTGAATATGAGGCCTTTTAAAATTTTAACCCTAGATAGTTTGATATTCACTACAAATATATACATCTAACGTGTACGTAAGTTGTTCTTGACGGAAATAAGAAAACTTAAACTAAGTAAGTGTATGTAAAGTAAATAGAAGAGTTAAAGACACTTGACGAGATATGTTTACGGAGTTCTGCACTAATGCTTACGTCTTTGGGATTTCCCGACCTTCTTGATGACGCGCATTTCTTTACCCAATGAGAAAGGAGTACAATGTGGAACCGGTGAGCCCTTACAAACCTTGGAAAGTCACATAGCCCGAGCACTAAATTGGCGCTTGAGCACTAAAGGCTCGAGTGTTTGAACAAACAAGATATTTCACACAAATCACTCTAATTCTTACACAGGATATTGAAGTTTTGAGGCGGCTAGATTGTTTTTCAAAACCTAGATTTTGCTTCTATTTATAGAGAGAGAAACAAAATAAGGTAACTGGCATCAACAGTTACAACGGTTGATTAACCGTTGTAACAGTTAGTCCCAGATAGTAGATTTGGCTGCGCTGGCGCTGAAAACCCTAACGCTCAATAAGCGTTACAACGGTTGTCACAATGAAACTCTCTGGAGATTTTTGGGGTCCGAAATGAATTGTTCCGCTACAACATTTTATTGGTCGTTGTAGTGAAATAAATCGGTTACTTCTGTGGATTTCGGAATATGAATTGTTCCGTTGTAACGGTATGGGTCAATTACCTCAATCTTAAGCATATTTTACCAATTTTCCAGATTTCTAATTAACAACTAATCTTGAGCTAAGTCTTCTTAGTCCATTCCTTGGTTCATTATTGCACATCATTGATATGTGTAGCATTTGATGATGCATCCTTGATGTTTATTGAAACTTTATATCATCATGAACCTGCATAATATCTTAAGACAAGAAACTGTAAAATTCAACAAATATATGTTTTGCAAATCTAGTCAAATAGACTAAATAGATTATTGCACAATCCAACAATTTACGTAGGGTTTTGATTTAGATTTTGTCTAATTATCTCACCTTTATGTTTAATTATTGCAAGAAATCGGTTATTGTTTCTCTTTTTATGATTTATCGTGGGAACCATGTTTTAGGACTATTTTACATCAAATGAAGCAAGAATCAAGTCAATCAGAATAACACAACACTGACTGGAACTCTCTGTTACGGTCCGTACCAGCCAATACGAACCAAAAGCCCAATATAGACCAAGCAGGAAGGAATACGAATTAACTCCTGGAGCGCCCAACTTCTGCACATGGGCAATATGATCCGTACAAGCCGGTATGGTCCATATTGGAGGCATATTTTTGTTGGATTTTGTGACAGTTGTATCCAGATCAGATTGCTTGGACTCCAATCATCTCCAGAGCCCCTAGATGCTATTGTAAGCAATTTTCTGTGTTGTTTGACTAATTTGCAAAACATATAAACATTGAATTTTACAGGTTCTTTGTTTGAGATGTATGCATGTTTAATCGTTATGTCCGAAGGTCAAACGAAAGTCAAAGAAGCACATCATGACAAGTTGATGTGATGCAAGGTTAATTGTTACGTCCGAAGATCAAAAGAAAGTCAAAGATACATATCATGACAAGTTGATGTGACATGCTGTACAAGATAATTAGATATATGTTCTACGCGAATTATAAGGAATAATTTGATACATGATGATTTACACGAGCGATTTGGATGGTAGGATATTGATTGAATGTTGAATCATGAATATCATGGAGATCAAGATCATGGAGATTATGAAGATCATACTTTACTATTTTCATTTTATTATTTTTAATTTATGTCCAAAAATATGGTAAAGTGAATATGAGGTTGCGACTGCTGAGTCTAGCATTGCAACGTGATCAAGCTCATTATGTGTTGAGTATTTTAGGTATAGGGTTTTACACTTTCTTTTATACTCTTTAGACTTTTAAATTTATAAATCTAATCCTCAAAGATATGGTCAATTGCAAGCGCACAACCTAATCGATTGTAGTATTTAGGGTATCGATCCAAGGGAGATAGGGAAATACTAATTTCTACTAAAGTAAACTACTATTAAAACTAAATAATAAAAGTAAAAAAGGGGAGTTTTGTGTAATTTTGTTTTTAATGAAAATTAAAGGTTCGTAACAAAGTAATTAAAATTCGGTGTGATTCAAGTTGGAGAAGTCTAGGGGTATTCGGTCTACAATTCCTTGCTAATTCTATCTACTCGGTTTGTTTAAATTCATGTTTGACATGACGAGATTTCTAACCTAAGATGTTAAAAAGGGTCACTCTCGTGAATTAGTAACGTGCCTAAATAGTTCGGATTTCACGATTAAGTCCTTCACCCTAGCTATCTAGACCATGAAGTTCTCGTTAGCCTATCCTATCCTTAGATGTTGGTACTTCACGATTAAGTCATTCGTACCAATATTCAATTCAATTCAAGGGGTCATAATTAGGGATTGAACTTCACAATTAAGTCCTTCATCAAACCCTAACCATAATTCCTGTAGTTTCGATTTAGATTTCAAATTGGTCAATTCTAATTCAAATCCTAAGGTATTTGTGATCATAATTTGGTACTATCATATATGATCATAATCTACTTTAAGTCTATTAGACCTATGCGGGATACAACAATTCAAGTACTAATCATGCAACATCACAAAGAATAAATCACAGAAATTAACATCAAATCAAACAATTATAATAAAAACTAAGATCCGAGTAAGATAAAATTAAACAAGTTCATGCTACAAGACCTAAACCCCTAGAGAGGAAGACTAGCCTCTCATGGAGATGCAAGCATTCATCATAAATTCAATACAAAAATATGCAAAAGACAAAGAGAAACTAACTAGAGAAATAATTACACCCTTCTCTAATGAAAAACCTTAGTCTTGGTTGCGTGTGCTTTGAATTCTTCCTTCTTGAATCGCTTCTGTGGGTTCATGCTCTTCTCTTGATTTTCTCTTCATAATTGATCCTCTTGAAAGAGCAGAATTCCTTTCCTTTTATAGCCAAAATTGGAGCATATGGACGTGGGGAATCAATCTATATCTGGCCCAGTATGTTCCCCATGTCTCCACCTTCTATTTTCCACTCCTGAGACGTGGTCAGATGTGCCGAAAATAGAAAAACGATCAAAAACTGACTTTTCAGGTTGAATGCGGCCAGAGTGCGGCTGCACTGCGTTCGCACGGGTCTCAGATTTTTCTCTTTTCTATTTTTTGGTGGCTGTGTGCGTCCACACTATGGGTCAGTGCTTCCGCATTGCGCTTGGACTTTTCTGAGTTATGTTCTGCTCTCTTCTGAATTTTTCTAAGTACCGAGTGCGGCCGCACTCAGATTCCGTGCATCCGCATTCAGCTCGGATTTCTCCTTTCTGAGCTGAGTTTTCTTCTAAGTGTTGACTGCGGCCATACTCTGAGTCAGTGCGTCCGTATTTTGCTCCAATTTCATCATTTTCTGCAATTTTCAAACAAACAAACGCAGTAACTAGATTCTAGGTGTATTTCATTCTATTATCTACTAAAATACAAGATATTTGGTGTTATTTCGTGATAAAAACCAGACCGAACATGTATATAATTTAGGTCTATCATTCTGATAATGAATTACGTAGGGTTTTGACTTAGGTTTTGTCTTATTTTCTCACATTTATGTTTAATTATTGGGAAAATTGGATCCATGCCACCCCAAAATTGTGAATTTAGAAATATGCCACCCCAAAATTTATGTTTTGCTAAATGCCACTCCAAATCATAATTATTAAGAAAATTGCCACAATTAACAAATTAATGTATAATTTTAAATTAATAATTTACAGATATAGACAAATGACCAAAATAATCTTCATGTATTATTGATTAAAATTCGAAGTAACACTCCAGAGAGCTTTCCAAAAAATGAGAAGCACCGAGCTCCTCTACCTCTACCTCAGCTCCGCGATCTCCTCTACCTCAGCTCCGCACCTCGCCTCTTCTTTGACGAACACGAGCTCCTCTCCTCTACCTCATCTCCGATCTCCTCTCCTCTACCTCAGGTCCGGACCTCGCCTCTTCTTTGACCAGCACCAATCTCCTCTCCTCTACCTCAGCTCCGATCTCCTCTACCTCAGCTTCGATCTCCTCTCCGGACCTCAGCTCCAATCTCCGCCTTCCTCTCCTCTCCTGTGCGCCCTCCCCTCCTCTCTGCCAAACATGGATCAGTCTTGGGTACCTAGCGGGTAAACAGTAAATTTATATTTCAATTCAATTTGCATTTCGATCAATTCTTTTCTGAAATCTAGTTAACTAGTTTTTGAGATGACAAGATGAATAACTAGGCTGTAGGTAGGTTGGGAAATAGGCAGTACTGGTATTTAGTAGAATTAATTAGTGTTGCAATCAGAATTAATTAATTAGTGTTGCAATCAGAATTAATAGTGTTATAGTAATTTGTTAGAATTGTAAGAAAAAATTTGTAAGAATTGTTAAACAATAAAGATTGATATTGAGCTATAATATTTAGTAATCTAATATTAATTCTACAATTTTGTATAGATTTGACCCGGAAACTGCTTTTAGAATAGAAGTTAAGATTGAAGCATATTGGAACAAGCAAAATGTTAGTACAAAGGAATATGTAAAGGAAAAAATATTAAATAGGGTGGTGGATTCCGATAGGTTTTCTTTGTGTGATTTGCTTAGTGATTTAGCCGGGATCGAAGAGACAAAAATGCAAGAGATGCCAACAGTTTGGCCATCAAGCAAGGACATGCAAAGAGCCAGTTCTCGGGGATCAGGGGGGTCCGGGACCACGCACCAATAAGAGGTATCAAAAACTCTGTATTTATGTTTTTTAAGTATGTGTTAATGTCAAGTATGCGTTACTGTTAGTTTGGAGGATTATTAACATCTTTGCAACTTTGTATGTCAGGAAAAGAAGAGCATGCAAGGTACCTCATGGGTGAGGTATGGAATTCATGTTTGCTTTCATTATCTGTTTTTAACTTTGTATGAAGTCTTTTAACTTTGCTTTCAACATCTTTACTTTTACTGTTATGTTGATGGGTGAGATGTTTTTATGATGATTGTTATATTTCCTCTTCCTGATTTACTTATATGTAAGATGTTTTCACTTTTTTCTATTTAATTATAGGTAAAATGGTACACTGTTTGGCAAGAGAGGCAAGAACATCGATATTGGTACAATATGAAAACACCTCAAGGGAGATGATTACAGAATTGGAAATAGCAAACCATGTAGACCCTGTGTTTTTTAGAATCTGTTCAGTAGCAAATGTGGCTTAGGTTGTTTTCTTTCTTTCATGTATTAAATTAGGAGTTTTATTTTCAGTATGGTATTTAGACTTTATTCTGGTAGGCAGAAAGGAATTGAGATGTATCAGACTCGTTTGAATTCATTCAAAAGTGCCTATGGGCTTTCATCAAAAAAAAAAAAAAACTACTGTGCTACGGTTCTGGTCAATGATTTATTTGAGGAAGATTTTTGTATTTGGGATTTTGCTTAGATTTTTGTATTTGGGATTTTGCTTAGGTTGTGCTACGGTTCTTTCAGGTATTAAAACTACTGTGCTACTGTGCTTAGGTTGTGCTACGGCTCTGATTTGATACAAAGAAACGGTGTATCCATATATTATTATAGTTGCTTCCATATATTATTATAGTTGCTTTCAAAGAAATTGTGTATCTAAATTAACAAATATGAGAAGATATCTACCAATTGAAACTTTTGAATGGACATCTACCAATTGTGCTTAGTACCATCAGTTTTAATACAACAGTACCGTCAATTTCACTTTCAACCGACAATTCGCAATACCTAAGAAATTGAGATTAGAACACGGTACCGTTTTATTAGCCAAGCATTTGTAGAACACCCTCCCTGGATTGTCGTCTGTACCGCTCACGAGCCTTAGCAATTGCTTCCCGCAGTCCGGGCACCTCATAATCGGCAAGGGGGAATTGCTTGGGTGGCTGCGACTGGGAGAAGAGGCGGACGACATCGACTGGGAGAACATGGTGGCTGCGACTGGGTGGCTGCTTGGGTGGTTGCGACTGGGAGGAGAGGCTCGACGGAAGAGAGGAGAGGCTCGCCGGGTGAGAAGACGAAGAGAGGAGACGAAGAGAGGAGAAGGATCGGTTTTACACCATTTCTTTTTATCGGATCGGACCCATTATCGGATCGGACCCATTAACCCTTACTGTAAGGGGCATTTTGGGAATATACGAAAATACATTTCAAAATACAACATATTCTATTTATTTTTTATTATAAATGTATAATAATTTGTTAATTGTGGCAATTTTCTTAATAATTATGATTTGGAGTGGCATTTAGCAAAACATAAATTTTGGGGTGGCATATTTCTAAATTCACAATTTTGGAGTGGCATGGATCCAATTTTCCCTTAATTATTATGTGAAATCGGTTATTGTTGCTCTACTTTATGTTTTATTGCAGGAACCATGTTTTGGGGCTATTTTACATCAATTAGAGCAATAATCAGGTCAATCGGAATAGAGAACATCAAAACTAACTCCCTACTATGGACCATACCAGCCAGTACGGACCCAACAATTTAATCTGGACCTGACTTAGAAGAATTAGCACTGTCACAGCTTAATACGGTCTGTACCACCTAATACGGACCGTATTGGAACTCAATACCTTCATGAAAGATGTAGATCTCGTTGTCTAGGTTCTAACGCAACTTGAATCACCTCAATCGGAGTTCGTATGACTGAGTTATGGCCGAAATACAAAATGTTGTCAGGATTGTAACGAGTCCGTATTGGGGTCGTACAAGCCAGTATGGTCCATATTGGGGACCGATGCTGTGAACGGTTATGACACATTTTCAACCGAAAACCGTCCAGAACTTATCCAGAACTTGAGGAGCAAGTATAGAGGCATCCCTAGGCCTGTGGGTAGTCTATATTGATAATGTTAGTGTCCTAGAGCAAATGTTGACTGTATAATTTGTGTTTATAGAATGATTGAATTGTTCAACTTGTTCCTAGAGTTTGATATTACTTAGTTCATTCAAAGATGATATCATGAGTTATGAAATAACTTAATGAACTAAGAGAAGTATCCTCTAAATATCCCTAATCGAAGTTATTAGCAAGGGACACTGATTATATATATGATTAGCATGAGAATTAGTCGTTTGATAAGATCAAATCGGAATGGTTCCGGTCTAAATGGATGAATATAAGGGTTTATATGGTTTGGATTGACCATACACGAACATCAAATGGATTCTGTGTTTCGTGTCATTGATAGTTCATGTGGTATTGTTATCTTACGTCTGAGATGTTCAGTGCTTCATACTCGAGAAATATGTGTTTGTGGTTGATGCCTAATGCTCATCGCTGCAATGCACGGGCACGATACTAGTATTTAATGGATTCAAATAAGCTGAAATCCGAGATCACCCCTGAAATTTCTGAAATCCGAAATCCGTCCAATTTTTTCTGTGCACGCATTTCGAAACAACTAATTTTTCTGTGCACTCATCTCGAAATAGTTCAGGACTAGATTCAAAAATTTCAGTAATTTCAGAATTACTATTGATGGTCTCGGATTTGAGCAGATTTGAATCCGTATTTAATAAACGGCGTTCAAAAGTTGCAAAAAGTTGCAGTTAAAAGCTAACCATTGTTTTGGGAATCTGATCACGTGCTTGATCAATATTATTCCTACGAAATTTTAATGAAAAGATAATTCAGGTCAACTACATGTTAAATCTGTCGAATTATTTATTTATTTGTATTAACAAATATGAAGTTTTAACTAACATTTAACTATAATAGTTAAGATGTTATCTTTCACGTGTAGGTTGGATTGTTCGAAATTTGGTATGCACTAAAATGATTTAAGAACTTCGATCTTCATCCATGCTAAAAGGAAAATAGTATGAAGGAAGGCACAAATTATAACTCATATAGATGCATAATCAAAAGTGGCAAAGAAATAAGAATCTGTCTTTGGCCTATTGACAAAGACAATGTTTTCTGTATGAAATGTCACAGATTTGAAATCCGAATAGAGAAAAATGAGCATACATGTAGAGTTTGAAATTAAAAAATGACACTGACAATTGACAACATCCAATTGGTTCATGAACTCTGACAATTGCAGACTTCTTATTTAGAGGGAAAAAAAAATTAGTAAGGGCTTGTTCGGCGCACAAAGGGGAATGGGCATGAGCACAGGAATTGAACTAAATTTTACTGTGCACGTGGAGAAAAAAAATTCAATCAGACTGAATTTTATTTTCCTACGGGCACAGTAACGTGTCCGAACAAGCCCTAATGGAAATTTAACTTGCTCATATCTGTCCTTTTGTTTTTATTTTTGTATTTTCTATTTCGTCTGTCTTGAAGAAGGGGAAATGTGAACAAAAAGATGAGATCATATTTTGTTGAAACATTCAATTCCATAGCAAGTCTGTCAACTCCAGCACAGCAAGATAGCAAAGTAAACGATTTCTTTGTTCATGGGGGTACAATGGTCAGACTTCTCAAACCCTTTCAAATCACATCCTAATTTTATATTTCTCATTTCTTTAAAAAATACTTTTTTTGGAAAAGAATTTTCTACGGCGACACACTGACACATCAGCTCTGATCCCGACATTTTTGTTAATATCCAAAGTTTAATAGAAATTATTAATATACTCAGATTCACTTCACTGAAAGTTATAAAAATATTCATACCGGTTATTTTCTGACTGGTACCTAATTTAATTCAGTACCAGCCCGGAAATGACCAGTACCTAATTCTTTTTTTTTTTAAGGATGGGCATAGCATAGTTAGCTAGAAGAAAAACTCGTAGGAAACTCAGATTGAAGTACCGATGTTTTTTTTTTATAGTGTCGTATGACACTAAACATGCTGCTAGAGAATTTAATTTGACAATAACCAGCATTCTAAAATTGAGTACCGATATTTTATGCACGGCCTAACGACGGCAGAAGTGCATCGATGTTTCATTGCAAAAACATCAGCAACGCATCGATGTTTTTTTAGCACTACTCTGCTTAATTGCCAACTTTAAGTCTAATAAAACATCAACGACGCACCGATGTTTTTTTAGCACTACCCGGTTAATAGAACATGGATGTTTCATTGCAAAAACATCGATGATGCACCGATACATGCAACCGAATAAAAAAAAAATCTTATATTTTTTATGGAATCCAATTGTTTCAATTACAACTCAAATAAAAGAAAATTCTGGAATTATATATCCATAGTTCAAAGAGAGATTTTATTTATTAAGAGGACTATGGAGGACGAATCGAACTTTCATACTAAGAATAATATAAAATTTTCAATATGGGTCAATTTACAGTACCTATTACATTTTACTCTAAATTATATAGAAAATCATATATATATACAAAAAAATTTAGAATGCCTCCGCTCTAGAACTGTGAATAACACATTTTTATTGCTTTATTTTTCAGTGCGTATTGACTAAACCGTTCTTAATTTGAAATTACTTATTGAGTGAGGCTATGGTGCTATGCATAGCACAGATGGCTAGTGTACTACGGCTCAATATGGTACTTTTTAAAATCCTAACGGTCGATCCGAACCGTTCAATGTGATATCCATATGAATATGTACTTGCAAACTAAATTTTATATTTTTTTGAATTTTTTTACTATTTTTTTAGATAGGTAGAAAAATCAGTGTTTTCTGAAAATTCTAGACCATCAAAATTCTACCTATCTAAAAAAATAGTACAAAAATTCAAAAAATATAAAATTTAGTTTGCAAGTACATATTCATATGATTATCACATTGAACGGTTCGGATCGACCGTTAGAATTTTAAAAAGTACCATATTGAGCCGTAGTACACTAGCTATCCGTGCTATGCATAGCACCATAGCCTCACTCTTACTTATTTATGCAGATATTACAATAAAAAAATATGATTTTTTTTTTAACAAATCATGGTTAGTCAGTTAGATTAAATAAGTAAATAACAATTGATCCAATTAGTCCAACCTGGAACGGTATTTTTTTTTCTTTTCTTTTTGGAGTCGGAAACAAAATAGACAAAATGATAATAACGGATCTCGTTTCAAGGGCTGAAATTAGCGAAAAGCCCCCTCCCTTCGGAACATATTTCAAATCCAACGGTAGTGATTTTCCCGCATCTCATTGTACCCTATTTTAAGATGCCGCCGCAGCGAATATTTTTTTGCAAGGCTATCCGTACTGGCAGGGCAAGAAATCCGCTCCTCCTCTCTAAAGGCACATGCACCTGGTGCATAGAGTACGATACCGTAACAGACCAGAGATATCTTCTAAAAGTACTATTTACTACTAAAAGTATTAAAAATATATTAAGATTTTTAGACTGAGAAAACAACAATATCAATATTTATTTTTATATTTTAACCACTATACGACTTCCTATGATACTAATAAAACAATAATTTTTTTTTTTGGTATGGAACATGTTTAAACTTGAGACAGATTTAAGGTTATTCGAAATAATCTGTAATTTCGAATAAAACACAAATCACAAAACAAAATAAAAAAAACTCACAGGCTTTGTATTAAAAAGTACTACAATTATTTTGAGACAATTATTGATTCATGCATAAAATAAAATACATGCTTTATCTTATCGATATAAAAATAATTATTAAATTCCAGCGAAACACATTTACGCCACTTGAGAGTAGGTCCGATGGGCATCGGACCTACTTTGGTTTAATGGGTTTAATCACCGTCGATTTGCTTTAAGATTTGTGCAGAATGCTTTACACTCCGTGTGTGCCTGTTTCAATTTTCGTGTGCACAAATTTTGAATTAAATCAGACGGTCATCATACTCGTTGAACCTAAAGTAGATCCGATTGGCATCGGACCTACGCCGTTCTCCATTTACGCTAACAATATAACATCTCCTCATAACTTGAACCTGACATTCTGGAATACACCAAGTTTAGCTAGTTGTTAGCACCTTTTCATCTCTGCTTTCTATCCTTTTTAATTCGCCCCCTTTCGTTGTCCTGTCTCCACAGCAAAAAAAACCGAGAAAAAGAGAAGAAATTTAAACGGAGTGACCAGTTAGATCCGATCGAGATCTCGCCATGTCGTCCAGAGAGAACTTCGTTTACATCGCCAAGCTTGCTGAGCAAGCCGAGCGCTACGATGGTATTGTTTTCCCCTTTCTCTCTCTATTTCTCTAAGATCTACTAATTTCTTGCGATTTCGAGTTGTTGTTTTTTTATTGTATCCTACAAATTTTGGATTTTGCGATAGCAACCTTTCCGATGCCTTTTTTTTTAATGTGTAATTTGTATGAATAAAACCTAGTGAGCAATAAGTGACGCTTTAACTGTATAGATTCACGTCCCTGTAGTAGATTTAAGGTAATACCCTATACTTAATCACTATATCTTCAGAAAAACTTTGTTTTCTTTCTCCTCAAGCACTTGTATTGCTGTGGTAATAAGCTTATTTGGCAAAGATGCTATAGGGTTTTTATGCTGGAAACTGTTTTCCAAGCCCAGGCAAACTCTGATCTTTTGACTTTTCCTAATAACCAGTCAAACAGACACACTCGCTTACCACAAAGACATAGAGTTTAGAAGCACTGCCTTTTTCTGCACTATTAACCGAGAAACAAAAGTCTGAAACTATTCTACTACCTATTTATACACAACGTGGACATATTTAGTGAATACACAGTGTGGTAATTGTACTGGTAGTGTTATAGATTTTAATTTCTGTACTCATGAAGTACATGTCTAAGTCTTGTTTGGAAGCTAAAAATGAAAGAAAAAAAACATGACTCAAGTTAAATTTGGTTTATACTTTATTCAAAAGAAAACTTTTTAACATATTGTTTGGGGAGGCAATCTCTCTAAAATGTTTTCTGAAATTTTATTTATTTATTTATTTAGCCCTACTGATTAGGCCTCAAGTTAGACTTTGTCCTCACCTAAGACCTCAGCTAGACAAAGAGTTGTTAAAATAAGTTAAAACAAATTGAAATATTAAAATGACATCCGCTAAATAGTCTTGTGTACAAAACCTTTCTTTTATATAGATGGCAGATATAATGATCCATCTGTTCATATGTTTTGGCTTGAAATTGCTTCTGGAGCCATTGAATTCTTGCCTAGTCTTGATACTCCATTTGAATAGATAAAACTTTTTGAAAAATAATTACTTAATCAAACCTCTTATACTGAAGTAGTTGGTAATTATTACAAATTGGTTTCTTTGATATTTATTGAACAGTCATATATCTTTTGGTTTTGTTATGTATTTATTTCCTTAACGTCATGGATGCCCTGAAGCTAGCCTCAGTAACGATTAAAGAAGTATACATTGGCAAAAAAAAACAAAGAATAAAAGAGGAAATGAAAACCAAATTTAAAGATCTGACTAATATACTACCACACCTATCTTATCATCTTCAGAGATGGTGGAGGCGATGAAGAACGTGGCCAAACTTGATGTCGAGCTTACAGTGGAGGAGAGAAATCTATTATCAGTGGGATACAAAAATGTGATTGGCTCAAGGCGTGCCTCTTGGCGCATCCTCTCATCAATCGAGCAGAAGGAAGAGGCCAAGGGCAATGAGGCCCACGTAAAGCGCATCAATGAGTACCGCCACAAGGTTGAGACTGAGCTCACTGGCATCTGTAATGACATCATGGCCGTGCTTGATGGCCACCTCATTCCTTCTGCCACTGCTGGAGAGTCATCCGTCTTCTATTATAAGATGTGGGTTTGTTTCTTTTAATTAGTGCCTGTTGTTTTACTGTACTGGTTGTCGTATATAAGTATCTCACTATAGATGCGTAAACCTGTGACTGGGAACTGTTTCATTTTTAAAGAGTTAGGACATTCAAAATATTTGGACAAGCAAATTTGATTACAATTTTTATGTTGTATACGGAGAGTTGCTATGCAAGAAACTTAACAAGGACACGGTCTGCATACAATAACAACAATGCAATTCTTAGCTTGCTGAAGTGCAATTGCACCTTAAGTGGACTTAACTAATAAACATATTCAACAAGGAATGCATCTTGTCTCATATACTGGTTTTTACTTCCAACGAATTTTGTTTACTAGTTTTAAACTTTTTACCATGGTGTTAAGCTCAAGAAAACCAGAAGGATAAATAGTGAACCTGTTGAGTGAGATCATTAAATGCATAGGACATGGATGCAATTCTATGGTGTTTACATGTATTTGAAATTTATTTTTATAATCAAATTGAAGTATTAGACAAACATGAGAGATTGATGAACTGTTCAAAAGTATGGAACATCAGTGCTCATAAATTCTCATCACAGTTACTTGGTGGTGTTTTAGAGACTGTTTTTTTAAAATTTTGTGATGGTGGTGCAGGAAGGGAGACTATTACCGTTACCTTGCCGAGTTCAAGTCTGGAAATGAGAAAAAGGAGGCCGGAGACCAATCTCTTAAAGCTTATGAGGTACATAATCTTGTGACTCTTTTTGGTTGGCTCTTATGCTTACATAATTATGAACAGTGTGTGGTTAAGTGTTATCATTATACAATTATCACTTATCATTTGCTTTCTTACACAGTTTGCAAATCCATAAGAAGGCAATTTGAAGCCCTCGCTAAATTGTTGAGTATATTGAAATGATGAATATATGCGGCATTGTCCGTCATATCCATCGTTCTCTTCTTTTTAAATACAAATTATTTTATACAAAACACTGACCCTTGTTTCACTAAAAAATGTAGGCCGCAACCACCACAGCTGAAGCTGAGCTCTCACCAACTCACCCAATTCGTCTTGGCTTGGCTTTGAACTTTTCTGTGTTCTACTACGAGATCATGAACTCCCCTGAGAGGTATAGATATATCTCTCCTCTTTTCTTTTAAATAGCTCTGTAACTCTGGCTGTTTTATCAAAAAGGAAAATATCTTAGATCCTTTGCAAAATATATTAAGCATTCCCAGTACAATTGCTCTTTTGAATATGACGGCGGGGAGGTATTGATATTCTCAAGTTCTCTAGGGTATTTTAGACCCTTTTGGACGCTATGTTCTTTTCTTCTGTTTTAGTGGATTTTAATGACTAAAATGCTAGGGTGATTAAGGTTATATCATGATTACCTTACTGCTGCTGATACTTATTTAATTGATCAACCAGGGCATGCCACCTGGCAAAGCAGGCATTTGATGAAGCTATCTCAGAGTTGGATTCACTGAGCGAGGAGTCTTACAAGGATAGCACATTGATCATGCAACTTCTCAGGGACAACCTCACTTTGTGGACTTCTGACATCCCAGAGGATGGAGGTATGTGATCCTAACCTTTCTTGTAACAAGTACACCCAATTTTGCAGCGGGAGGACATGCAATAGAATAGTAAGAGAAGTTATTAAACAATATATATGAGTTAGGTTCTAGTTGAGTGTTGGACTAAAGAGGGTTTGTTAGTGCATGAGATAGGATGGAGTTTTGGGACTTGTAACTAAAAAGAGGATGGATGGCTATGATTCGTTATTATAGGTTTGATGAAGGTTTGGGTTTTAGAAAGGCCATTCTATTAAATTTGAGTAACAATACCTTTAATTTTGTAATTGTTGTGGATCCTAAAATAGTCAGAAGTATCCTGGATGTTCCTGTTAAAGTAAAACACTCCTGTAAAACACACAAAAAAGATAAAAAAATTATTTGCTTAAAGGATTCAAAAGGGGGTAAATGTATCATGTATGAAATCTTTGTAAACAAGCAAAAGTGTGATATGTACGGCATTTCTCATTTGTCTTGTATCCTGGACATATTAGATATTTCATACTTAGCATGAATTATGCTTTTTTGTATGGGGACAAATGAAACTTTGACCCCTTTATGTAATAAGAGAGTTGTCATTTATATCAACCATTGTCTTTTGTAGGGGATAAATGAAAATTTGACTCTCTTTTATATAAATAAAGGATGCATTTTTTGCTCTATTTCTGCACCAATGTTATTTACAAGATATTGTTGGTAGTTATTTTTTTTTTCTCCAGCAAAAGCACACCGAATGCTTACTGTTATTCTAAAATGATAAATATTGTGCCTTACCTCTAAATTAGTCACCAATTGCAGCACGCTTTTCTGACTAATGCTGTTGTCCTATGAACACTTTTAAGTGTAGTATTTCTATTCCTAAATGAAGTCACAAATTTTCTAGTGTTTTGTTGAGCTGAGTTGTTTCTTTTGGTCTTTGTAGAGGAGGGTAGGGACTCAGCTAAGACTGGCGGGGCTGATGATGCTGAGGTATGTTTCCTTTTGGTTTTTTTTATGAACTTTATGTCGTGTGTTAACAAGTTTTGTTTATCAACCACTGGTATGCTGGCGTCAGTACTGATCGCATATGTTACATATGTTGTTAAATTATTTTCCCCTCTTAATACATGCCTGTTTTTGGTCTGTACAGCTGAATTAGATTTTGATTAGATTATGAAGTCTTGATGAGTTGGACATGCAAGAGTCTCTTCCCTTTTAAAGTGATTTTTACGTTTCCTATGTTCTTGCAGTGATTTGATAAAGCCGTGGGGGTTTTCAACCGAACAGACCTACTTTTCATTTTTTTTTTTTCTTTGTTTCTTAAATTAATTTATTTAGAGTTTTAGAATGAGTGTCTTTTTTTATTTTAGGGTTTCATGAACATTATTTTGTATGGTTTCATGATGCAACTCAACATGTATTATTACTGTTGTAGCTTAATTTGAATTATGTATGTCAAGAGTTTGGCATATTACTGAGAGCAGCCCGATTAATTTATATCATAATATACTTGTCTTTTGAGGTTTCAACAGTATGAATGTGATTTAGTTTTGTTACTTCTTTTATTCAAAATTTTGGACTAGTTCATACGACTAGGATGGTTTACATAAGAATGCTTCACCATTTCATGTTTTTGACGAAACTTGAAATGTTATTGGGTTAATATGTAAATAGGCTGTACAATCTGAGACAGCTCAAGCCCGAAATGTTATTGGGTTAACATACTTTATTCTGTATTTTGTAACCATTAAGTTAAGGACTTCCGAGTATTTTTGGTTTTCTAGACCGAGTGGATTTTCTTAATAGACAAATTTTAGAGACATGGGTACATTTGTTTGCTTATCCAATAGTGGTTCTAAGGACCTCCAAGTGAATATACTTGACCAATAAAAGAGGCTGTAGAATCTGAGTTGTTGCTCGAGTAGTCGAGTGTTTGATTTAGAACTTCGTACTATCTGAATTAAAAATTGGGTAAGGCACCAAGGCATCTGTTTGGAGGGGTATTGCCCGAGTATACTTCTAGATTTCTCTACTATCTTTTTTTACTCCTCTCCTTTGAGGTCTCTTTACTATATCATATTGTTTTCCTAGACCAAGTAAATTTTCTTAATGGAAAGTTTTCGAGATACACGGTTAAATTTGTTTGCTTATCCAATACATTGGTTATAGAGGCGTCCCAGTATGTTTAATTGCCCAATAAGGAGGTCTTTGGGGCCTTTAATTATGCTTGCATATCCAGTATCAGTGGAAATGAGTGAGTACATTAGTTTTACCCAGTAAAACAGGCTTCAGTCTTGTGGGATTGTTTGCTTACCCAATAGAGAGGTGTTTCCGTGTTTGTTTACTTGCACAATTAAAGAAAGGTTTTATAAATCTCTTTATTTGCTGTCCAGTCCAGGGGTTTCCGTGTCGGTTACCTTGGTATTCTTACCCAAACAGGGAGGAATTAGAGACACCTATGGGCATTGTCCTGTCCTTTCCCACTATTTTAGCAGAAAATTTTAATATATTTATGTTTTTGGAATATGTTGTAGAGATTTCGGATAGGTTATATGTGTAATAATTTGATTCATGATTTGTTTGCTATCAGAAAATTAGAATTTAAGTATAAAACTAATTTCAAGATTAATATAGAGTTTACCACTAGACGCGTAGCGGAAATCTTTGTCTAGTAGTAGGAGCAATTACCCTCTTCTAGCAGTTGTTCTTCTGCTTTTTCTCCGTGTCAGATATACGCACCAGCGACAACAGTTGCATCTCTATTAGTATCCACACGAGCAATTATCCACACGAACAAGTTGACAAACTATCGTAAGTCGGTATGCTAGTACCAACAGACAGTTGCTTTTCTTTCTTTGTTTCTCTCTTTCGTTTTTTGTGAATAGTGTAGACTGAGTAGTAGTCTGAAAATGAACAGATCACTGCATATTTATAAATCATATGCACCAGTTCAGATGCACCAGTTCAATCACACCACTTTAGATAGACTTATCCAGAGATATATAGCAGATCACTAGGCCTATAATATATCCAGCCCAATATCTTAATATATTAATTCGGCCCAAATCATTTGGCATGTGGAACATTTCTTATAGTCTCCCATTTGTTCTAAAGCCAAATATTAATGTATCTAATACATTTGCCAGAAATTAATATATGTAATTAAATCTGTTTACAACCTTGTTCTTGTGTGTGACCCAATAGGTTCATGCAATATTGGCAGTGAGCTGAAAATCATTTCCAGCACACAAATCATAAGCGGCCCCTAGCAGGACATTATGACTACCCAAACTGTATGAATGTCAATATCCGACAATAACCTCACAATTACTTATGTTAATCCCTTTATCACTTAACATCTTGATTGTATTCAAAGCATGATATGTGTCAACTTTGTGTAGTATAATATTTGATTTCTCATACCAAAGTTAGATTGACTTTCATATGGTTGACTATCAACCATATAGCACGGTCATGCATTTTTCAATCTATCTTTCTAGAGGGGTCCAGAGACATCATACCCTCATTATATGATAGAGATAAATTCCATCTTGATCATTCACATTTCTCCACATGATTCATAGTATACCCAATTACTACATTTATAGTTGCTTAGTTAGGGCTAATGTTTGATAGGATCAAAGTATATAATCCTCATTGAATTAATCAATGATGATCTCAGGTCAAAGGATTCAACAAAAAATATTATATAAAATAAATTGATGACATATAATAATCCATACAGTATTTTATAGCGGGTCTGTACAATACCATGTTTATCAAAACATGTATCCATGTGATTGCATTGGATATCCCATATCGATGATTCGTAAAACATGATCATCAACAATCAATCCACATACTAGTCCATATAATTATTAGTGTTTTGACTAATAATAAAAGACTAGGGACTATTTAGAATAATATCGCATCCCATTATAAATTTTTACGATCCAATTCATCGAATTGATGAATTTATTCAAGGAACATCACAACATATTATTCATAAAACGTAAACATACAAAAAATATCTAGATAATCAACCTCTGTAGCATTTCAATAACAATCACTAGAGCCAATAACTCATATATCTAATACCTATAGCTCTAGTATGTATATCATCCTTAACTTGCGGAAGATTTTTAGTCAACGGATCTATTACATTTGCATCCGTTCCTATGATGCATATTTTCACATCACCTTTATTCACAATCTCTCGAATAAGGTGAAAACGTCGAAGTATGTGTTTGGACTTTTGGTGTGATCTTGGCTCCTTAGCCTGTGTGATTGCTCCTTATTATCACAATAGAGATCCACTGAATTTTCAATACTTTTAAATCACACCAAGTTCAGAAATGAACTTCCTCATCCAAACAGCTTCTTTTGCTGCTTCAGAAGCAACAATATATTCAGCTTCTGTGGTAGAATTGACAACTGTCTCCTGCTTGGAACTCTTCCAGCTAATAGCTCCTCCATTAAGGCAAAAATACAAATCCAGATTGCGATTTAAAATCATCTTTGTCGGTTTGGAAGCTTGCATACGTGTAACTAGTTACAACAAATTCTTCCTCACCTCCATAAAAGAGGAACACATCCTTAGTCTTTCTCAAGTACTTAAGGATATTCTTTACTGCTATTTAGTGAATCTCACTGGATCTGATTGGTATCTGCTAGTGACACTTAGAGCATACGAAATATCAGAACGTGTACAAAGCATATCATACAAAGCATAACTATCTAGTGAATCTCACATGGATTCTTGTAAAGACTCATGCCACTTGACATAGGTAAGGAACCTCTCTTTGAATCCTGCATGTTGAATCTTTTCAACACCTTGTCAATGTACGTACTTTGGCTCAATCTAATTAGCCTTTTTGATCTATTCCTATAGATCCTTACTCCCAATATGTAAGTCGCTTTACCTAAATATTTCATTGAAAAACTATTTTTCAGCGAAGTTTTAACTGATTCAAGCAAAAGAATATCATTTCCAATCAATAGAATGTCATCCATATATAAAATAGAATATCATTCCCAATCAAAGAAATATCATTTCCAATCAATACAAAGCATAACTATCTAGTGAATCTCACCTAGATTCTTGTAAAGACTTATGCCACTTGACATAGGTAAGAAACCTCTCTTTGAATCCTACAAGTTGAATCTTTTCAATACCTTGTCAATGTACGTACTTTGGCTCAATCTAATTAGCCTTTTTGATCTATTCCTATAGATCCTTACTCCCAATATGTAAGTCGCTTCACCTAAATCTTTCATTAAAAAATTATTTTTCAGCGAAGTTTTAACTGGTTCAAGCAAAAGAATATAATTTCCAATCAATAGAATGCCATCCACATATAAAACAAGAAAAATAAGTGCGCTCCCACTAGTCTTTTTGTAAATACAAGGTTCTTCTTCATTCTTGATGAATCCAAATTTCTTGACCACTTTATCAAAATGAACATTCCAACTCCGAGATGCTTGCTTCAATTCATAAATAGATTTTCGAAGTTTGCACCTTCCTAGCATTATCTGGATCGACAAAACCTTCGGGTTGTGTCATGTACACATCCTCATTCAAGTTTTCGTTAAGGAAAGTGATCACTCAAAAGAGAGCGATGTTTCTTTTAATATTTATAAACTCGGAAGTGCTATCGGTTCGGACTGCAAGCGCACAATCCTATCGAGTAGTATATTCGAGGTCGATCCACAGGGAATATTGGTTCAGAGTTTTGAGCGATCGAATCACAATCTTTCGAAAGGCTAGACGAAATCTAAAAATTGAGAGATGTTGTTGTGATCAATGTAAATTAGAAAGCAATTAAAAGTAATTAAAATAAAGATAGAGATGAGAATTCCTTGGGTTTCGGCACACCATTGTCACTCAATCCAGCTTGATAATATATTCATGTTGCATCTGATTTCCTGTTGTTGTTTTATGAAAGACACCACATAGGTCACTGCGATTTATGTTACGCAAGAATGACAGATTTTTCATCGAGATTCTACATAGGACACTGCGAGTTTTCTTACGCAAGTGACTGATCCCTTAAATACCCAAATTACTACACAGATCACTGCGAGTTTCCTTACGCATGTGATGTAATTTGGTTTGCGTTTTGTTGTTCTGGTTTATGGTTTTCCCGCTAAGGTTTTCTTCACATAAACCTAATAGATCTCAACGAGGCTAATTCATACAAATAGTTTCTCTTACCATTAAAGTACTGTCACTACCCTAACGGACTAAATTAGATCATTGAAATTAGATGGAGAGATAGTAAATCACAAAAGCATTTCGATTCAACAACAAGAAACCATAATCAATAGAATATATATATATCAAAATATCAAGAGTAACAAGGTTTACTGCCTAGCCCTAAGAAAAGGAACTTAGCCGCGAAACGGCATTGTTACAAGCACTCATCTCTTATCACTTTAATCAAATCTAACCCTAATTACAAAGACAAGTTATTCTTCTACCCAGGGGCCTTATATAGGAGTGGAGGGATGTCTGGAGGTTGAGTAGGGCTAAGAAACTGATCTGGATACAGCTGTCGGCAGTTAATTCCCAAGAGGCGCCTTCAGTTACGGACCGTATTAGAACCTTGTCGCTAAGGGTTTTGGTGCTTCTCACGCTATCTCCTGGTCTGTGCTAGACTTGGTCCGTATTAGGTAATACGGACCGTAACAGAGACTTCGTCGATGAGTGTCGCTAATCCGATTGACCCGATTCTTGCTCCTTTTGGTGTAAAATAGTCTCAAAACCTGTTTTCTGCAATAAAACATAAAGAAGGGTGACAGTAGCCCTTTTCTCTAATAAATCAAACATAAGTGTGAGAAAATATGCAAAACCTAAGCCAAAATTCTACGTAAATCATCATTATTTTGACTCTGATCAGAAAGCAGTTTTGACATTCATTTGCCAAATCTCATAATCATAGTATGCATCAATTGCTAAGATTATCCGAATTGACTTAAGCATCGCAACTGGTGAAAAAATTTCGTTATAGTCAATACCTTGAATTTGCTTGAAACCTTTTACCACCAAGCGTGCTTTGTGAATGTAAACATTCCCATCCATGTCAATTTTCTTCTTAAAGACCCATTTACACTCAATGGTTCTTACGCCATTAGGTAAATTAACCAAGCTCCAAACTTATTTGTCTTCCATGACTTGCATTTCGAATTTCATGCTTCAAGCCACTTATCAGAGTTTGGGCTCACAATCGCTTTGTGAAACGTCGTAGGCTCATCGTTGTCCAACAACAATATGTCGATTTTGTTGTTCTGTCATGAGCAACAAATACCTCTGAGGTATACAACGTTCTCTATCCGACCTTTGTAGCGGTAATGTCTCTTGTATAGGTTCCACAATATCTTGTGGTTCCTGTTGAGTTATAGGAGTATTCTCTTGTACATCTCAAATTTCTTCGAGATGCACATAACTCCCACTAACTCCTTTGGAGAGAAATTCTTTCTCCAAAATGACACCACTTCGAGCAACAAATACTTGTTCTCAGCTCTATTATAAAAATAAAATCCCTTGGTTTGTTTCGGATATTCAACAAAGAAACTTTTATCTGACTTAGGTGTGAGCTTATCAAATATCAATCGTTTTACATAAGTCTCACAACCCCAAATCTTAAGAAAAGACATACTATGATGTTTTCTAATCCATATCTCAAATGGTGTCTTCTCAACCTGCCGTCTCTAGAGTATATTTCCAAAATGATAATGGAAGATCAACTTGACTGATCATTGAATGAACTATGTCCAACAAAGTTCGATTCCTCTGTTCAGACACACCATTCCATTGTGGTGTTCCTGGAGGGTGAAACAATTCCAAATTGCTTCAAATTATCACCAAATTATTGTCAAATATTCGCCTCATCGATCTGATTGAAGAGCTTTAATTATCTTGCCAAGTTGATTCTGTACTTCATTCCGAAATTTCTTGAATTTCTCAAATACTTCTAATTTATGCCTCATTAAATAGACATAAACAAATCTACTAAAATCATCGGTAAATGTGATGAAGTACTGAAAACCACCTCTTGTGATTGAACTAAATGGTCCACATACATCAAAATGTATAAGTACCAATAGGTCATTCGCCCTTTCATTTATCCCAGTGAAAGGTGCTTTAGTCATTTTTCTCAACAAACAAGCTTCGCATGTTTCAAGTGATTCAAAATCAAATGAATTTAGAAGTCCAACTTTATGAAGCTTCTTTATGTATTTCTCACTTATGTGTCCTAAACGACAATGCCATAAAAGAGTGGAATTCAAATTATGACTTGAGTATTTTGGTTTGTATGTTATAAACAAGAACATCAAGATCTAGAATATAAAGTTCATTATGTAATGAGGCTTTGTCATAATACATATCATTTAAATAAATGCAACAACTATTATTCTTAAATTTAAATTCAAATCCAAACATATCTAAACATCAAAAAGAGATAATGTTTCTACTTATGGCAGGTACATAATAATAATTATTTAATTCTAAAATCATTCCAAAAGGTAGAGCTAATGATACAGTGCCTAAAGCCAAAGCAACAACCTGTACTTCATTGCCGACACGTAGCTGCACCTCTCCTTTATTCAACATTCTATACTTTGTGAGCACCTGCATATTTGAATAAATATGAGCTCCTGAACCGGTATCTAATACCCATGAATCAGTTTGATAAGTAAAAATGTTAGTTTCTATAACAAATATACCTGAAGCGGAAGTCTCACTTCCCTTCTTTTGATCTTCTTTGAACTTCTTGCAGTCTCTCTTTCAATGACCAATCTCATTGCATAGAAACACTGCGACTCGGTGACACTGGTACTGGCTACAGACTTTATTTTGTTCGAGTTCCCAACTTGAACTTTGCCTTTGGCCTTTCCTTTGCCTTTCTTTTTGAAGTTTGTTTCTTTCTTAAACAACAAGACATCATTAGGTTTCCTCAAGTTTTGTTCAGCTGTCTTTAGCATCCTATGCAATTCTGTCATTGTCTTCTCCAGCCCATTCATGTTAAAATTCAGAATGAATTGGTGGTAACTTGGAGGCAAGGACTGGAAATAATGTCAGTAGACAACTCTTTACTGAGGGGGATATCCTAATCGGTTCAGATTCTGCTAGTTTGCATTGATATAATGCCTTTGATGTCTCATATCTCTCAGTGTGAGCTTGAACTTGAAAAGGTTCACGAAGCTGCACAATTATGTCATAAGCACTCAATTTCTCAAGCTACTTTTGAAGCTCAGAATTCATTATTGTGAGCATGAGACAAGTGACATCAATATCATCATTCACATGCTTATCATAGCTCTGTTGATCCTCAGCAAACATTTCACCTTTTTCATTAGCTTTTGGTTTTTCAGGAATGAGTTTCTCTAGAACGTATTCTTTTTTCTCTTGCTTGAGAATAATGCGTAAATTTCAATACTAGTTTAAAAAGTTTGGACCAGTGAGTTTTGCACTTTCTTTTTCAATAGCAGATCGCAATGTAAAAGTAGATGTATTTGCCATTATCTACAACAAAACAAATATGCAGAAATTTAGACTTAAAGTTTATGTTTTTAGAAAAACCTTTATTTAATAAACGTTCACTCCCACTATGTGTTTTAAAAACTGATGTCCCATATAAAACCACAAAGCGGACCAAGATCCATATTTCACCAAATCCAAGTGAGCTTTGGCATCACTGCTTGAATTTAGTTATTTAGGTAAGCACAATAATGCTAATTACATCTAATATAACTCTTAGTTTGTTCGAGGTGACATCCCATGTTCCGGCTCGTCAAACCTATGCCTCTAGGCCCAAAGACGTTTTGATAGCCTAGTTAAGTGAAACCAATTCTCTACATGTAAGTGTTCAACACTATATCATACCTCATTAAGATAACTAACGATACCTTGCTTTGGCAAACCCATCAATTAGCGATCGAAACCTTGATAGGTTAGAGATTTTGAAAAGACATGACTTAATTTTTCTTTAGGGACTTTGTTGTTTATTTTAAAAACATGCAAATAAACAATTAAATTAAATAACATGAGCCCAATGCATAAATGGAATAGTATGATCCATGGTATGGTATTCTCCATTGTAAGACTCCACTTGACAATAGCCATCATCCATCCTTCATGTAATCTTCTTTATACTAACCATATAACTACTCTAATGACAATAAAGAAAATACATTAATGTCCTAAGAATTATGGTTCGCAGACCGCGTAAATGATACACAATAAGTAATATGCAAGTCACTTTTTAATTATAAATTAAATTAATTCACTGGGCACCTTAGGCCCCAATTACACACATCATTCATGCATTCATTACAATATTTAACACAAGGCAACGTGATCATACTATTCACATATTCCATAACTGCAAAACAAAGTTAGATATAAAATCCAATTCTAAATATGGGCTCATGTATGAGACGATACGAAAGGGGGTTTCTTGCCCTTTTAATAACTGCGGCGGTCTCGAAAAACAATATTTTCGGATTAATCCAATTAACCTAAAATTACGTGAAACAATTATTCTTTAGATTTCATAAAATAATCATATAACAAAACCAATCTAATTGATTCAGTTTTCATAAAACAATATTTTCGGATTAATCCAATTAACCTAAAATTCGGATTGATTCAATTATGTCAGAACAATCCAATTGATATGATTATTTATTAATTCCATAATTCACAGAAAAACCGCCATATTAATTCATATAATTTAATCAATTCAATTGATTCAATTTAGACGATAATCTAATTAACAATCAATAATCCAGAATTAATTCTACAAAACCTGGCTATGATACCAATGTAGGAAAAATGGTTTTCTAATTAAGCTCAAATACATGCAAAGGAAAAGGGGTTTTCTAATTAATTTATGACGTTATATTTGGTTGTTCAAATGTAGATCATGATTGATGTGCAATTGCGCAGGACACTCTTTCCTAATACACTTGAAGTTTTACAGGGTTCAATTAAAAAAAAAGTTTTACAGGGTGAAAAAAGAGCAATACTTGAGAAAAAGGAATATTTTTACACGTCATTTGATATTTTGATTCCAATAATCACCGTAGGAGTAACATGCTAAACATGATTATTATATAGCTTCTGAAAAAAATGATATATTATATATATATTCTAAAGATACAGTTGAATTTTTGTCAATCTTCATTATCTGTGCAGTAGAAATCTCCATGCTCTGTAGGAACTAGCTGTGGCTGGATACAGCAACTGCTTCAGATAAATTCATTTCTGGTATAGTGAGAGACGTGAGCTGTGTAATGCTCGTCTTATCAGGTAAGAGATAAGAGCCAGGATTGGTTGAGTTAGCCTTGGAGGTGCCTTGCATAGGCACTCTCTCCACTATTTGTTTTCGTAATATATCATGTAACCTGCCGTATAACTTCTGTTTCACCGTCTCAAATGCTCTGTCGAGGTTATCCATCTGCATTTGCATTTGGAGTTCAAAACAGGGTTAGCAAAAAATATTCAGCAGTTTCATTTGAACAAATTTGGGAGATTTTATTTCTTTCTGTTCACCAGAGATATCAAGAGCGTGAATCACGTTGTACACTCTTCCTTTGTTATAATGACTATTTGTTTTATACAAATTGCAATTAAACAATACAAAAACACCTACCTGCTCAGTGGCATTGACATTGTACATGAAGAGCCCATAGTAAAGGTCAAAACTATCACTAACACTGTTTTCAGTCTGTCAAATTGAAAAAAAAAATAATCATTTTAGACAATTCTCATTGAGCATAGAATTTTCATCTTGATTTGAATTTGAATGTACCTTGGTTACTTACCAGTTGTAAAAGGGTCTCATAGCCCTTGGTATTGATTGGAGTTGATTCCAAGTTTAGATGAGATAGAACTCTGTCACATAGGAGAAACTTATACAGTCAGTATATTATATTAGATAAGAATAGAAAAATAAAATTATATTGCTCTTAGCATTTGATTACCTTCCTATGGTATGTGTAATAAATTGACTGCCAGCTGCATGGCGATCATGTTCCTCACATGACATCTCCACCATTCGGCAACCCTGTCATAAATTCAAAATTTTAGATTGAGATGTGTCGTTTTTTTCTCCGATATACCAACGAAAATCGCCAAAAACTAATTCCATTTTTAGGTATAATGTTCGAACCTCTTGTTCAAAAATGTTCAGGAATTGAGTGCATTTTTCTGCCTGGGACCCAACATCAGTCACTCGAACTTTTTCGAAAACAAAGGGAAGCTCATTCCATCCATTCTTACCGCTCTCTGGACCAAACATAGGATGTGTGCAAACAATTCCAAATCCAGGTGGCAGAACCTAAAAGGACAAATAGAAAGAAATAAATAATTTAATAAAATAAAATATCAAATATTGAAGCGCATTGCATGAAATTTGCATTATTATGTATGTCAAGAGAATATGCAAAGTATATTTCTTTTTCTGAGTTATGAAAGGAACTTGTTACAGATGATACAATAGAAGATGCAGAAAAATTGAGGTGCATAATTGCATAATGTGATTTACCTAGTAATGAAAAAAATAGTCTTTTAAGTTTTCCATTGTTGAGAAGATCCAAAACCAATGATGACCTTTTTTTCTCTCCCAAACTCTCTAGAAGTAAAATAATGGAAACAAAAGGGCTGAAAGATATTATACCTCAATAAAAAGATTTCTTGGGAATTGCTTGACTGACAAAACATCAGCAAAAATTGTGTCTGGATTCAGTTTATGAATTGGTATTGAACGAACGATGTTCTCAGTTGAGAGAATTGAGCTGCACACCAGTATCACATCAGGTTGTTCTTCACACAATGCTTCCATGTTTCTACAATTAATATTAAATTTTAGAAATATGAGCTCACATTGTATCTCATAATAATTTTTTGTTATTGATCTTAAAAGATAGCACTTGGATTCAACTCATTCTATTTATGCAACTCATTTGATGACTTATATTTTCAATTCTACTGAAAAGAATTAAAGGAAGGATAAATTACAAGAATTTGACATTATGCATTCTTCTCTTTGTAAACTTCAGTGGCATTGTAAATCACAGAGGTACCGTATCATATTCATATATACTCAGCACAATTAATGAAACTAAATCCCTTCAGAATTAAATAAAAAAAATATATAGCTCTATAATATGCTATACCTGAAAAACTGGATTCCATTTTGCTCGCAATACTCCGAATAATCCGAACGAGAGGTGGCAAGAACAGAGTGGCCTTGCCTTCTCATTCCTTTTGCGATAAACTGCCCGAAATTCCCGAACCCAATTATCCCGATCTTCATTGGTACCAACTTGGTGTTCTCATCACCAATGATATGGTTACACACGGCAATCTCGGTCATTCCATTAACACAAGGTAGCTTAGTAATAGCACGAGCATTGCTTGCTAAACTTTTGTTAGTAAATTGTGTAAAAGGGAACACCGTTTTAGTGAAAAATGTGTTGGTTTTTGTTTTGAAAATGCCATTTGGCATTGTAGATTGAGCAAGCCGAAGGGAAGAAGTGGCCATGTATGTATCTTCTCTCTTTTCTCTCTGTTCCTTCTAGTTTAGACACCAAAATAAAGAAAGTGAGATGTGGGGCTTGAAAAATGCATCAATTGCGTAAGGATTTATATTGAACTGAGGTTATGGTGTAAGTGGTACAAGCGTGTGTCATGTGCGGATCCACAGCCATCTCATTTTTATTGTTGTACATGTGTGTGGTGTAAAAGGCACCATTTTGATGCCAATAATGCAATAAAATATCCACCGATTCTATCAATAAGAATATTGCAAATTGTGCCAATTGTCTTGAGTAAAAGATGGGCAATTATGATTTGGTAAAATATTTTTATAGATCAGAAGGTTAGAAATAGAGGTAAAATAATCACTTATTTGTTTTCACACACAATTTTTTATCTCATCCTTCGGCGAGAAACCACTGAAAGGTCGTCAAGATAGCAAGTTAAGATTCACCAGAGAAAAAATGGCAAAAGAGTGGGCTTCATTGCAAAATTGCTCTTATGGTCAGTTCAATGAATTCGGATCCTCCACGGTAACCGAAAAAAGAAATATTTTAGAATTAGTGGGTCTTTTAACTTTGCACGAATCTTAAAGTGCAAATAATACTGGCCCTGTGCTATTCCGAATAAGCACTGTTTTAAAAAAAATTTGAAACCGTAAAGTAGTGAGTCCCACCTTATATATAGGGGTGTTCAAACGGTTCGGTTTGTTCGGTTTTCAACCGAACTGAAAATTTCCAGTTTAAATGGTTCGGTTTTTCGGTTTAAATGGATCGGTTCGGTTGAATTTTGAATTATTTCAGTTTAAATGGATAGGTTCGGTTTAGACTTTTCAAAACCGACTAAACCGAACTGACCGAATTATATTGATTCAAGTATGATTTATATTTTGTTTGGTTCAATCATTGCTTCATTTCTTTCATTTTAGTTTAAATATTTTAGAACATCTACATATTTTGTATGGAATTGAACAACTTGTGTATGAACATGTATAATTTTCGTTAGTAATGGCACCAATAGGTTTGGTTTGTTCTGTTCGGTTCTTAATCAGTTTATAAGTTTAATCGGTTCAGTTCGGTTCTATTTTTGAAAACCGAAGAAAAATTTGATTTGGTTATTTTAGTTCGGCTTCAACCGAACCGACCATTTGAACACCCCACCTTATACATACCTGAGAGGATACACATTTAATGCGGCCTTACAAAGTTTCTACCGAGGGACTAACAAGGTCAAATTATTTTTTGGATTCTTATTTAGTTATTGATAATAGATTATTATAAACACTAATGTTATTTAATTAAGTTCTTCTAACCAACAAAGATTTGATTAACTTTTGTTTTTAGTTAAAGGTAGGTAGTTAATTGTCATTGATATTTGGCACCATCATTTCAAAATCAGTAACCAGGATGCAAGTTGTGGAAGGTTTATTGTGCACATTCCTAATTTCAAAAAAGCCGAAAATAAAAAAATGCCTGAATAAATGTCTGATTCCAGATATAATATCATAATATTATGTCAGGGTAGTGGCCTAGTGGGTACAGATCATCTTATATTGCCAGAATAGTAACTAAACACAATAGCTGCATGATCTTATGCACTGATATGGCCGCATACGATCAGACATTTGAACATTCCTGTGCTGGCTAAACCGAAATATTTGGTAATAATATTATTAAATTGCTTGCTGCTCTGTCCAACTGCCGCGACCCGCATGCGCTTCATGCCTCCATGCCTGATGCCTTCGTGAAACTCGTGGGAATAGAAAATGCCGAGATTTTTATTAATATCCAAAGTTTAATAGAAATTAATATTTATGCTCAGAATTCTGGGTTTTCGCCAAAAATGCCCAAGCCGGCTATTTGTTTTTTTTTTTTTTTTAGAGATACTATGAAGAGCAAGATAAAGATAATGAAATCTAACACTGAAAATTTGAATTGTTTAAATTATTTGTTAGATTACTTCTTTTAATTAGCATATTTATATAAAATACACTAGATTACTTGAAATTATGTTGAATTACACTATATCACAATAAATTATGTTGAATTACACTAAATTACGTTAAATTACAATAACTTCACTAATTATAATGAAATATGGTAAATTATACTAAAGTAGACTAATTTTGTGTCATCTTTCATGAATCATAAAAAATAGTAAACAAATTTGAAAAATAGTAAAAATTGGTATTCTACAAGTTCATTATGTAACTAATTTACTGAGTTACTTAGATTGAATAATAGAAATGAAAATCTTAATCGGAAACTTCAACTCAAGTTTTGAAACTCTTCCCTTTGTTTTTTGGCAATTCTGAATTTCGAAAAATAACGTAGTGGTCAGTGACACATGCATACTTTCGCTAGCTTTCCGAAAAGTGGTCATTTGCTGAAATCGGACACTCGAGCACCGTTTTATGACCGTTTGAAGTTTCGTCGTCGTTTTTCGCCTTTTCAGTAAAGTCCCTATTCATATGTAATTTAGCGTAATTTACCGTATTTTAGCGTAATGCAATGTAATTTAGTGTAATTTAACTTAATATAGTGTAATTCAACATAATTTCAAGTAATTTAGCGTATTTTAGTATAAATATGCTAATTATAAATCAAAAGAAGTAATCTAACAAATAATTTAAACAAAAAATTCAAATTTTCAGTGTTAGATTTCATTATCTTGCTCTTCATAGTGTCTAAAAAAAAAAATGAGTAAACCGGCCATAAAATGACCGGCTTAGGCATCTTTGGCGAAAACCCAAAATTCTGAGCATAAATGTTAATTTCTATTAAACTTTGGATATTAATAAAAATGTCGGTAGAAAATGTACTGGCGTAATGTATATTTATAATGTTAAAATAGGTGTATCACGGGCTCTAGTTAGAGTGGAAAAATGGTACGGCGGACCCGGCCGGTTCCGTTATGGAACGGCACGATACTTATATTGGTTACGTGTCGTGACTCGTGTGTCCCGTACTGTGATTATTTTTAAAAAATTTGACACGGTACGGCACATCATGTGAAAGATCTATTCATGACAAGGCACGTGGTCACGCGAGTCCCGTGTAATTAGAACCGTTAGATTTTGATAAAATGGTGAATCTTGAATTAAATAACTTAACAATCCGACAACTTCAAAAATAATTTGGAGGAATGTTAAAATAAAATAAGACAAACATTATTCGGGAATCCTATTACTACGACAGTAATAAAGTTGTAAAACAATGTATATAAATTTATCTTTTTCTTCTAAGCTATATAATTAATACCGACTTGATTTTAACTATATTTTTTCTTATTTATTGATTGTACACATTAGTTCATTTTATATTGCAAAATGTATGAGGTTGAAAATAAAATTGCATCTAAACTTTAGATTGTATGTTACATCTTTATCTTTATTTCGTGGTGGTATCACTATTATAAAAAATATTAGATATGACTTGAAATTAAAATTTAATTTGATTCATTGTTACATATGGATCAATATTTTTTCACCTTCATTAAAATTATTGAGATATTATAGTGCTAAATATATAAGCTTTAATCGATCTGTATTTAAGAAACTTCATAAGTTATTATATAGTACGGTGCCACAAAAGATCTGTGAGCTGCCCTTGGCCCATGAGAAAAAAAAATAATGAAGTCTTTAGTAAATATTAAATTTTCCATGGCAGTGTTGATACATGAGCAAAGCAATCTAATTTTCCTTTCATAACAATCAACCGTAAACATCTTTGGAATTGAATCCCAATGAATTAGATTTCCATCCAATGAGAAGAATTAAGAAGAATTAAGAAGATAAGTATCTTGATTGAAGATGTTGGAATTTAAAATGCACAATATAGTGAGTGAGATTTCAACTCAAGTTATCTCAATTACAAATTAAAACTCTAACCACTAAATTAGAAATATAAATTTAATATTTTACGAGAAAAGACTATATAAAAAATTCTAAAACAAATAAATTCCAATATACATAATTAAAAATTTAAATCATATAGATGACTTACTGGCTTAGCCACTCTAACAATGAATTTAGATCCCAAAATTTTTATGTTTACCATCTTCAAAAAAAAAAAATTTACTTTTTATCTAAAAATTTGATTTTTACCAAAATCACAGTTTTAAACTGCGACGCCATTACAGAGTTCGCAGATTTGAATATGCGACCTTGTTTTTTTTTTTTAACACATTCAGTCAAACATTAGAAGGATGGCCCCACTCCAATTATTTAAAAGGCAAAATGGGTTATGTACTCATCAAAAGTCAAGAATTTCAATATTTGCCCATCAAATCTTCAAATTAGAATATTTATCCATCAAATTTATAAAATCTTGAAAATTTACCATATTGATATTAAAACTGATAATTTAAAAAAAAATTTGTATTAAAAAATTTTATTCCAATTTTATCCTTCTTCACGCCTCCACTCGCTTCAGTTCTTTTCCGTTGTAGCGTTAGCGGGTTCAATTCCAAATTCGGATCTGATTTCAAATCTCATCCCTGTCAGAGGTTAATCCGGCTGCGGTGAGGCTGAGGCCAGACATCATTAGGATCGCCGTCGCGAGATGAGTCTAGCGATGTGCTTAACGGGGACCAGTAACCTCCGTGATGGTCGGAGCACCGCCATCTCCGTCAGTGAAAAAGGTAAAAACAGTGAGAAATTGTTATTGTACATACTGACTTAACACAAATTGTTAATTTTATTGTACATACTGAGAAATTGTTAATTTAATTACCTGACTTAACACAAATGAAGCCAATTATAGTACCCAATATAAAAAAGGTAAAAACAGTGAGAAATTGTTATTGTACATACTGGTACCAGTCACTAAGAAATTGTTATTGTAGATGCTGGTACCAGCCAGACAAGCAAACAATGAGAAGTTGTTATTGTAGATACTGGTACCAGCCACTAAGAATTCTTATTGTAGATGCTGGTACCGACCACTAAGAGAAGAAAATAGTGAGAATTGTTATTGTAGATATCGGTACCAGCCACTGTCTTCTTCATATATATTCTACCATCAATCAAGCTATCTTATTTTTCTACTTTTTATGATTAATCAATTAAGCTCTCTGTTTCGTTACACCTATTTACCGGGCATGCAGTCTAATTGGCCAATTCTGAATTCTAATTAATTTTGAAATTTTATATTTAGGAGGTCTCAAATTGCATCTCAATTATGTACCGGGAAGATAGGTGTGCAATCTTAAGTGAAATCAGTATTGTACCGATATCGGTACTAATGCTAATTTTAAGTGAATATCGCGTAAATAAATTAAGAGTAACAAATTTATGTCATAAATGCAATCTAAACATAAAAACGATGAAATAGATCAACTTGAATAACAAAAATGTGACGAATTCATTTATAATTTTCTTCTTCGGTCTGAAGCTGAACTTGGCTGACGAAGATGGCGGTGCTCCGGCCATCACAGAGGTTACTGGTCCCCGTTAAGCACATCGCTAGACTCATCTCGTGACGGCGATCCTAATGATGTCTGGCCTCAACCTCGCCGCAGCCGGATTAACCTCTGACAGGGATGAGATTTGAAATCAGATCCGAATTTGGAATTGAACCGGCTAACGCTACAACGGAAAAGAACTGGAGCGACTGGAGGCGTGAAGAAGGATAAAATTGAAATAAAATTTTATTTTTTTTTAGATTATCAGTTTTAATATCAATATGGGTAAATTTTCAAGATTTTATAAATTTGATGGGTAAATATTCCTGATTTGAAGATTTGATGGACAAATCTCCAAATTCTTGACTTTTGATGGGTTCATAACCCATTTTGCCTATTTAAAAATATGTAGAACTGTTTCAGACTTTTATTAGAAGGGCGGGCCCCACCCCAATTATTTCGAATTTTATTAGAAGATGCATAAGACATGGGCCCCACTCCATTTCAAAAAAGAAGATGCATCTGGACGGTTTCAAACCGCAATTCCAATTCAACGTGGTCCCCAGCCAATATTGGATTGAATCCGTAAAAAAAAAAAAAAAAAAAAATCGCCGATTGAATTCGATCAGAGTAAAATCGAATTTCCACACATAAAGAGTCATTTGATTTTTTTTTTTTTTTTTTCATTGATCTTTGAGCTTTCTGTCAGACATGGCGCACAGTTTTTACTTGCCTACTTACTGCCACAGTGAATAAAAAATTAAGCATTATTGTTTCTTTTGCTTCTTTTATGTATTTCGAATCGAATTCCTTGCCATAGCAATTAGCAAATCCAAGTATTTAATCGGATCTCGCCTATCGCTACATAGTAGGTCCGTCAGGAATACCATGTGGAGTGGATTCACATGTCATGACTTTATTATTTATTTGCATTTTACAATTGCCTTGTGAATGCATCGTGATTTATGGCATCAAGCAGGCTGCAGCAGCTATGGCATGACAACTGGCTGGCAACAGGCAATCAGAGAAGGTCCGAATCTTTTCAGACTGTAAAAATCTTGTTAAGTTTGTCAACACCTGACATGGAGGGCGGAAGAAACTGTCATGGAATGTGTAGTTTAGAGTTCACGTCCTACATGAGATAGTTACTGTTTGTCACATCAAGAGGGATGTACTCAAGGGGCCTCACCAGTTGGCCAATTGGGCGAGAAGGATTAGGGCTGCTAATGAGACGAGCCGGTTCACGAGCCAATGAGTTGAACAGCTCAATAAATTGTGTCGAGTCAGGCCCTAAACTAAATAAAGTCCGAACTCGACTCGGCTCATAACTATCTGGAAGATGCCTTGGTGGTGCTAGAGTTGGATGAAGAATTTGATATTTTGCAATGGTGGAGAAGAAATTCGGAATTGTATCCGACTTTAGCAAAGATGGCAAGAGATTTCTTGGCGGTTCAAGTGTCAACCGTTGCATCTGAGTCAGCTTTTAGTGCAGCGGGTCGGTTGACAGATCATTTACGGAGCTCTATGACACCGGAGACAATCGAAGCACTCATTTGCTCAAATGATTGGTTTGCCTCTATTGATGGGAGCTTCAACTTGGACCAATTCCGTTCATTTATGCCGAATTTTTGATTGGTGTTAGAGGTAAATACTTTATTTATCAATTCCTAAATAATGTTAATTATAAGTTAACTTACTATGTTAAAATTGTAAAATGATATGTTGAATTTTTAAATTTTAGTGAATTTTAGTGGTAAAATAATGTTAATTATAAGTTAACTTACTATGTTAAATTTTAGTGGTAAAATAATGTTAATACCCTAATATATTGTCCATTGCTTTGGATAGTAACTGTACTATGGCATAGGTTTTAGAAGGGGCTCAGATTAATTTTCAGTTTATTTAATCTCTAAGCTGTTGTTTAACACTAGTTTGTTTCTGCCAAGATTGAATCTTTTTAACATCTTAAGATAAAAAAATCGAAGAGGGTACAAACCCTGTGAGAAGATTACTGTTTAATTCGAGCGATTGTAAATATTTCATCTTAGAAATTGAAATTGGAATCTCTCCTGATAGTTGGTTCATTTTTAGAGAGAGAAAGGAGAGGTTGAAAAGAGCTCCTATCTGATCTGGTATGGTGGAAGAGAGAGAATTATTAGATATGGCAATTAAATGTTAAATGTTAGACTAAAGAAACAGCTGCCATATATATTTATTTAAAATTATAGACGAAATTGTATATATTGCTTATTTGTCCGATATTTTTATTAAAACCCCCAAAATAAAACAAATTATCAAATCTGCTCCCACTTCAAAATTATAATTATTTCTACCCTAACCGCCCGTGGACTGGGCGGTCCACTTTTCCCACCAGACCGCCCAGTAGCCGGGCGGTCCACTTTCGACACCTGACCGCCCAGCGCCCGGGCGGTCCACTTTTAAAACCTGACCGCCCAGCTGCTGGGCGGTCGACTATGAAAATTTTTTTTTTTTTAAAAGCGGTCCGCTGGGAGCAGACCGCTCCCCTTCCTCTCTCTCTTTCGCCTCTGCCGCCCCCCGCGTCGCCGCCCCGCCACGTCGCCGCCCGAACCACCACCCAGCCGAATCTCTCTCTCCCTCTCTTCCTCTCTCTCTAGAGCTCTCTCTCTCTCCCTCTCTTCCTCTCCCTCTCTTCCTCTCTCTCTCTTCCTCTCTCTCTCTCTAGAGCTTCCTCTCTCTCTCTCTTCCTCCCTCTTCCTCTCCCTCTTCCTCTTCTCTCTCTTCCTCTCTCTCTTCCTCCCTCTTCCTCTCTCACCCGAACCCTAATTTCGGCCATTTCGGCGACAGTCCGATTATTTTCGGGTAAGTTTCTAAATAATTTTTTTAATTTATATTTTGTATCTTGTATTGGCATTGGAACGATTGGTAGAATTGAATTGTTAATTATCGTGTCCGGGTTGTTGATTTTCCCGAAACGATTGAATTGTTCAAAATTAGAGTTTCCGGTATGAGTTTGTAGTTTAGGGATTTAGGGTTGACAAAACTGAAGTTTATAAATTAGGGTTGAATTGTTAATTATCATGTGCGGGTTGTTGATTTTCCTGTCGCGATTTAATTGTTAAATTAGGGTTGAATTGTTAAATTAGGGTTTATGATTGAATTGTTTAAATTAGGGTTGAATTGTTAAATTAGGATTTAGGGTTGAATTGTTTAAATTATGTTGAATTGTTAATTTAGGGTTGAATTGTTAAATTAGGGTTTAGGGTTGAATTGTTAATTTAGGGTTTAGGGGTTAAATTAGAATTTAGGGGTTAAATTAGGGTTTAGGGTTGAATTGTTAGATTATGGTTGAATTCCTAAATTAGGGTTTAGGGTTGACATAATTAGAGTTTATAAGTTAGGGTCTATAAATCAGGATTTGTAAGATAAAATCTTCTGTTTATTGAAATGTAGTATGGTCAGAACTAGACGGGGACGTGCATGGGATGCCCCTCTGGAGACGGGGGAGAGTTCACATGATCACGATGCTGAGGCATCCGGTGCAGCGGCATCCAGTGCAGAGTCATCCGGTGCAGAGGCATCCGGTGCAGAGGCATCCGGTGCAGAGTCGTCCGGTGTAGATGCTCCCTTTGGAGATTATCCCCCTCACCATCCTGACACGTTTAGTCCTCTTCTGTGGATCCCACATGTCAGGCACCGTGTCTCACTTGCATCTATGGAGGTACGTTGGTTTTGTATTCCTAATTTAAATAGCATTATTTAATTAGACGTTTATATTGAAATAATTGTAAAATGCAGGACACGACGATGATGACAGTGAGGCATCGCACCCCCGAGATACCATACGTCCGTCACCCATTGATGGAGCAGTGCATCCTTCGTCTGGGGTTGTATCAGTTGGCCATCATGCCTCACTGTGATATTGATCAGGCCCTCGTTTGCGGTCTAGTGGAGAGATGGCGACCGGAGACGCATACATTTCACCTTCCGGTTGGGGAGATGACAGTCACACTAGGTGATGTCAGCGCCTTGTGGGGTTTACGGATAGACGGCGACCCCATCGGTGGTGTCTCAGACCATCCAGACCTGATGCACATGATACCGGAGCTGCTGGGGGCCGCTCCGTCGGACTTGCAAAAGAAGAAGAAGAAGAAGAAAGGAGATGAGGAGGAGTACCGGTATTCACAGTACTGCATCAGTCTTGCGGCGCTCCGCAGATACTTCCACCGTCGTAGGATCACCCCCCAGACACGTGACGAGCAGGCTGTTCTGAGGTAATCACAAACAGTTGCAAATTAAATATGTTATGGATTGAACAAAAAATGTAGTTATTTATGTTTCTAATTTATATTGCAGGTACGTGAGGGCGTTTGTCATGGATTTATGTGGCAGCGTCATGTTTGTCGATTCCAGCGGTGACGCAGTCCCGATTATGTTCCTCTCTCTGCTGAGGGACATTCAGCGGCCGTCGAGGTGGAATTGGGGTGGAGCCGTGCTCGCTCACTTATACCGGGGCTTGTGTCATGCTTGTTTGGTAAGTTTGTACAAATATTTTAATTTTTTTATTACATATATTATGGTTCCATATTTACCAGAATGCATCGCATGTCCAAAATTTAGGCGACGAACAGGCAGATTACCGGACCACTTCTTCTACTCCAGCAGTGGTACTGGTCACATCTACCGGTGTGTCGGCCTGTTCCTCCAGCTCAGGAGGGGCTATGGATGGGAGATGACCCCGAGAGACGTCCGGGGTACGGTGCCATATGGAGTACTCCCCTCACGTACGAGGACACGGGCAGAGGGAGGACCGTGGGGATTTCGTATGTCCGGGGCCAGCTCCAGATGCTTCACGAGGCGAGCGTCACCTGGTACCCCTATCGTGTGTTCTACGATCGGGGCCTTCTGTGCCCGCTGACATTAGAGCAGAGACCTCTCTCGTTTTATCGGGGGCCGTGCGTATGCTTCTGGATAGTTGAGTATCACTATCCTGATCGAGTGCCCCGTCAGTTTGGCTTGGATGCCTATGTCCCTGATTTTCCAGAGTTGGGCGAGCAGCGGACCACCCAGCTGCACAGGTAACTACCCACTGCCTTATTGTTTCCCTATTTTATTACTTGCTCAGCCATACACGTTACTAATTAATTTATATTGCAGCACTAAACACAACAAGCCCAAAGTCGACTGGAGCACGCGTTTCTGGGAGCATTACCAGCGTGCTGCATCACCCCAGTTTCACTTATGGACCCCGCCTCCAGCTCCAGATGCCCCTATGCCGGTCGGGCCTTGGAGATTGCGGTATTTAGTCTGGTACCAGAGATGGGGCATGCCGACGGTTTATCTACAGGGGGACTATGGTGATGCTCTTCGACGGAGACTCACGGGTGAGGGTGACGGATCTAGGACTTACTTGCCTTTCGGTCCGATCCATGCTCGTTCGGTATGTTTAAATGAAACTGACATGCTTAAAAATTGTAGTTATTTATTCATCTTCTAATAATAATAATGAAAATACATTGTGTGCAGATTTTGACCGCTATTAGAGGAGTGGCACACAGCTTGGTGTGCATGGCGAGAAGAAGTTGGAGAGCGATAGGATGTCAAATGCTCCAACACAGTGCACCGATCGTTGAGGACTCTGGCTGGGACGGGCGCCTCGTTGGTATGTTGCACGATGCCGGGGAGGACATCAATTGGCGCGAGATAAAGGCCCCACCACCAGATCCGGAGCAGCCTGGAGACCCTATCTACGCTGCGGAGATGCCGCCACCTCCTGCAGGTAATAATATGTCATACAAATGATCATTATTAAGTGTCTCTCCAAAAGATCATTATTATTAATTTATCTTCATTTCTGCAGATGATGACTCGGGTTGGGCGATCCACCAATGGGTGTTGAACAACAACGCGTGGAACGCGTACTACAACGAGCATGGAGTTCCCGTGCAGCATACCGAGGTAGCAAAAGTTCATTATTTAATTAATTTACTCGTTACTTCTATGTCTTTAATTTAACATTGTTTACATGCAGGATGAAGCTGCCGCCGCCGCCGCCGAGAGAGCTGCCTCCGCCGCCGCCGCCGTTTTCTCTTTGGATGACCTAGCTCCAGATGAGGGCGGATGGGAGCCAGCTAGCTCCCACCGACCGCAGTATATGGAGCCCAGACAGCACGACGGCGAGGCCAGTGGGAGTGGGGCACAGACTGCAGATGGCTTTGCCGCTGCTATATTTGGCACACCGCCTCCGGCCACGTATCCTCCTACTTGGGAGGCCGATCCGTGGGTGTTGCGTACACAGGCGGGGATCCATGGGGAGCATGCATTACACCTGGGGGCGGACCCATGGGCGCGTGAGGACGTACACGATGACATGCAGGTGGATGAGGTTCACCAGAGGCGTCCGCCGTCGCAGAGAGAGCGCCATGCACCTACTAGGTTGGACCTCTCCGGACCTCGCCCTCGTCGTCGCCGTTAGGGTTTTTATATTTTTTTAGTTTGATTGGTTTCTAGTATTTCAGTTTGATAGGTTTCTAGTATTTTAGTTTGGATTATTATATTTCATGTTTGGACTGTTATGTTTCATGTTTAGACTTACTATTTAGATTACCTACTTTTATTGTTTAGACTTACTATTTAGATTACCATTTAGAACATTTAAACATTAACAAACTTAATATAAAACTAATCAATTATATTAAAACTACACAATTACATAACATATAAAAATAATCGTCAATTATAAAAATATAATCGTCAACAAATAATAAATATATATCATACAATTTAATATAAAACATTCAAACAAATCATTACAACAATTTAATATAAAACATTCAAAAATCATTACAACAATTTAATATAAAACATTCAAACAAATCATTACAACAATTTAATATAAAACATTCAAAAATCATTACAACAATTTAATATAAAACATTCAAACAAATCATTACAACAATTTAATATAAAACATTTAAAAATCATTACAACAATTTAATATAAAAACATTCAAACAAATCATTACAACAATTAATATAAAACATTCAAACAAATTAAAACATAAAACCTTATAAAAAAAAAAATTTCATAGTGGACCGCCCGGGCGCTGGGCGGTCAGGTATCGAAAGTGGACCGCCCGGCCACTGGGCGGTCTGGTGGGAAAAGTGGACCGCCCAGTCCACGGGCGGTTAGGGTAGAAATAATTATAATTTTGAAGTGGGAGCAGATTTGATAATTTGTTTTTTTTTGGGGGTTTTAATAAAAAATCGGCTTATTTGTCATGTGTTTCTTTAGTGGGGTATTTTTCAATAAAAAAATATATCATACCACCTAACATATCTAATATTTAATTGCCATCTATTATTGAAGTCTAACATAACATGGGCATGATATTGTACAGATTTATTTTGTTTTATATGAATTAATTTATTTTGTATAAGACATTTCGATTTTATATGAATTAATTATTCATAAATAATTTTCGTTTTAATTTTAGACCAATTTGTTCACATCTATCTGGAAGTAATTTTTGGGCAAAATTACTCGATTTTGATTTTGAATAAATCAAAATATATTGTGCAGCGTGCTTTGAATAAATTACTCGATTTTAATTTTGATTTTGAATATATTGTGCAGCGTGCTTTGAATAAATTTGAAATCTAAAGTGCTATATATCTCGATTTTGATTCATAATTTTCATTCGGACTGCTTGGTTATGTTTGATTTGTTTAGGTAAGGTTATGACTTGTAATCAAGTAAATGTTTGTTTTTTTAATGCTTGGCATGAGTTGAGCTCGCGATTTATGAGCCGAGTTAGAGCAGAGCTGAAGGCTCAAACTCATTAAATTGAGCCGAGTTTTTTTCTTCAAGATCGAGCTGAGCCTGTTTAGTTATATGAGGAGCTGAGCTGAGTTTTGAACCGAGCTTGACTCATTAGTAGCCCTAAGAAGGTGACCACAGCAACAGTAGAGATATGACGATGGCACAGGTAGCGGGCATACCGGCAATGGAGCAAATGATCAACCCTAAATTCTTCTCGTTGGATACTGGATGAGCCTAAATTGTTCCAGCCTTTACAAGTGGCGTACCCGACCGTAGTGTTGCTTTTTCTGACTATATTATGCTGTAACACTAGCAAACACTTAGCCAGTTTTTTCTTTTTACTGTTTTAGTTCATTTAAGGTTTAAATTTTATTTGCTGCTTTAATTAGGCTTTAGGTAACAAACAATGGTAAGTTCAATGATATGCCCACGGGCCTTACCTCAAAAAAAAAAAAAAAATAGCAGCTATGTCATATTAGTTTTATTTAACAACACAAAATGGTATATACTTTATTCTGAAACCGAGCATTTAATACGAGTCAGACCGGACGAGGAATTTATTTTTATAAATCATAATTAGAAAAAATATTTTTATCAAACCAACATGATTACTTTTTTTTTTAACAAAAACCATAAGAACTGAATTGTCATTTCGGTCCGGTAGTTTTTCTTTTAGGGACCGAAATGGCAATTTGGTCCCTGTTGGTTTCACAGTTTGCCGTGTAGCCTTTGGTGTAATACTCTGGGACCGAAATGTCATTTCGGTCTAGTGTTTTTCTAACCTGGACCGGAATGGCATTTTGGTCCCAACTTTTTTTTTTTTTTAGAGTTTGCATAATGTTGGATTTCTCACTTGTGTATCATATATCATATCGGATGTAGATCAAATTGAATTTAAAACTGAAAGACAATTAAATATGTCTTTTTAGCCGGATCATTTTTTTTTATCTCCCATATAGGATATTAGATGAAATTTTAATTTACTCTATTTCATTTTCAATTTTTTTGGCACAACCTAGCGAGTAAGAATTACACATCTTTGTTAATATAAATGTTTTCTTAACTAAATTTACAATAATGTTATTTATTAAGCAAACCCTAAAAAAAGAAAAAAATAGGACCGAAATGCCATTTCGGTCCAGAGTCTTTTTCGGATTTTTTGTGGCCGTCTTTCTGAAATTTTGTGAAACCAATATGGACCGAAATGCCATTTCGGTCTGGAAAAAAAAACGGACCGAAATGGTATTTCGGTTCTTATAATTTTTATAAAAACAAAAGTAATCATGTTGGTTTTCTAAAATTATTATTTCTAATTATATATAGTTTATAAAAAAAATCCCCGGATGAGTATATCTGCAATCAAATATACCAGATTGTTTATATATGTCGTGCCAATATTTGCTCGCCTCGTTAAAGAGTGTGAAGAAATTTTCTTTACTCCGTTTCTATGTTATTTTACAACTAAAAAAAATTAAAATATAATTAGAAGAAGATTCAAAATAATTAAAATAAAATAAAAAACAACTAAAAAAAAGATGAAACACAACTAGTACTAGATTAAAAACAACTAGTAAAATATTAAAAACAACTATTAGAATATTAAAAACAACAAAAAAATAAAATACAACTAAAATAAGTTTAAAAACAACTAGTAGAATATTAAAGATAGCTAAAAGATTATTAAAGACAAATATAAGAAGATGAAAACCAACCAGTAAAACGTGAAATACAATAAGTAGATCAAGAAACACAACTACGAGAAGATGAAAAATAACTAGTAGAAGATATAAGGCAACTAGATGAAAATGAAAGACAACCGGTAGAAAATAAAAGACAACAAGTACAAGATGAAAAATAACTATAAAAATATGAAATACAACTAGAAGAAGATAAAATACAATCAGTAGTACATGCAAGACAACCAATATAAGATGAAAGACAACTAGAAGAAAATGAAAGACAACCACTATAACTGAAAAACAACCAGTAGAATATGAGAGACAACCAGTACAAGATGAGAGACAACCATTACAAGATGAGAGACAACCAGTTGAAGATGAAAGATAACCAGTACAAGATGAAAGACAATCAATACAAGATAAAATACAATTAGAAGAAAATGAAAAACAACTAGAAGAAGATGAAAGACAACAAATAGAAGATGAAAGAAAACTAGAAGAAGATGAAAAACAACTAGAAAAATATGAAATACAACTAAAAAAAGGGGAAATACAACTAGTTGTTGTCCCTAACGGCACCTATAGAGGGGTGAATATGAGGCCTTTTAAAATTTTAACCCTAAATGGTTTGATATTCACTATAAAGATATATCTAACGTGTACGTACGTTGTTCTTGGCGGAAACAATAAAACTTAAACTAATCAAGTGTATGTAAAATAAATAGAAGAGTAAAGAGATACTTGACACGAGATATGTTTACGGAGTTCAACACTAACGCCTACGTCTTCAGAGTTTCACGACTTTCGTGATGGAGCACTCAAGGCTCTAGTATTTGAATAAATAAGAGATCTCTCACAAATCATTCTAATTCTAATGAGATTGAGGTTTAGTGGAGTAGATTTTAGATTGTTGAATGAGTATTGAAGTTTCAAGATCAAGCAACTATGGTGGCTCTTTTTTCAGCACATGAAGATGTATTTGGCGGCTAGGAGCTCTCAGGAGAACCTAATATTTGTTTCTATATATAGGGAGAGAAACAAATCTAGGTTTATAAATGTTACCATAACTGATGTTGGCCTTCCACGGCCCATATAGGCTCACCAATGCATAATTTGAATAAAGTTACAATATGAAAGTTGTAGATCTCGATTTCCTGATTTTTTTCAAGCTTTGATTCACTCAAATCGGAGTTCGTATGACCAAACTACGGTCAAAATATGAACAGTGTGTAAGATAATTGATTTATGAGAAATTTAGATATATACCCATCATAACTTTGTAATTTAGATATTTACCCATCAAAACATTAAATTTAGTTATTTCTCCATCTAAATTCACTTAATTGATAAATATCCCCATTTCTTAATCTAGTTAATTAAAAAAACAATTTAATATTAGTAATAAAATAAAATGACCATTTTATCCAAACTTTCAAAATACTGTATGACTGGTCCCCTCCCATCCCATTTCTCATATTACATCTGGTTCACCATTTCTTCCAATCCATGTCTCTTTGTTTTGTTCTACTCAAACTTGTCTCTTTTTGGGCTACAGGTCTCGAACTCTCCCAAACTATCAGCCGTGAACAAAAACAAAGTCCTTCTCTTGCTGCCTCTGAGCACTTTGATACCCATTTTGCCCCTTTTTTCCAGCATTTTTACTTCTTCCCAACTGTCGAGCAAGCTAGATAGATGTAGATTAAAAAATGTAAAAAAAGAGCAATTGTCCATATCGTCTGTTTCTATTAATTAAGTTCTTCAAATTGAAGGTGGTAGTTAACTGTTGGTAGCAGATAGAGCGGTACAGGAGGAATCATTGTGGCTTAGATACTACTAATGGGTGGATAGCTAGCCATAGTTGTGTTCTGCTGGTTTTTGTTTTCATTAACCTGATGTAATTTTTTTTCGGATATTTTGATATATACATTGACAGTCTCTGTCAATATTTAAAAAAAAAAACTAATTGTTTTTAGTGAACAGAAGCGTTGTGGCTTATTTTGTTAAAAGAAAAAAGAAAAAAATAGCTTTCTTAAGATTTGGGGAAAGCATTGGAAACATATTGTAGACTTCAACCTCTTTGTTTTGTATGTACTATTATTATTGTTGTCTTATATCCTCTACTATAAATTGTTACGCCTTAGTTTACCACTTTGAACAATGCAGCAAAACACGAAGTTCCTAGAACCGGACGATCTATCTAATACTTCACTTTACTGCTGTATAAGGTATAGTTGTACTGAAGTACCAAAACAATACTACACTATTTTTCATAATATGTAAAAATTGAAAGAAAGCAAATAAAATAGAACCACAGCTTTAGTCAGTCATTACTGTTTCAAGTTAGTCACCAGGGCCAACTAAAAATCAGAATTGATCTCGAATCCAAGCTAAAGGGCCTGGAGCTGGTAGGTAGTGTTCGGCTGTACAAGCTTGGGCCTCCTTAGGCTTCCTTAGAGCTCCTTAAGAGACTAAGGAGGTTTAAGCCTGTCAAACACTTGCTCCTTTGAAAAGCTTAAAACCACTTTCTTAAGCCTCCTTTTGCCCATGTTTTTACGGAGTCATTCTACATGGCTTAAGCATTTTGCCAAGCTTAAAGCTTTCTTAAGAAAGTTACTTTTCAACTTTATTGCCAAACGGGTGCTCCTTAGTGCAGCTTAAAATTTAAGCTTGATGGGGCTGCCGAACACTACCGTAAGGCTCAATTCCCCGTAACGTTTTGAAGGAATTTACTGTACAATAGATACTACATACCGTTCAGGAACAATTGAAGCTGCTGTTTGCATTGGGTTTGCTAGAATATAGAACTCCGAAAAAAAAAAATCAATGGAAGAAGGGTAGCATGGTCATTTAATTTTTTACTAATATCAAATTGTGTTTTTAATTGACTTATATTAAGAAATAGGGAAATTCATAAAATTAGTGTATTTGGATGGGGAAATAACTAATTTCTAACTTTTGATGGGGATATATCTAAATTATGAAGTTATGATGGGCATATATCTAAATTTCTCTTGATTGATTATGTTATAACGTTTAATCCACCGTTACAATGGAACAATTCATTTCCGAGATCCAAATTTCTGCAAAAAGTTCCAAAGGAAACCGTTGTGACAGCAGTGACAATGCCTATCAACCGTTACAATGCCAAACAGCCGTTACAACGCTTATCAAGCGTTGTGGAATTTCAGCAATCTTCAGCAATCTTCACACTAGCGTATTTCAGTGCTCGAGTATCCGATTTCAGCATATGACCACTTTTTGGAAAGCTTGTGAGGAGTAGATATTGATTTTGAAAGTGTTAGCCTTTATCGGAATAATGGTGCAATCAATTATCTCAAAGATAAAGGGAAGAGCCTCAACAATCATGTTGCAATTCTAAATCTTATGAACCTGCAAATATCTCAACTCAAGAAAATTGTTAAATTCAATAAATATATATTTTGCAAATCTAGTCAAACAAACTAAATAGATGATTGCTTAGTCCAACAATCTACCCCTTTGACGATTTGCAAAACATATATCGCAAGTGAGTGCATAAATTGGATATTTCCAAAGATTTCAAATTTTAATTTCCCGTGTGTCGAATACCAATTTTTAACGACCTTGCAATATTTGTCTCCCTTTTTGAAAATCGGAGAAAGGGAGGAAATAAAACAATCAAAATAACAAAAATGAGAGGGCTCC